>VWZO01006928.1:919049-1373326 GCA_013396975.1 Bucco capensis | reverse complement strand
CCTTCCTCCCCCTCCCCTTCGTCCTCCATCTCCCGCATCTCGTTCCCAGGTTGTAAAATCAAAGCTCTGCGGGCAAAGACCAACACCTACATCAAGACCCCGGTCCGCGGGGAGGAGCCGCTCTTTGTTGTGACTGGCAGAAAGGAAGATGTGGCCATGGCCCGCAGGGAGATCATCTCGGCGGCCGAGCACTTCTCCATGATTCGAGCTTCGCGGAACAAGAACACAGCCCTGAACGGCACCGTTCCCGGCCCCCCGAACCTGCCCGGCCAAACCACCATCCAGGTGCGGGTGCCTTATCGCGTGGTGGGCTTGGTCGTGGGGCCCAAGGGAGCCACCATCAAGCGCATCCAGCAGCAGACGCACACCTACATCGTGACCCCGAGCCGGGACAAGGAGCCGGTCTTCGAGGTGACGGGCATGCCCGAAAACGTGGACCGGGCCCGGGAGGAGATCGAGGCGCACATAGCCATGCGCACCGGCGGCATCATCGAGCTGACGGACGAGAACGACTTCCATGCCAACGGCACGGACGTGGGCTTCGACCTGAACGGCACGGGCAGCCTCTGGAGCAAACCTACACCGCCCAGCATCACGCCCACTCCGGGCCGCAAGCCCTTCTGCAACTACCGCAACGACAGTTCCAGCTCGCTGGGCAGCGCTTCCACCGACTCCTACTTCGGGGGCGGCACCGGGGGGGGCGGCGGCGGCGGGGCCCGCCTGGCCGACTACAGCCCCCCGAGCCCTGCGCTCAGCTTCACCCACAACGGCAACAACAACAACAACAGCGCCAATGGCTACGTGTACGGCGGGGGCGGCGGCGGGGGCGGCGGCGACGTCCTCTCCTCCCCGNCCCGCTGTACGCCAACGGGCTGGGCTCCCACCTGCCGGGTCTGCCCTCCGACTCGTCGACCTCCTCTTCCTCGTCGTCCAGCTCCTCGTCCAGCTCGTCCTGCTCGTCGTCCGGCGTGAGGCGGAAGGGCAGCCGCGACTGCTCGGTGTGCTTCGAAAGCGAGGTGATCGCGGCGCTGGTGCCGTGCGGCCACAACCTCTTCTGCATGGAGTGCGCCAACCGCATATGCGAGAAGACGGAGCCGCAGTGCCCCGTCTGCCACACCGCCGTCACCCAGGCCATTCGCATCTTCTCCTAAGGGCCGCCGCCGCGGGGGGCGGGCCGGGCAGCGGCGGCCAGGGAGCGGCACCGGAGCAGGGCCGGGGGGAGCGGGCTGCGGGAGCGCCGGTGCCGAGGGAGGGCTGGGGGGTGGTGTGACAGCGGGTGCATGCTATAGAAAACAGTAAGGGGCGACTCCATTCTAGTGCTAGGCTAGTTTTTACACTGTACTTTAATACGAAGCTTCCAAAACTCCCCCTTTTTTATAAACAAACAAACAAAAAAACCAGAAAAAAATTATTGGAAGTAGAAGATGCTTATGATGATGACAATGGTGTGTGGACTGTTAGTAAAACGTGCTGGTAGTTCCTAGGATGCTTATTATGAAATAATTAAATCTATGGGTGGATACTTTTCTGAATGTTCTTGAAAGGGCAAGAAGTTCCTGTGAAAAACCATGATACTGCAGCTTTATCGAAGTTTAAAAAAGAAAAAAAAAACACACCTGTAACATATCTCTTATATATATTAAAAACGTTTAAAGGTTTTAAAGATAAATTGCATTAATACAGATTGAAGTATTTTATTCTTTTTTGACTTGAAAAATTATATTTCATATTGCAAAGATGTTTACAAGTATTTTAATTTAAGTTCAGTGAACTTTTTTGTAGCTGGGTTAAATCTTTTTTATTTTAGTATGGCCTTATGGCAAAGAACACTGTATTATTTTAATATCACACAGTTGTGAACGGAATTACAAACCATAAAATGTGTAATGCTTTGAACAGTATTCTGTTGGGATGGAGATTTTATAGGTTCAGAAAAAAAAATCTTTTAAATCTGCTTCACCCAGCATATTTTCTATTCAGTGATATAAAGCATATTTTATTCTATATTATTACAAAAATGGAAATGTATAAACATATGTCAAAAGGAACTGTTGAAGCTTTCTAACATTTGTATAAATAGAATTCAGTGGAAATTACAAAAATTCTGTTGCACCACTATAGTTTTAGTATTTCTATTTTAATACATTTGTTTACCACTTGTTTATGTATATGTAGGTGATGTTACTTGAGCTTAAATGTACTTTACTGAGCAAAGTTTAAAAACAAAGTATATTTTATTTTATGATAAAGGGCCTTTAACCTCATGGTCAAATACTAATATTATATTTGCTGAGACAAGATTTGAAATTGTATCAAGAGTTTTATTTTTCTGACATTTAAAGTTCTACATAATAAAAGTAAAACTTAAGTAATGGTGCTACTTCATGTTTTTTTAAGTATTTCTATATAAATAAAATAAAATATTACAGAAAAAGTACTCACTGTGGTGATTTGGTTTGATTATGTGCTGAGAGTGTCTCTTGGATTTTTTTGTTACTTGCTTGTAGCACTGAAACATGGGGATTTTAAACTGTTTCTCTGTCATTTCTGTGTTACTGTTGCTGGACTTCTTTTAGATTGTGAAGGCTTCCAGAATAATTCTGCCAGGGTTCGGACATTAGAACACATTCTTAAGGGAAAAAATATTTGGTTTTTGGTATATGGCATGTTGCTAAGGTTATTCCATACCTAAAAATACTGTTTTTTCAGTCATGAGAAATACGTTTGTATGATTTGTTACTTTTAGCAAATAAAGCCCAGGTAAGAAACAGCTGAAAGCTTGCTTAGCCTTGGGATCTGAAAGCAGATAGCAGGGCAGGCTCCTTTGTTGTGATGTGCTGTCAGGAGCTGAGTCCTGCAGGTCCTGGCTCTGCCATGCCCATGGACTTCAGAGCTGCATCCCAAACTCGCTGTTTTCTAGAGCAGAACAAGGTCTTTCAATCCTTCCTCAGTTCTTGAAAATGCTTCCTGGTATTTGGCAGTTGTGGTTCAGATAATTGGTGTTGACAAGCTTATTTGAATAAAAAATTTATTGCCATGTAAAATTGGTTTGCTTTTGATGATGCCCACAGTGGTATTGGGGAGGAGGAAGTACAGACACTTGCTAACAAGCCCACGAACCCACCAGGCAAACCCTGCAATGTCTTTGTTGCTGAGTGTAGTCCAGGTGCTTGAGTGAACTTGCTGGCTAAAGTGTGTTAGAGCAGATTTCAGAAGGTAGCTGTGGATCACTTTTAGTGTGTGATTTTGAGGATTCCGGTGCAGTTTTCAGTGGGTGAGTGAAAACAAAACAAACCCAACCTGTGTAGTGTATTCCATGTGTTTTCCTTTGTGCTTAGCAGCGTATGCTGGAGCTGCTCTGCTCAGATCTCTTTTATGGACTCCAGAGCTGCTGGTTGGGTGGGAAGGGGGAGGAGGGAGGATGCGGCAGGGGATGATGGGATCTCTTTGTTTGATTTGATTTTTGCTTCTTTCATTGAATCGTGGTTGTGGTATCATCTGATTCATAGAGTTAGAATACCTCACTGTTGCATTTGTCTCAGGAAGCTTGTCATTTTGAATGGTAGAAAAAACCCAAAACCCAGTGCTGTGGAAAAAAATCCAGAGGGTGACAGAGAAGATGGGCTTAAATACAGAATTGGTATGAACACTGAAAAAATACCCGTGACAAAATTGGTTACTTTAAAGGGATCAGGAAGTTTAAGTCCACGTGTATATTTTCTTAATGATGGGTGTTTAGGAAATGTACTCAAAATGCGTCAATCGATTTCTTGTTTCAGTGTAAACTTCCTGTGCTTGTGTCTGGGAAAAGCTGTGAAAATGGCTATAAATAAAAAAAAGTGAATTTGATAACTTTGCTTAATTTTCGAAGCTTAGTGAAACCAAAGGTAAATAGGATGAACAAAAAGTGAAAACTAAATTTTCTTCCTTTTTTTCTCCTCCCTGAACGTACAAGACTGCGTGTCTCCATGGTGTTAAAAGCAGTGGCATGGATGACTGAGCAGCCATGGTCCCTGTAACCAACAGCAGCTTGACAAACTTGGGTGGTGCTGCAGGGCGTTGCTCGGCTCAGCTGCGGACTCTCATTACATACAACCAGCCTCATTATGTTCATCTTGCAGGACTTGGTATTTTCTTCACCATACTGTGGCTGAAACAAAGGCCATCACCTCTCTATCCATGGCCCTGGATGCCTTTTTGGCCTCTGTGTGGTGTTTTGCCCTCTGTGCATACTCCACCTGCGTATTGTTCTGAGATGGGAAGATAGGCTGTAGAGCCTTAAAATCTCATTGTGTTCATTCCTCTTTGGGAATTAGTCCACCTGCAGAGGGACTGGTCTGGATTACTCTTATTTTGGCCTCTGATGATGCAGCGAGTGCTTTTGCCCTGTCTTCCAAATGCGTTTGCCTGTTGGCAGTGGTTGCAGCCCAGCACGTCGGTGGGGTCAGCAGCGTCCACCTGAGGCACTTCCACCACCTAGTCCCTCTGGCCACCACAGGGCCAGTGTTCCCCTTCTGCTGGAGGGTGTTTCAGAGGCATACTGGCACGTGCAGTGTCTGTTGCGTTACATCTCCACGCTTGGTGAGCTGCAGTGAAGTGCTGTGAACCCAAATCTGCTCCTGCTGGTGGGGTGTAATATCCCTTGTCTTTGGCTGGTGGAGATGACTGCATGGGAGCAGAGATGGCCTGGAGAGGAACGTGTAGGCTACATATGTGCGCTGTCCCCAGCACACATCCTGGGCCAGATTTATGCTGTAGGTCAGTCCCTTGGACTGCAGAGGCCATAAATCAGTGCAGAATTTGTCCCAGGGTCTGGGGCCATATGGTGTGCAGGAGAGGGAGTGGGAGAGTGAAAGGGAGAGGGATGCCTGCACGAAAGGAGAATAAAGGCCTGTGTTTGGTGCAGGAATATTTCAAAGCCTGAGAAAGGGGCAAAGTTCAGTTTCTAATTGAGTGCTTTGAAATATATAGATGTATATGGTCAATGTTTATCTTTCAGAACAAAGATCACTTTGTTTTTCAAATGTTTTTGTGTTGATGCTGAAACTGTATGTGAGGGTCTCCACCACGAGAGGCTCCTCTGGCTCTGCTCAAAGGTGGGTGGCCCTGTTGGTCCTGCCATCCCCACAGCCTGGGTGCAGGGGTTGGCAAGGACCTGCAAGGTTGGCGTATTTTCCTGTCCTTGCTAATGCACATGTATGGGTCCAGTGTGTATACACATAATGATCTCAAAAAAGGATACATTTACATTTGTAAGAATTATTGTATACATAGTCCTGAGCTTAATTATTCCTCTGTCCATGTCTTGTACTCCACAGAATTTGCATAACAATCAGACATCAAAGCCAGAGCCCTGCACTGGAAGAGAGGTCTTTCCACTGTATTATTTTAATAAAATAAATTATAATGATCAATTTAATCTAAATTTACTCTTTAGATATTTTTTCCTGCGAGTCAATTGAAATAAGACTTAAAAGCAAACTTTAAATTTAGTAGTAAGAATATAGTACAGTAAGGTATTTAAATTAAATTGCTTTTTGTTTGATGTTCCTCACTCTTCTCTGCCAACCCCCTCACCCATCTTTTTATCTCCATTCTCCTTGTCTTGCCATTTTGGAAATGGAAATGATGTCACTGAAGTGACAGGGAATTCTGCTGCTGGAAGAGCAGGCTGGTGAGTATTGTGTTTAATTGATCTAGAAATAGCAAAAAGTAATTATTCACACTGCCCCTGCCTATTTGTGTTTCCTGTACCTGCTGTATCTGTAGTAGAGATGATTTAATTAGAGAACAAAGACTCTATTTTACATTTAAGGTAGTTAAGACATTCTTCAGTCTGTATAATCATTTGAATTTCTAATTCACCTTTTTTATGATAGTCTACCTGGAAAATGCCAAAGGGCTTGAGTTTGCAGGTGCATAAGGGTTCTACCCAGCAGTGAGTGATGTGGGAAGACACTCAGAACTACTGTGTTCTCTTGCTTTCTTCTTAGCAAATACATGTAGATATAGATATACATACGTAACCATATATTCAAGGTATACTTGTGTACACAGGTGACTGCTTAAAATCCTCCAGAAAGTCACAGATTTGAAAGGCTTTCCTCTTTCAGTGCATTAATGTGAACAGAAACTCACTGTAATACTAGAAGTTGTTTTATTGTTGTTTTATTACTTAATATTAAGGATTTTAATGAAGCTTTCACAGTTGGATATGTAAAATAATTACATGTCATCTGATTTCTAACTTTGATTAAAAGGCACAAAGCTTATTCTGGCTTAGATTTAGTGAATTAAGTTGTGTCATGACATGCTCTTATGGTGATGAAGCTGTATCAAAACCATTTAAAGCATTTGGTATATGGATTGTTCTTCAGTGTTATCTGTACACCTATTGCATGTGTAGGTGACTCTGATCTAGATATATGCATGCATATATGTGCAGTATTGTGAGTATCATACAGCCCTGGTCTTTTAAGATTTGTGTGTTCTTAGTAAATTGACTCTAGCATGTGACATTGAATTTGTGGCCTTAAGGAGTATCAGGTGGGGCCATGCCTACAGAAACTACCTAGATCCCTTCCTGGCTGGATTTTTCTGAGTTTTGGGCTCCCTGAAACCAAAAGCATAAGCTCCCCTTGATCAAGATTTAATTCCTCCCATGAATGAAACTCTGGCAAATAAGGTATGTTTACATGTAAGATCTTATCCAAAGCACACAGATAATATTTCTCTGTGATGTGGGTTTGATGAGGTTTTGGTAGGGAAGTTTTTGCCATGTCTTTTTTAACAACTTCTAGCTTTCTACTGGTAAGATGATTATTGGTTAAGAAAATCAGTCAGTTAAATACATTCATGCTAAATCTGTCTTATACCTTTACCACTACAAACATGATTGATTAGCTGTCTCAAGAAATTTATAGCCTTTGATAAGACTGCACCAAGAGAAGTGCTTTGTTAGTTTTAAATGGAGAACAAAAAGAGATTTTTGATGTTTCTCATTACTGGTTTTCCACTTGTGAATGAGATAAAATACAGTAAAGTGCTTTTTCCTCTTATGTATAAGAGCTCTTCTGCTTTTATACCTGGTAGAATTGTGTGGCCCATTTTACATTAGTATGAATGGCAATTGCCTTGTAAATGTGACTGCCATGAGTGGGTGAATAATCTGTCATCTCCTATTTTGTCCTTTGTCTTTATGTTTTATTCACTTTTACCCTCTACAAAAGAGCCTTAATTTAGACCTGAGAAAAAGTAGTGATGCTCCAGTTCATTATAGATCTAGTGACAGGTTTTATTTGGTTTTGGTGTTCTTTGTATTTTGATATGTGTACTAAACAGCAGAAGCTATTTTAATCAAAAGAAAATTTCAATGAGACCATGACCTATTAGCAGTGGTTTTAAGAGTCACAAAAATTATACATTTGGAAATTAATTCCATGATTTAACTGCTAAGGCTAAGTAAATCATGCCCCTTTAAAAGTCAGGAAAAAAAAAGGAGTGTTTTTCAGGATCTTTACTTCTGCTACTAAGTAGTATCATTTCAGTTAATTAATTTCACCTTTTATATGCTTCAGGATTTCCATCTGTGAATGAACTAATGACACCTACTTACAGGCAGTATTGTGAAGATTAATTAATTGACATTATTGAAGTATCCTGAGGTGGAAGTCCTGATGTAAGTATAAAATATTATTACTGATACATTGTAGTTAATCAGTGCACAGTAGCCAGCATGTGGGAACCATATTGGTCTGGAGCAAACAAACACAGAACTGGATTATATTTGAAATCTCTGGGTTTGTTTTTTTTCCACATCTCCGGTTTTACATGTTCTTTGAACAATCTTATAGAGTGAGTAGAAGAATCTCTTTTCCTCCCTTGGCACTTAAAGGTGTGGTGGGCTTGACTTAGGAGAAATATGTGATCCCAGTGTCATGGATATAGCCCTGGTAGGCTTCGTTGAGGATACAGAAAGGCAAATTTGGCTAGCAGTTTTCTTGCCCACTCTGGTGTAACATTACTAACACTTTAAAAGGGGATGCCCTTTTTTAGTGGAGATGCTAAAGAAGCATACAGTTCTGATCTAGTAATCCCTGAGCATGTGGCTGGACACTGCTGAACAGAGCTTTTCCTGCATGGAGGAGTGATGTCTTACATCACAAAGCATCAGAAGGGAATTAATGTTGTGAAATTGTTCATAGTTCATAATAAGATCTGTTCTTACTCCTCATGGCTGGGATGCTGTTTGCATAATGATAGGACTCTGCAGGTCTTAGACTACATGTTTTAAAATGGCAAGAATAGGTGAAAACAGTGGAATTTGTCTGAGCGTTGCTGTAACTAAATACTATGAAACATGTACCTGATTTTTAGTAATGTTGAATACTCAGTTAACAATCAGGTGAATATAGTTGGTGTCTGTGTTGCTTTCCAGAGTCAGATCACATTCCTAAATGACTCGATACAATTTATTGTTGGAAACGTAAGACACAAGATATATTTTGAAATTATTTGCAAGAATTGCACAAGTACAGGAGGGAGGTTTAAAGCCTCTCAAACATTCATATTTCTTTCTCCTTATGTCATTTCTTAAAAATAAAAAAGTCAATCACATGCAATTATGAAACCACTTCTTGCTTGACGCAGTTCAACATGTTTTCAGGCCACAAAAATGTAACTTTCTATGACTAATTCGAATTAAAAACCCACTCTGGCAGAAAATGTCCTCAATCTTTGGAGTCACATGGTTCTTGGAAAGCTCTTTCTTGGCTGTGCAGGAGGTCAGTCTTTTAAGGAGAGAATCTGTGCACAAACGTGCAGTGCTGCTAATGAGAGGAATTTCACACTTCTCCCTGCGACACAAGCTCTGTGTTCATCCTGCTGACTGCTGCCTCTAAAGCCTTTTGATATTAGATGTTATAATGAATTCTGGGGCATTACTGAGCTAGTGTAGCAAAATGCTTTAATTCTAGCTAAAAAGATGACTTCCAGAAGGTAGGGTCACCCAATTTGCAAGAAATAATATGTAATTAAAAGTGGGGTCTCCTGTTTATCTCTGAGTGCACCTCTGCTCTATGGCTGCCCTTCCTTTCCCCAATGACAGTTTTCAAGCCAAATGGCCCTTTCATCATCACTGTGGCTTAGCAGCAAAGTTGTCTGTCAATAATAGCAGGCTTCACTTCTTCCCCAGCTAACTGGTAGTCAGGCAGCCAAAGAATGGCCTATCCAAAATTAGGATATGCTCAATGCACCATCCACTGGTGTTGTTCCCATCAGCCTAATTATATGACTTTTGGGTCAGACAGTGTCTCATTGTGTGGCCCTTGGCAGCTAGGGGATGCCTAATGCTGCATGAATGTCTAATGTGGAGTTTGATGGCTATGACTGAGGCTGCAGTTCCACACTGGAATTGAAAACATCCGTGTAGTTTCCATAGAAAACCAGGTCAATGGTGCTTCCATAAAGCATTAGCCCTAGGGAAAGCTATTGGTTGCACGTTGCCTTTACAAATCCATGTAGGGTGAGCAGTTTACAGCGCATTTCTCTTTCAGGTAAAGGACAATTATGGAGTCTGATTTAGTCTTTTGTGACCTATTTCAGAACCCCAATTTATTGCAAGCACCATCCCTCATCTATTTATCTTCATCTTCTCTTTTGTCCATTAAAGAGCACTTGTGAGGTATCTTATGAACACTGCAAGCACAATGAATATAGCTTTGTATCAGTGGGCTAAAAAAACCAACCACTTTATGTTTTTTTTGACTGTAAAATTTTAAGTAGGACTATCCTATCTTTATAACACTTCCTGTAAAAACCTGCCTTTTTTACAGGCAAAAGCAAGGTATGAATGCAAAAGACAATTCACTATAGATGAAGGCTGTAATTTCAAAGGAGAATGTGTAACTAATTACATTTAAATTAATCTCTAACGTCAACAGGTGTTTTTAAGAGATCTTCTAAGCTACACTTATTTTTAGTATTGTTTAAGATTGTCTTTTTCTGCATGCATCTCCCTTCATGCATTATTGCCTTTGAAAAAGTTTTCCCTCTTTTAGTATCAACTAAAGCTGGCACACAGTAAAGGCTAAGCACTGGTAAAAATCAGGTTTTTGAGAGTCTGGCTGTGACTTTTCTAAGTAGCGAGCAAGACGACATGACACCACCAAAATGTCTTTTATTCTCTTTTTCTCCCAGAAGTGAGAAGTTGCAGTTCCAAACTCCAAATTGCCAGTTTTCAGCTGACAGTGGTTTATGTTGGCTGGCTGTTATCAGTCCCTCTACCATGTAGCTGCTAATTACAGCAATAACACAACTATCTCTTCAGACTGAGTGAGCCACACTGATTTAGTCCTTTTGCCCCCTTAAATCAACAGCTCCATCAGTGAGTATCCTTTAACTTGTAGAGAAAAAAAAAATCTAACTCCTTTTCACATGAAAAACCTATCTAAGCTCTAATATTCTGTAAACATCAAACCCCAGTAAAGTACTTCTGTTATAGATTGGAATGCCAGTGTATTTGCTAAAATTGCATAAACAATAAATAAGAATTCATTATCTCTTTCAGGAAACTATCCAAGAGGTTTAGGAAAAACTTAACATCTGAGATTAAGATAATAATTGATTTAGTGGCAGTAAAATAAAGCCAAACCAGAAATACTGATGAATCTTCCAGTTAATACCTGCAAATGCATGGTGATTGTGTTTTTCACTGATAAATGGAGATTTGTGAGACTCTTCTTGTAAGTGCACTGCATCTAATTTTGATCTCAGGCAAGTGTAAATCACAGTTAACACTGGTAACATCACTATAATTGCACATATTTGAAGTCAGTGTATTTGAGACACAATCAGACCTGTCCAGTCAGGTTCCTCAGAGAGAGTCTCTGAGAGCAGAGCAAATTCACATGAGTGAATTATTCCTAGCCTGCCACTGCTGTAAATGAAAGCTAAACCTGATCAGCTTAGTGCTATGGCTTGAAGAGGTTTTTTTGATGAAGCATACCACAGCAAAACAAAAATATCTCTTATTTCAATAGTGTAAAGCAATCAGGTACACTAAGATGTTGTGGTGTTTCTTCAGCGTGGCGAAGGACACTCCTATGTCCAGTTCTGATGGATGGGTCAACCATTCTTGGAGCAGCAGGCAACTCAAACAACTTTAAGGAACTGATGGGGAAACTGAGCCTAAAAATCACCCTTGGGGTGCTTGCAAGTATTTCCAGAAATCTCATGCTGAGAAAAAAAAAACTTCCTATGGTCTTGTGGGACATAGACAGGATGGACAGCTGTGCCTTCTGATGTGGATAAATCACTGGATTTCTCCTCTTAGTTTAGTTATTAAACAGGGAAATAGTCTTGGCTGGCTGTGTTAGAGTCCTGTGAAGATAAACATGTTTTAATGGAAGTTAACTTAAAATTCTGAATTGGAGAGCATAATAGAAATGTGAAGCATCTTATGTTAGACTCTGTGGAATTAACAACCATGATTAATCCCTAGTGCTTTACAATATTTCTGTGTACCAAGACAGAAAAACAGGGCCAGTAAGAAACGTGTAGCAGCTAGGCTGATGGTGGCTACAGTGAAACAGCAATTTGATTTGTTGGTATCTCAGAACTTTGCTTAATGTATTACTATTTCTTCCTGTTACAGCATAAAACTGAATTCCAGGAGCTGAATAGCTACATGGAATTGTATTAGGAGATGTACCAATCACTGTAGGATTGCTTTCCTGTTATCAACACGTACTGCACACCAACATCTACACTGTACCAGAGATGCCCTTCTACATGACTGCAAAACTGCATGACAACTTGTGCAAGAGGAACATATCTTGCATGCTGGGTTATTGAAAAGCTGAGTCACTTGACTAGTGTTATTTTCAATAATATGTACCAGCAGACTCTATGTACTGTCAGACTGGATTGCCATGACTATCAGATAGTAGTTGCAAAACTCTTTTTCTTTCCTTTTTTTGTTTTTCCTGTTGTGTTTTCACAGGTAACATTTATTTAGCAGAAAGCCATGTACAAAGCTCCTGTTGTTGGTTTTTTTTTATCCTGCCTTTCACCTCTCAGGTCATGGTAGTGTGCAGACAGGCTGCAGCAGATGAACTGTGCAGAGACATGCTGAGGATTTGCTCTGGTGCATTGAAGCATTCAGAATTTCTAAAGTTCTGGTGAATCCTAAGCTACCTGAGTCAACATACACTTTCTTTCTGACCTCAGTGGATCCAGAGTTTTCCTGAAATGTACATTTGCTGCCTGGACATCATCAAGTAAATGTTTCTTTGCTTGTGTGATCACACACATAAGGCTTCCGGGAGCAGGTATGTTCTGTGTGGCTGATAGCACTTTGTATTGTCTCTAGTCAAAAACATGCTTTTCCTGTTGAGAAGGCAATTCAAGTTATCTGTGTATAATATCATGAGTTGGAAGAGAAAGGGGATTTTGTGCCCTTTGAAGAAGCTCCTCCAGATTATTTTCTGTCTCTCTTCAGTGATACACCACTATTTACATTCTTTTTTATCTCTGGTTTCCCCCTGCTTGCTCTTTTCTTTCAGGCAGTCAAGAGTCTGGCTTTTGGTCTTGCTGGTGGATATAAGTTTTCATTTCAATGTGTTACTGGATTTTTTTGATTCTGGTGCAGAAGCCAGGCTGTCTCACAGTGTCTCCTCTTTGCATTAGACCCTATCAGATCCCTCCTGCACTGATGCACTTATTAAAAGCTTAGTTATTTATTCATTTCCTCTTCACTATCTTTAGGTATATGCCTGAACTTGGAAATTATCAGTCATGCTTCTTTCATGTTGCCTTGCTGGTGTTACAAATGTAACACACATAGCAAAACAGAGGAAAATGAAGGTCAGCATAGAGGGAAAAGCCAAATGTTGGGTAGAGGCAGAGAAAGGGCCTTTCTTGGAGAGGTCACAGCAGTGTAGTGACTGCACAGAGAACCAGTAGCACTGCCCTCTAAAAGCTGCCTGGATATTGCAAATGAAGGGGAAATTCCCTATCAGGTCATCGGTGCTTTAGATGGCATAAAAATAGGCAATTTCCATGCTCTAAGTTTAATTTGCCTTTTTTTATTTTTATTTTTTAGCATGAAATTTGATTAGGCTCTGGGCAATTCCTTAGGTTTTGAAGAGAATGGATGTGACACAACACAGGGGCATGGCACAGGTATGTTTTCACAGGTGTTGTGATCATGGTGCAGGTTATCACCTGGTCATATAAATTTGATCTGAATCAAGAGGCACAATGCAATCACATTTCTGTCAAATTAGCCAGGGTGAATGATGCAAAGTTTATGCAGCTTTGTGTTTTCAGCTTAGCTTTATGCTTGCTGTGGGAGGATGGTTGACAGTGAGCCAGACAAGGTTAGCAGTTGATCTGGCATAAAGTCCTCCAGGACAGAGTTACCCCATTAAGTAATTTAAAGCAAAGGCAAAGTGAATATGCATTGGCCCAGTGCTTCCCATCCAGTAGTCACAACTTTGTTTGATGCCATGAAAGTAGATTTAGCTTCTCAGGTTTGCCAGCACAGCTTCCTGAGATATCTAAGCCCCCGATGACCCTGGTCTAATCTTTAGGGTGTAGCATTCATTAGAGAGGCTGTCTCATAATTTTAATCTCTGCTGGAATTGAAGGTGTTTCTTAAAAATCAAAAAGCCTCTAGTAGTTTGTGCTAGAGGTGCTTTTCCTCTCTCTCCCAGCCAGCAATATTTTCAGCTAGTAGAGTTATATCAACGGCTCTAAACAGGTCCCAAGTTGGCTTATATCTTACTATCATTTCATTTTACGTAAACACAGGTTGTTTTTTTCAGTTCTGACTAGCAGAAGCTGTGGAAAAAAATCAAATTAATGATGTATTTCTCAAGGTATCAGTTTAACTTATTGTGATTTGATTTCCCCTTTGACAAAATGGATTGCTGAAAGATGTATGAGAACAGGTGAACATTTTCTGCCTGAACAACTATACTGGGGACTAGACATTTTGCATAGGTCTTCTGTGTCTGCAACTTGGAGAGCTGAAAAGGAGCATGATAGGCAATATAGTAACGTGGTAATGTAAGGGAAGTAACTCCTTTTGAGCAGAGAGAGTATTTCTTTGGCTGGATGTGAATAAAACTTTTGCTCTGGACAGCCACAGGAAATGGAGAGAAAGAACTTTTCCCCATCATGACTGATCTGGCACTTGCCCTCTGCCCTGGCCCTTCAGGGTGCCTGGGTACTCTCAGATGCCCAGAGCTGGGGGAGTAGATATTCCATGTGGGAACACTGACCTCAGAAAGTTATTCTTCATTCTTCCAAAAAGGAAAGTCATTAAAAATAAATATGATGGATAAGTGGTGTTTGCTCAAGAATTGTCTTTAAGTGGGTTCAATTGTGAAGTAGCAAAGGGGTGGAGAGGTTAATTACCTTATAAAAAATGGGTGCACTTAAACTTAGTCATCAGAAAAGGGTAATACATGGTTTGTGGAATAAAGAAGCATCATTGCTAAAAAAGTTATTTTCATTAGTTTTTCACAATTTTAATATTTGTGTTGGGAAAGGTAGGTTTCCTTTCTGTGTAAATTATAGTTTACAAAAAATAAAGAAGCTATAAATATTGGTACAGGATTTTAAAATCCCCCGAGACTGACCCTGATGCCATGTTTCTCTGTGGTTTCTCCTTTCAGTGCTCTGTCAGTCAGGATTTGAAGGTGAGCATGTGCCACTGTGGTGACCTACTGCTGCACTGCAGGCTGCTAGAGTCCATGGGGAAAGCTGTTGTTCTAGAATGGCTTCCAAGGCACTTTCCACATTATTCATGCTTCCTTACTGATAGGAGTAACTCTGAACAGGTGGCTTCATGATCTTCTGTTGCTGCAGCTTTCATTAAACTGTTCCATATGTGGATTTGTTAAAAGATATTTAACACGAGGCATGAGGGCTTTTCTCCCCCCAAGAAAGCAGTGACTGCAAGAGGAATTTCTCCTTGCATTTCCTGCTAGGGAGGATTATGCAGGTGTCTGTCACGTGGCTGCTCTTGTTCAAATCTATAGAGGAAAAGGGGAAATCATAGCAAAGAAGACAACTGCTTGGAAGCGTCAGCCTTTTTCTTGGCTGGCTGAGAGCTGTGAAAGGCTTTGGTGACTGCTTTCTCTTGCTTTTGTCTTCATGTCACAAGGAACAACTGCAGGGGAAAGGATTTGTAGAGAGGGTCTTGGCCCTGTGTTTTCATAGCACAGAGTGGTATTGAATTATCAATTGTCTTTTTCTCCTGAAGAATATAGTGATCATTGGTGACAATAACTGAGTTATGTAAAAGACAGCTTCTTCCACCCATCTACTGAGTAGTACCTTGCTCTGGTGAAGCTATTCTGCCCATTTTTAGGGGTCTATTTGACATCAGTAAAGTTTTCAGCCATACTGGATGTTTTCATGCATTCTGTAAGAACAATTTAGGTTTGCCTCTTAATCTATACATGAGCTTTTAAACTGATGTTTACACCTCATTACCTTCCCTATTTGAAGTGAAAGGGAGTTGCCCAAGTAAGAGGTCAGAATCTGTTCTGCTGTGTTTTCTGTTTCTTTGTGAGAAATGTGACTTCTTTCCCTCTCAGGAGAAAGCATGCCTGCTCCCATTGGAGGGGATCAGTGCTGGCATCTGTGCAAACCTTACTCGAGTTTCCCCACTGGGAGTTTTCTGACCTTGCTGCCCACACTGGCTCTCTAGAAACCACCTTTCCTTCAAAATCCCTCAATTAACTGTGAACGGTGCCAGGAAAGAGCCTGACCCTATTATAACTTCTTTGAGCCAAACCTGTTTACTGGCAGAGGGACTTTCTATATGGTTCAGCTTTTGGCATTTCTTTCTGTTCCTCCCAGATAAGCTAACTGATCTGGGAGTCCTCTTGACCATGGCACAATTTAAGCTGTGCAGAATCGCATGAGAAATATGAAAGTGAAAAGCCAGCAAAAGTGTGGTTTCTGGACCAGGCCCCTAACTGGGCTGTGGCAAATCTGTTTTCAGGTTCCAGATCTGCCACAGCTATCATCTGTGATTTTTATGAGGTCACTTAATGCCTCCATGACTCCCTTTCTAGTTTTGTCAGATGGAGGGAGCAGTTCCTCAGCTTCATCCAATTGCTGTGCTTTCTACTGCCCACCCTTAGGAGCAGGACTAATTGTTGTTTACAAATCACCCAGCATGACAGTGATATGATCTTTCTTGAGGTCCATGCAGTCTCCAGTAACTGAAACAGAAAAAATATTTGAAAAATATGCCTGTGAGGTTTCTCTCTTTTGCCGACATTGTTATGATTTATTATTATTATTATTAACCTCTAGGAATATTAATTTAACTTATTTATGACATAGTTTTTCTTAGAAAATCAGGTTCTGAGTGGTCAGATGGGTAATGCTTTTATTCTTGTTGCTTCTCATGTAATAGTCTGTAGCCTTTACAAATACCTACTTCAGGCATTGGAGGTATAAAAACTCTTGCATAGATTTTCCTCTCTCAGATATGATGAAATACCTACCCCGAGCTGGCTGGATTGAGACCCTCTGTTTGGCCTATGACAGCCACGTTACTCTATGCTCAATGCCACTGCCATTGCCAGACTTTCAGCATGAGTAAGAGAATCTAGTTGACAGCAATAGCATGTGCTTTATTCTCCCCTTTCAGAGGTTATATCTGGTGACTGTATGACTGGAACAATGAGACTAACCTCAGTTTTACAGTAACAAAGCAGCTGTGAGTTTTCTGGGTAAAGTATATTTTGACTGACATACAAGTAGCTGTAGCTTTGCTGCACAATGGAGAAAATGACTTCACTTAACAGCTTTCTGTGCCAAGAAAGAAATAAAACAGTTCTCAGAATGTTGAGGATTTTTTCCTGTTTTAATTTTAAACCTAAAAGAATAAGCTTGCCATATAAGTCCAAGTCATTGGACTATATAAATCTTTAAAAAGGTTTCATAAAGTAATAATGACTTTAGTATATGTACCAAATGAGATTAAAGAGCTACACTTGGTTCTAATACAGAATTCCACATTCAAAAAGACCATCAGTTTCCTGTTTAAAATCTACTTATATTGAACTGAATGGAGTTCAAACATAATGCCATTGCATTTCAGACATTTATCTTAATTTAAAACAGCTGAAAAACATTAATAATAGAGCAAGGAGATGTGGAGGTATAGGCATTTCTCCCTTCCTTCTCCACTTTTAAAAACCACAAACTCAGATAAAACATCCTCGTGTTTACGCTGTTCTGCCAGTTCTGTAAGGGACAAGGTGCACAGCATCAGCCCCATTGAAGCCATTAGAATAGTCCTTTGGAAGGGGTATCACAGTATGTCAGGGGTTGGCAGGGCCCTAGAAAGATCATCTAGTGCAACCCCCCTGCCAGAGCAGGATCACCTAGATGAGCTCACACAGGAATGTGTCCAGGCAGCTCTTGAATGTCTCCAGAGAAGGAGACTCCACAGCCTCCTGGGCAGCGTGGTCCAGTGCTCTGGCACCCTTACTGGAAAGAAGTTCCTCCTTGTGTTAATACTAAACCTCCTGTGGTCCAACTTGCTCCCATTCCCTCTTGTCCTAACATTGGATGACATTGAGAAGAGCCTGGCCCTCTCCTCCTGACACTCAGCCTTAACATATTTATAAGCATTAATGAGGTCTCCTCTCAGTCTCCTCTTCTCTAGGCTGAAGAGACCAAAGGACATGAGTGGGATAAACAATGATTCACTGAGATTTCTCTTTTTACCTACAGCCTCCTCATGAAGCATTTGCAATGCACACACACTAAGCTGACACTCACTGGCCATGAACACTTCCCCACTTTCTGGCTTCAGCCTCAGTCTCCTGTTTCTTTCCAGTGAAAATTCTCCCCCTGCCGTGACTGTCTTAAACACACAATGTTGTAAATCATACCATTGTGCATTTTACATGTCCTTTATATGAATTTCACCTTCGCTATTGTAATTCCACAGAGATATTGTTAATTCTGTGCCAGTCAAGCTTTTCAGAGTTGTTCAACATCTTGAAGCTCTGAATTACTGTCAATAAAAATCAAAGTGGATTTTTGTTTTCCTATTAGACTGTTGTCTCGGGAGGATATAGTGAGTGAAGAAAATGCATGATAAGGGCATGAGAGGTCAGTTTTAGCATAAATACTTGAAATATGCTAATTGGAGCTGGGGCATTCTTGTGCTAGGAGCTGTAAAAAGGTCTGTAACATAAGTAAGTTTTACAATAATTTTCCAGTGAGTTTTTCCTTACTAGAATAAATTACCTCGAAACCCCTTCAAAATGATAAAGGGATCTTCTAGTTTGATGTTTCACTTATGTGGGAACACCTTTTCCCCAAAGACTCCAGATTCTCACCAATCAATGCATCTGTCTAGTAGAATAATGTGAGAATGTAGTTTTTATTATCAGGATCTTCCCAGGGAGCCTAAGGTACTTTGTAGTGCTATATTCTTTGCAGTTCTCCAAATCATGTGCATTAAAGGTTGCTTAACAGCTGGTGAGTCACACAGCTTGTTCTTTGAGCTCAAATGCTCCATTAGGACACATCCACTAG
Organism: Bucco capensis; assembly: GCA_013396975.1. Classification (NCBI taxonomy): domain Eukaryota; kingdom Metazoa; phylum Chordata; class Aves; order Piciformes; family Bucconidae; genus Bucco; species Bucco capensis. The sequence goes on along the minus strand of VWZO01006928.1, from coordinate 1,354,747 downwards.
AGGTATTTTAACCTTTAAAAAAAAAAAATCAATGTGAGTGGCTTAAGCATTCTAAGTTTTAAGGAAAAAAACCCAGCAGAAACCCCTAAACAACAGCAAACTGCCTGCCTGATGTTTAATAAATTAATCTCTTTTAGTGGGTGCATCTTAGGGGTGTAGCATTTGCTAAAGAGCAGCACATTTCTGATCTAAAAAGTCACTGTCCCTGGGCACCAAGTGAAGCTGAATCTCAGGAGGAAGTAAAATGTCTTCTGGGTTAATCTCTAGTTCATTTTGTTTGGTGTTGCATGTTGGAACAGGAATGGCACTTGGAAGAAGAGTACTCTGAATTTCGCTGGAGTCTTGGTCCTTTCCTTAAACCTGAACTGTATTTACTGTAGATAATTACAAATATGTAGCAAGCCACATTGCTTGCCTAAGTAGTTAGAATGAGAGAGGAATTGTACAGGCAGTTTGACTTTCCGTCTAGTTTAAGTGTAGCTGATATTAAATGAGTTGAACTAGCCCTGTCTTAGTCAAACTTCTTGAGGAAATGAAGTGAATGCTCCCACTTCTGGTCAGTGCTAGTGCTTCTCCTCTGTGATATAACCTGGTGAAGAAAGGTTGATTTGAATCTAATTTGACTGTCAGATGAAGGGCTGAAGGATATTGCAGTCCTCCAGATTTCATAAGAGGCAGTCCAGCAGAGGGAAAACAAACCAGTGCTCCCTTTAGGGAAAATACTGCAGAATCAGCTCAGTTGCATTATTAGACACCCAAGAACCCAACCCTCTGCCACGCACACGCAAGACATAACTGAAGAAAACCAGATTTATGAACTTCTGTCTGTGGAATGATTCCTTTGCATGGAAAAGCAAAGGGATTTGTTTTTTCCCTTATGCTATAACCTAGGTGATTTCATTTCTTATGAAGCTGTTTTCCTCTGCTTTGATATCTTTGGCATCAATTTTACCCTAAGTACAAGGTAGAGAGAGGCCTTGCAAGGCTTCCCATCCTCTGAGCCAGCTGGGCTGGGATGCAGCCACAGCTCTTCCCCTTGCATCTGGCCAAGGGATATGTTGGTGGCAGGGCTGGCTGGGAGTAGCTTTGGGTCACCACTTGATGCCATGGGCAGTGTATAAACTTGTGGTGAAACCCTGACCAGACTGATGTGGGCTCTGGATCCTGAGGCAGGCTCTGGATGGCAAGAAGAAGGTAGTACGCAGGACGTGGCAGTGACAAGCTGCCCCTTTGTGGGACACAGTCCAAAGCTGCCAGGCAGTCTCATGGTTCTACGTTTCAGGTGTGGCATGGGATGTCTGTCTCTCTTCTAGCAGTGGAAGAAGAGCCATTTTGCTGTGCCAGAGAACAGGCTGTGCCAGCCTCCCTGACGATGCTGCATAGTGACTGAAACCTGCTGCTGCTATTTGTTAGTATTGCTGTGAGGCAGAGCACAGGGAGAGGAACACTATTTAATATGAGGAGAATTTTCTGGTACTTAATGCCACCAGAATGTCAGAAGAGTTAATGGCAGATGTGGTTGTGAAAATGTTCTGTATTTTTAGACAACCTTTAATTAAGACACTTTGTATGTAGCAGCGACCAAATAATATGCTGCCACTTGAAAGCTGTCAGAAGGGAAAAAGTGTACAAAGCTTCTAAATGCAGCCCTCTTTATTTTTATCTGAAAGTGAATTAAGAAACCTTTCCCGTAACAATAACTGTCTTTTCACATGAAATGATTTATTTAATGCACACTGTAAATACTCTGGGCGTCTATATGGATTTATACTTAACCCCTTTCACTTCATGGTGTTTAAGCTAGCCTCATATTAAAAAGATTACATCTGAAAGCTGAACAGGTTTTGTGATCCCAGTCTTTTCTTCCAAGACTAATGTTTTCTGTAATTATTTCATATAGCAGATTTTTTTCCATCCTTTTGTAAACCTTTGTAAGGGGTGAATAGGCCTTTTAGGGTTTTCATTTGGATCAAATTGAGAGAAAACAAATGTGTAGAGTACAATTCCATTTGAACTTGAAGATACTTTTTTAATAGATTATTTATCTATAGATAGAAAGATGTTAACATGATAGAGGAGTCTCTAAAGGAGCACTAATCTTACTTGGATGGAAAGCACTGAGATTCAAAACAATCTGAAAGAACTGTGTAAACACCATTTTGACATTCCTAGAATTCTGATACCCATTGCTGTTAGGATAAACACACAGTAAGTACCAATTAAATTATTAGTTAGCCAATGTATTATGCAGATACACAGAATTAAATTGGTTAATGTATTTAGGCTGTTCCCAGGCTGTGATTGGAGGCAAGCAGCAGGCTAACTGTCATTCAGCTGGCAGTNCGTTCGTGAAGCCTAGCCATACATACATACATGCAATAGGGTAAACAACAGCCAGCCAGGCTGTGACTGGAAGACACAATCTTCTAGAATTGGAACACCTATAAGTCTTCTGTGTGCAGGTGGATATTCATTTACAGACTTGTTGAGTCACTTGTGGAATTACAAAATATCTGTAAAGCAGCATCAGGCCCAAACCAGCCCAGCATAAATTTGCCTTCTGCAGGGCTGCTTAGATTCAGCTGGAAGTACATGAGTGGAAGTGATAGCAAGTGTGCTTAATTTCTGGGGTCTCAGCTCAGTTTCAGTGTGTCTGCTTCATTCTTTGTGTTTTGTTAATTTTGTTGGTGGTATATGCTTTGATATGCTAAACTGTAGGGAGAATTTGCCAGCAGGTGCACAGGGGGAGACAATCTCTAAGCCTTGAAGGCTGAGCAGGGTGTTCCTACAAGTCCACATCACTGTGGATCACAGCTAGCATGCCATCCTGCTTTCTACTGTGTTCCTATCAGCAGCTCATTGATACCTTTCATAAGAAGCTACTGTCATGAAATTATTTAAAGCATCTATATAATGCTGTTAATGTGTATCCTATAGCAATACAAGTAAAAACCCACAAGATCCATAGTCAGTGGTAATGCTGAAGAAAATTTATCTTGTGTTTTCAGAGTCTAGCTCCTCTAAGCTGAGGTGCAAAAGCTTGCTGAAATACACTTTGTGTGTGGTAAGGATGGTAAGGAAAGAGAGAAGTGTTCACAGGTTTTCAAAAAAAGAGGGGCTGATGTATGTGCAGGTTGATGGGCCCTTGTGCATATGGATATGGATTGGTTCTAGTAGTGTCCTGGGTGTGAGAAACACACAAAAAGCTGCAGAAGAACACAATCTATAGCTAAAAGCACCCAATTATTATTATTTTTTTTTAAATACAGAAGTTCTCTGTATTTCAGTAAGCTCTTTGTATTTCTCAAATCCTAATTTGTTTGGCAGGGAAAGGACAAGTTATCTGATTACTCTTTTTTCCACAGGTGCTTTCTAACACATCACCTACTTTGTAGGGGGATCAGAAACCAGATGAGGAAGAAAAGGGAGCATCCATTTCTCATGTTATTTTTCAGACAATGTTTTCTAATACCCCTGGGAATGGTGCCACATATCCTGAGTATCAGCATCTGAAGCAAATCTGATGTCTTTGCTCACACTGAATAGCACTCTATTCTGCTAGTAGACCTAAAAAACACTTGAAAGCTGTTAGTCTCAAAAATGCTGCCTCTCCCAAAACAGTACTTTAGGCAGTGATATACTAGAGCCAGAAATCAATGGGATTAATAGTAGTGCAGGTGATAATGATTGTTACAAGAGGCATGAGAATTTGTCCCTGAAAGGCTCTTTTTGAGCACCCTGTATTGGTAACTAATAGAATTCAAGTAAATATTATTTCAGAAAGACAAATTTTGCACTGAAGGTAATGCCTTCTGTTGAGCTGGCTCATACAATAAAAAACCCACAGTCACAGCTGTAGGCACACAAGCCCTTCTTCAGGCTGATACTTCAACCCTAGACAAAATAAATCAATTTATAAAGTACAGTAGTTTTACTTCAGTGGCAAAATACCCAAGCTGTTCTTAGCATCAGTGTGCCTAGACTCAAAGGCACACTAGTTCCCTGTGCCACCCCAGCTAGATCAAAATCCATCCTGTAAGAACTACTGGCAGATGGAAAGGGGAGGGAAAATACAAATGCATCAAAAACTGGAACAAAGAGACTGTGTCCCTGCCAGGTTTGGTAAAAATAAAATAATAGAGCTGTCACTGGCCTGGGTTGCTAATGAATTGTGATGGATTGAGGTACTTTCATTAGTTTTCTGTGAAGGTGAATAGTGGAGACTAGTTCCTGATCTGTTACTTTGGTGTAACCAAGGGCTGTGCTTGTGCTTCAGTGACTGCCTCAGACATATATTCACCAGCTTTAATAGAGATATTTTGACAATGAGTTCATTGCACCTGTAAAACCCACTCAAGAAGCTGGCTAAAACTTTAGTGATTAACTTGTGTTGTCACTATCAGCTTCAGAGCTGGTTTAAAACTAGCTTTGATAACATCTCTAGGAGTTGCATTGTGCAGATGTATGGCTAGTTTATGCTAGTTATGCATGAATCTACATGACATTATAAAGACAGGTATTTGTCTTCTTGTAACCTACCCTGTGAGAGCAGAGCTAAAAGAAAAGTGGAGTTAGTTGGTGACATGCTGAATTTTGCCTTCTCTAGCCAGCAGACAGTCAAATAGCTTTTTGGAAGGTAGCATCTGCTTCAATAGACTCAATTGTCTAGTTAAAAATGACTTGCAAGCTAGCAGGCAAATTTAGCCTGGTGGTACTGAATAAAAAAACTGTTTATGCTATTTTTCAGCATTCATTCAATATCACAGATTGCTCTGTCTTGACTCTAATTGCCTTTCTATGCAGCCAAATATGAAGGAGCTGTGTGGCAGATGAAGGTGATCACTAGAAGCCCTATTGCTTTGTGTTCTTCAGCTGGGAAGCTGCTAATGAGCCTATAAAAGGATTAGATCCCTCCAGTGCTTGATGGGTGGGTGGTATAGCTGTAGGGTGGGGTTTGGTTGTTGGTTTTTTTTTTATCTTCCCTTCCCTACCACCTTTCCTCCCTTCCTCACAGAGCTGTATGGTTTATCTGGGTTTAAAAGTGACTTGGCATGATCTTTATGCCTTTATCCAGGCTACAGTATACCTCTGAGGATGTCCTTTTTAGTTGCTCCTCATGATTATCTCCAGGAATTTTTTCCTTAAAGAGATGCTGTAGTTATTTTCCAGCAGGATGTTGCTGTTGTAGCAGCAAAGGCCTGTTGGTCCTCACCAAGAACTGTCAACTATTTGCCATGCATAAGGCAGTGTGTCTGCATCTACAGCACTGCTGATGTGTGGTGTTATGATTTAGTGAAGAGATTTTGACAGATGACAGCACTTCACAGGGTAAGTTCAAAGCAATATGCACTTGCTTCACTAAACTGGAAACACACTTTTGCTTATAGTACATACTAACAAAGAATTGCAATCACTAATCTTCATTTAGAGACTTCAGTCTTGGAGGCTGCATATAGCTTGTCATTTAAAACACATCCAGAGAGACTGACTGTTCAGTAAACCCCCTGCATGATGCTAGCCTGGTGCTCAGAGAGAGTGTTTGTGTGTCTCACAGAGGGTTCTGAGCATCTGATTGTGCTACTCAATACACATGTGGTATAGATGCTACTGAGTTGTAATGTGCTGAACTGCTTTTTGTTAGAGGCTGCTGGGCTAGGTTAAGGACTGGTCCTTGTTGAGTGTAGCCTTGGTGTCTGGCAGCTCTTGGGTTGGTGAGCTAGGGTATAAAGATTGGGGCTTTGGATGCCAGGTACTAGTGATCTCCATCTGTTAATTACTCCCAATGTTACTAATTTCTCTTCCATATTAAGCTTTTGAAGTTTCCTCTAATAAATACTTCTTGCTGTATCCTCTCTCAGAGTCTCTTCCAGTAAAGCTGAGATGCCTTGGAAACCAACCTCAGTCAGGCTTTTTCTTGTGTGCATGGACAGGAGCAGACCTTATTGCCATGTGGAAATAAACAGAGCTTCACTGAGTCAAAACAGGAGATGTCTTTCAGCTTTCTAGGGAGCAGCTACACACATCCAGATCTGTGTGTATCTTCACCACAGCTGGTTATTCTCTGTGTTTTTAGTGAACATAATGTTGCCTATGTCTGCCTAAGGGATGGCAAGTATGTAGTGAATAGGGGACAGTCAGTATAGCCTCTTTACTATCTTTGCCCTTGAATTTCCTTCTTGCCTGTACATGAAGAGCGATATTTTCTCTCACCTTGTCATCCCTTCAGCAATCTCTTTCTCCTATTTGTGCTGCTTTTTAAAATGTTTTGGTGCTCTGGTGTCCTACAGCCCCTTTGCCTACATGAGATGAGTATTTAAGAATACTTTGCACTTTGTTGAACTTTCTACCTTGCTGCTTCCAGAAGAGCTACCAACCATCCTTCAAAGTACTGTGGCTTTCAAGGACTGTCATTATCTTCTTCTTGTACTGGGAGTATCTTTGTGTTGTGAGTTCCTTGAAGGAGAGGAATTTCTTGTCACTATTTACCTGGCTGCTATAAGCTGATGTTTATCCCATCAATACTACTCCTAGCTTGAGTCACAGAACGAGAGAGGCCATACTTGACACAGGAACACATGCTCTTGCATTAGCATTCATTATTTGTGGCCACAGTCAGAGAGATAAAGATTGACACTGATAAGTGCCTGAGGAGAGGAGCTGTGCACCAGCCTGCGCTTTGCTTCCTGCTTTGATAACGCTGCGATGAGAAGTGAGCAGCCACAGCAGTGAGCAATGGCTCCCTCCTTGCCTTGCCTGGCAGGTGTTTGGCTGTCATCTTGCATTTTTCGCTTTGGAAAGGCAACATTGCAAAGGAATTTCGATTAACAATTCATATTTATTTAATTAAATCACACTTAGCTGGTAGCTAGTAGCCAGATATCTGAGACTGCCTCTCCAGACAAATGAAACCAGATTTACTGGTGCATTTTCCTTTTTGTTACCTCTTCCTCATTTGATATGTATTTCCTTTTTTTAAAAAAAAATTATTTACTTATTAAATTTTCCCCATTTTTTGGCAATGCCTAAGCATCCCAGACGTGGACCAGTGTTCCAATATCCTATAAAGACAGGCAATTGGCAGCTCGGAATGACTTATGAGATTAAAATGATCCGTTACATCTCTCCTAATGTGAATTGAGAGTTTTTTGGGGCTGGGACTTCTCTCTTGTGTTCATTGAGAGGGTGCTGGCTGCAGTAAAGGTCTTAAGCTCATGTTTTACAGGAACTACTGGATATACATCACAGCACAATTTGTTTCATGTGTCTCTTGATATGTGAGTTGTTGATGAAGATTTTTTCCATTGTTTGAAAGAACTGTTAGTGCTGCAGTATCTACTTATGTGACCTTTCTGCTTGCAGGCAAAATATCTATTATCTGCCTTTAAAAAAAAAGACAATTACATGGGCTAGGGTATTTAAATAAATTGAATTTTACAGCTGCAAAATTCTCCTTCAAGGATAGTCAGGAAAAGGGTATCTAATCAGAGTGCTTTGGAAATGCCACTGTGATATGGCTTATGGCCACCAAATGGGTTCTGTAGAAACTGCATGTATAGAACAGGCAGACTGTGACTTCTGAGCCCGGGAACTCATCAGGCACATTTGTAAGGGAATTGTTTCTGGGAGGTCTCTGTCATCTTTGAGGTGACCACTGATGTAAGTAATTAGAAATTTTGTGTTGCTGGGGAATGCTAAATGAAAACAGGTTATTAAACAGGTTTTTCTGGAAACTATGAATAATTATCTCCAGAATAATCTGAAGCATTAAAATAAAAATTAGATATGTCATTAAAAAAAAAGAGATGGGATCAAAAGGGATCTGAAATTAACATTCCTCATTATTTTAATGCCAGAACATGCTTCTGCGCTATTAATAGAAGTTAAAGCTGCTGCAGAATTTTCTGACTGCATTTCTGTAGCTTGAAGAATCATAATCATCCTAGGGCTGAATGTCCCTTTCTGAACAATAGCACCTGTTTTACCTTCCTTAGTTTGTCTCAGAACAAAAAAAGGTCCTGTAAGGTCATCTTCAGCTCTCTCTAGAACCAGAATATTTTTCTTTAGTTTACTCATCATAGACCAGGCAGACAAGCTCTGAAATCTTTTGAAAATTGAATAGGCAGGTTTGGTGTGTTGTGGTTTTTTGTTGTTTTTTTGTTTTGTTTTGTTTTTTTTACTCTTAAGCATTTTACAGTACAGCATTTTATTTCTTACCTCTTTTAATGGTATTTCCTTACAAATATGTTTTTCTCCATATATGTAGCATGTCATTAAACTACAGAGCATTTCAACTTGGGTTTTCCTCAAGCATTATGGGCTGTTCACAGGCAGCCCTATGAAGTCAACTATTATTCCTCATGGCAGGGTTTAAAAATAATTGCCCAGCTCTATTTAAAAAAAAAAAAAAAAAGACTAGTAGATAATGAATCAGTCTATAAGGTATATTTCTCTGTTACAGTGCTCAGGAATGATAAAGAACTGTTTGCACATCTGGCCAAAATGGTGAGACTGATTATTGGAGGGGCTGTCAGCACACCCAGGAGTGCCCTTCTGGGGATGCTCGAGTGGGAGCACCCATGGGTGCACAACCTCAGCCCTGCCCCAGACAGCTGGCCCAGGTGAAGCCTGCTCTGGGATGTGTGGAGCTGCAGGGGCTGGGGCAGGTGCTGATGCTGAGGTGGCTGCTGGAGCAGCAGGCTTGGAGCGTGGGTGTAGTCCTGCACTGACATGTCTGAGGTGTAATGTCTTGCAGAGCTGTTTTGGGAAGGGGCTTTCCCAGAGATGCACTCCTGAAAACCTTGTAAAAGGATGATGAAAAGGTTAGGGAAACCAACCCTCATTTGTGTGAATGCTGTTGGGGTTTTTTTGGGTTACAATTTAACAGCTCTGTTTTATTTGAAAGAAATGATGGCAGTTTGGATCTGATAGAAAGTCCATTGAAGATGATGGAAGGGCTGCTATGGCTTGTAGTGAGCTTTGGTAATGGTTATTTTATAAGACTCTTCCCCTCCTCCCCCTCTCAGTTTATTAATTAATTCCCTTGGTTTTGATTTTAATTGCTGAGACAGAAATTCGATGGGCTGAGTGGCACTAAATCATTCAGAAGGTACTTGAAAACTATGTTTTCCTGGGGAGGTGAGGGATGTTATCCTTTCCTAGCACACTGAATTAATCCTAGAAAACTAACAAAAAATAATGTACTAGGAGGACATAACCAGGCAGCCACAGTTGAGAACAGGTTATTTTATTTACACGCGCTGTGATTCTGTGGTAGAAATACGGGGTCAGGTAATAAAACCAGAACACACTCCCACTTAAATGAATGGAGCCATTCATTTCAAGGACAGCTTCAGGGTTTTTTTTAGTCTAGCAATGTAACTAACTGAATTCCCTACAGGCAGATGAGCCAGTGCAGGAAAAATGTTCAGAATAAAGATTCCAGGTTATATGCTCTAAAGCTCTGAAATTCAACTAGATTCAGTAAAACATAGGCTTCCTTTTTCTAGGTATTTGGAACAATCTAGGGTGAAACTGCTCTGAGTGAGACCAAAGGTCTTGGGATCTAAACAATGAAACAATATTATTATGTTTTAATATAATAATATTTTGAAATAACAATAATGAGTTTATTTCTTTGCTAGAGGCAAGTCAGAAAGGTAAACACTTCTGGAGCGCTTCACTCCTTCCATGTGCTGCTCTGTTAACAATAGCATCTGTGATGCTGAAAGCAGGTGCAGAGGGCTCTTCTGTTTATTTCTGCAGAAGGCTGATCTTGACTGTGGGAAGACTCCTACTAAAGAGTAGAAGAGGCTTCATATGAGCCTTTTCCCCACTTAGGATAATGGTCTCTCTATCAGCAGGTTTTCAAAGGATGGTAGAAGGAACATATCCTGTGGTCAAAATAGAGCATTGCAAGAAAAGAAAGGTATTTCAGATGAGTGCTGCTTATGGGTGCAACTCTCCTGCTGGAAAGTCAGTAGCAATGCAGAAACACGGCTTTATCCTTTGCAAGCCCCAAATGCAAGCAGTGTATCATAATCTATAGGACCTTACTTAGATTTACACTCATTTGTGATCATGGGGAGTGATGGATATGTGGATTTTTGCCTCTGGTATGTCCCCTTCAACAATGGAGGGCAGAGGGAGTCAGCAGGGGTTGTTTTGGTGTTTTTTTTATCATCCAAAATGTGAATCAGGAAGGAGATATCACTGTTCTTTTCCTGGAATACAGGAAAAGATCATCTTGTGCAGAAGCAGAGAACAGGAGCTGCAGATGGGCTCTTTCCTGCCCTTAGATATCGCTGCTGCTTTACAAGACAAGGAAGGTACTTGAAATGCCTGTTAGTATTCTCCCCACTCTGCTCCTAGCCTCTCAGTGCTCCCAGCTCTGGTTATCTTAAGTGCTTACTTTGTACTTAGTGAAGAGGCAGAAAGGTATCCTTCACAAATATAGGAGTTTGTGTATGACATCAGACCCATCTAATGTGTGATGGATCTATTTCAAGGAATTAGCAAAATCTTTTCTCCTGGCTGGCACTGTTAGTGGAAGGAAGAGCAGTTCCTTCTTCCTCTCTAGCCCTTTGGAGAGCTCTCTCTCTATGCTAAATTGGACTTGTGGCATCATTAGCATTTCCCAGGAAATTCAACTCAGCCTTCAGCAACTGCTTGGCTTTTTAAATGATGTTGAGATGACTGGCCCTTGGGGGTATATTTTGTTTCGTATGTGATCCCTCTTTACTGATGTCTCAAGTTAGCTAGATGTATGGGGAAGAGTAAGTACAACGAATGAGAACATGGGGAAAGGGACTGCAGCACCCTGTCCCTGGGTTTCCCAATTCTTACCTCCATAAAACTTTTTTCTGCAATATGTAATGTTTTTCCTGCAGTATGAGCCAATTACTCTTTGTTTTATCTGCTGCACACGTGGAGAAAAGATGCTTCCCTTCCTCTTGGAAATGTAAAAATTGTATGCATTTATCCATGTCTCCATTTCTTCCTGTTAGCTTCCCTGTTCCTGGTTTTCATGTTATCCATTCATGTCCACAGCCTTTTTTTATGCCTCTCCTTTCGTTTTCCTTTCTGCTTTTGTCTCATGAAAAACAAAATCCTCTTTCCTCCAGTTGGTTTTTCTCTTTGATGAAAAGAAACCCCTGAATGTTAAGATGAGTTTTGCAAACCCTCACACAGCATCTCAGCCCTTTGTCTGTTGTCTCTGTTTAGACAGCAAGCTCTTCAGAGGAGGGGCTCTCTTCCTGTGTTTGTACAAGTGCTTAGCAGGCTGAGGCCCTGATATAGCTGGTTCCTTAGGGGCTATCGTAATGCACAATAATAATGAACCATATGTCGCTTTAGCCAGGAAAATACTAAAGCAGCAGGCCAGTAGGCACATTTTCCCTTAATGGACCAGGTATTGCTTAGACAATGCAGACCATTTCCCCTCCTATCCCACTAATAATGCATTTCACTTCTAGAGGAAGTAGTCCTAGGGATGATGACGTATTTTAAACTTTGTGGACCTTATTGTTAGTCTAATTATACTGTAGACATGTAGAAATATGCTTCTGGAGTGTTTTGCAAAGCAGGCATTCAGGAGTTATCTGCACTCTAACCCTCATGGGGCAGCAGTGGTGAAGTGGTGTTAGTGTGGGGCCAGCCCTGACCTCATACATGGCCTAAGTGGTGAAATATATTGGCTTGGGCTCAGGATCCTGCCAAACTTCTTGCTTTATTGTTGTTTTGGTGATGGTTTGTTTTTGTTTTTTTTAAATTACTTTTGCTCTGAGTCACTGGCAGAACAAGTTTGTGTCAGTCTGAAAAGCATTGCACAGAAGCACCCCTAATAGCCAGACACAGTTATGAACCCATATCATGTAGGGTCCAGCCTTGAAGTTAGCACCTTTTTGGTAGAGGGATCTGGTAGGTGTCAGCAGCACTGATTAATTTTGCAGCTAGATGGAAACTCCAATTTTTAAAATAGTTTTTCTTTCTTTCAGGCTCCAGAGCTATGTTACCTAGGTGTTTTATTTCACTCTTACCACTTTTGTCTTGTTATCATCAAAATATGCTGAGCAAAGTTTTGGTTGTGTAACACACACAGAAATATTGACACTACGATGAAGCATTTTGACTCTTTTGGAGGAAAAATAACTTGCAGTTTCTTTTCATAGATGTTTTTCAAAGTCTCCTGAATCAAAGCAAAAAGGATAAAAGACCATGTTTAAAAACAGAAAGAATTCCACTTCTTTGAAAGAATACCAAGATGCCCCAGCTTTCAGCCAGAGGCTCTGTGGGACCCGTGGTGGTCCTCACGAGCTCTTGGTGGGGCTGGCAAGGTGTATTTAGGTGCTGTTGTGGTCACCAGGGCTGTCCTGTCCTGGTCTGGCTCTGCTGGGTGAAGAGTGTAAATCTGCTGGAGCTGCCTAAGGCTGCTGCAGCTCTCTGTTGTCAGAGCTCAGTTCAGCAGGAATCGCTAGGAATAGGGAGAGGGAAATTGAGGATTTGCTGCTTGGTAAATCCTCCCACTTCCCTCCTCCCAGTGGAGACATTTGTGATAATCATGGAGAATGTTACCACTTCAGCCTGCAATAATAACCACGGAGCAGCTCTCTCACTTGTAATTGCTTTGCTGCCCAGGGGAGAGAGAGGACTGTTTTCCTTTTATCATTGTCTTCAGCATTGGGTTTGATTTTTCCTTCTTCTACCAGTTAAATATTTCTACATATCATCATCTTGATTTTCCTCCCCAAATACCACAGGGAGTTCTCTTTGGGTGGAAGAAGGGATGTACAGGGCACCATGAGTGCTGCGATGCTGGGGTGGATATTTATAAGTAAATTCAAACTGAGCATGATCCTCATGGTCGTGTAAAGTGCAGATCTGTTTGGATCCAAAGAAGTATTTTAGTGGATTTATTGTTGCCTCTGATATGCTTTTTGTATGTTCTTGTCAGAAGCTGAATTAAAAAAAAAAAGAGTGCTGCAGCTCAGTGTTAGCCTGTAAAAACACAAAAATCTGGCAGAGAAAGAGCTGTCATCATAACTTTCATCATGCTACAAATCCTTACTTTGCCACATCTGCTCATTACATGAGACAGGCAAGAATTCAGAGCAGCTGAGCTTTGAGAAATTCTATTGCAGAAGTTATCAACTGATTAAAAGGTCAGGAGGTAGTTTAAAAAAATTATCCTATGGTCTCTTTGGTTCATGAACTTTGTAAGTGGGATGCCGGTAGACTGCATTGCTGCTTGTGTTTAGATACAGATTAGGCCAAGAAATGAATTACAGTCAAGAGTAAAATAAGTGAAACGTAAGCTGTGTAGCAAATGTACTTCTTAAAATGGTTGTTTTTCTACAATAAAAGAAAAAAATATACCATGGCCATTTTGGGAGTGTGGTGAGTGAGATCAAGCATGGACTGGTGAATTTAATGGTGCTGTGGTGATTCATCTTAGCTGATGGTCTTGCCTATGGGCTCTAACTTTGCAACTTGGTCAATAAATGTGATTGTAGTTATTATGTTTAAGAGTAGCTATGGATTTTCAGTCAGAATGATCTTTGCTTTTGTTTTTACAATTCTCTTTCCATCTGAAATATAGTCTTTGTGGGAAAGCATTGTTTGGCTGCATCTCCTCTCTCCTGTAAGCTGCATCTGAAGGCAGAACAGCAGCTCCCAGGGAGGTGGGTGTGTGGGTCACCCATCCCCATGCAGGCTCTGCTCCCCAGAGATGCTGCTCCTGGGAGTTGTGGGGCAAGCAAATGGCTGTCTCCCTCCTACTGCTTCACCTGAGCAGCCTTCTGTTGCAGAAGCAGGAGATTTTTTTTTTAAAGACTAAGTCTCAAATATTGTTCTGTTAGATAGTTAGTCTAACAAAGAATGGGAAGCGAGGTGCTAGTTGTGTTTTCACCTGTTATGGTTTCAGAGGTTTCATATCTTGTGCACAGAGGGAAAAGGTTTTCTCCTAGGGAGTTTGCTAGCTGGATTTTAAGGTCTTCAGCCTTTCTGAGTCACCTGGTCAAGTAACTTTGCAGCTGGATTGTATTAAGGCCACATACAGCCCTCCTGTACCCTTGGGTTTTAAATGGCGGTGTAGATAGTACTGTGGCAGTTGCAATATCCTCTAATAGATAACATTTTATAACATACAAAGATCCTTTGGTATAAATATAGCTCACAGCATGAGGCACTGAATAAAACATTTCTCTTCACTCATTGGGGAGGATCATGCATAACTTACTCTTGGATCTGCTTCATCATTCAGGCGTTACAGAGTCACCCCTAATTTGTGAAAACATATGGCTTATTCCACTCTTCCACACTGAGAATTGGTTTGAGGCATGCTTGCCTGCAGTCTTGTGTTCACCATCTGGATCAACCTTCTGCAAGTTGAGGTAATCAGGAGTTACGGTAAGGGGAGCTAAAATCAGAGGACATCTCTTCTAGTTCTTGGCTTTGCTACAGCCTGATGGACTGAAACTCAGAAAATCATGGACCAGGCAAACAGCCAGGTTATTGAAAACATATTTTAGCAAAAAATGATGAACTATAGAATCATTTAGCTTTTTTAGACTATATCTTGGTTAACTACCTAGCAACAGTGAGTTAGGGAAAGCTTGCTGTGGCTTCAGTAAGAAAATTTGCAGAAGCAGGAGAACCTATTGTCTGTTCTGAACAACTGATCATACCTGCCAGCCAGCCAGAGGTTTGAGCTCCTATTGTTCATGCTCAGATTTGGTGGAATAGGAAAAGCACAGTGTGTGCAGTTAAAGATGGTTTCCCTGCCTTGTTTCTAATATGTATGTACTTTTATCAACTTGAATTACCAGGAACTCTTATCTACTATTCATGTAGCAGAACATTGTTCATCCCAAATCCTTCCTTGTGAATTAGACTAGAGTTTGCCCGTTGCCTGTGAATCCACCCAGAACAGGTATTTAAGCAGATAATGGGGCATGCAGGGCTAAAATGGGGTCAGGGTTTGCATGTGATTCCTTCCAGATGGGCAAATTTCTATTTCATATGTTAGAAAAGGTTCCCTGTAGCTATGTGCATGTCAAATAATTTGTCAGGATCTATCAAAGGAAAGTGGCTAACCTAAACCATCTGGGTTGGTCCCTCTGATTCCCTCTTTGACACAGCTAAAGGAGACCATATTTTGTATGAAGGCAAGCCTGTCCCTTCTGTCTTGGAAGCCACTGCTGTGTGCTTGTTTGAAAGACATCCTCGTGTGTTTTCTAGGCATGTCTTTCATTACTGCTAGCTTGTGCTCAAGTCCAGGTTTCCCTTTTCCAGGGCTGGCTTCCATGGCCTGGTTTGGGGAAAATTGAACATACATGAAGTACTGTATTGCTTGCTTCAAAGCTGAGAAGGATATAAAAATCTTCTTCACTGGCAATGCCTTTGAATAGCTTTCACAACTTCCTTTCTTCACCACCCCCACGTAGACTTTCTCTCCTGTGCCTTTCTGCAGGATTACTGTGCAGGGCTTTGCGTTGGCTGCAGTCAGCTGTGTCCTCCATCACCCAGCTTCTCCTTCACAGGGTTGTGTGTCCTAGGGAATAACCCATCAGAGTCTGAGCACCAGGTGGGAGAGAGAGGTGAGAGAAAGTATTTGGTGTCTCAGGACAGCAAGATCTTTCTTACTGTTCTGGGGATACTTTATAGTGTGTGAGCATGCTTTCAGCTTGGGACCCCAGATTCAATTTAGTTAAGGATATGTGCGGTAAGACTGTGCCTGTCCTGATCTACCCTTTTATTTCCTTACCCCTTAATCAGCATTCAAAATGATTAAAACAGATTAAAAGGCAAACCATCACCATAATCAAACAGAATGTACTAGCTAGTTTTTGTGAAATAACATTAAAATAAAAGAGAAATGATTCATGACTCATTCCCTCATCAACTTTGGCCATAAAACATCACTTACAAGCTACCTCCCAAACCTCAGGAATGTGTAGCCAGACTATCTGAGTCCAGCTCTTGTCTCCAGGCCCTGAACATGTCTCAAGTTGCAACATGCTCCATATGCCTGTCTTAGACTATTTTATCTTAAAGACTAAATATGCATATTGTTTCAAGTTTTAAAATAACTGCATTTACATGCATCTGAAGATTTATAGGCATACTGGAAATGTTCACTATTTTGCAAATATAAGTTTTTATTAAGGAACCCTCACAAGCCACCTGTATGCCTGGGGAGTCACACCCTTGGTTTACAGAGAGATACATCAGGGGACAACAAGGAACAAGAGCTCATGCAGGGTATGAAGGAAAACTCTGACATGACTACAACCTATCTTACCAAACTAGCAGATTCTGGATTATTGGTATTTCTGAAGGGGTTTGGGATTTTCAGTACTTGCAGATTACCTCTGAATCAGGCAGGTCACAGCAATTTAAAGTTCTTGGATTTTTAATATATTTTTTTAAAGTTTAATGGAGCTATAAATAAGCATCTGTACCTCCAATGTAATAATGAGACTTACTACTTCTGATGAGCATAATGAATATAATCTCTAAAATGGAATGTGAGTGTGTTCATAGATGTAAATTTGATGGGCTGTATAGCCTTGGAACACTTCAGAAATGCTTAAGGAGCTTCTTTCTGTTTATAGATTACCACCAGTCTTTTGCCATATGGATGGGTGTAAATGGAGATTGATAGGAGGAGCTGTTATCGTAATGTACCCATTAAGATGGTTCCTTTGTTTCAATATGTAGATTGCATTTTCAAGAAGATGTGAAGCTAGTTTAAACAAAATGAGATGTATAGAAGCTTTATGTTCTCTTTTCAGCTTCTGCTCAGACTCACACACACTTCATGAAAAGGTTAGTAGCAGAGATTATAGTATATCGGTGAGAAGAAAATTTGCATCTTCACCCATGTTTTGAATGGAAACAGCAACATCTGATGAAGATATATTCTAGTGAAAAGGGTGAAGAGATCAAATTTAGCTCAGCACACATTCATTTTAGAACAATTCTTGAACTAAAATGTACTATAAGTCTGTAAAAAAAACCCCAACAAACTCAATTCACTTTATATTGTGCAAAATCAAGTGATTATCAGCCTTCATTTTATCTGTCAACCAGTAAGCAATACTGTTCTGGGACACAGCCCATGTCTACACATGCAGTTTCAGGATTGCTTTTTTGATGTTTTGCAAGGTATGACTGCAGTGCTCCTCTTCCCTCACCCAGCAACCTCCCCCTGTCTGCTGTAAGGAAAGGATATTCATTTGCTTAAATATATTTGGTGAAGGAAGGTTGAATGAATTGGCTAAGGCAGTCAATCAGATTCAGTTTTACTCTTATGGGTGGTGTCTTGTACAAAACAATATTCTGGACATTCAGTTAGAATGAGGGAGGTTACATTCCCTGCTTCCCCCCTCTCTCCACTGGACATCTTATTTACTTCAGTTTGCATGCTATTTATATTTTTTAAGTTCAGTGTTTGTGATGTATTTACTTTCCCACTCCAGCTCATTTGCAAGCTGATGCAGGATGTTGCATTCTAAGTTTGGAAACCATCTGATTTTGATACAAGAAGTAGATTGATTGTGATTCCCAAGATGAGAGCGTCATTACTAATTCTATTGGATATCTCAGAGCAATTTCTTGCCAGTGAAATGACTGTATCTTTTCTGCCACAGTGCATTCCATACATTTTAATGTCTACATCAGTAATTCTTTGTGCTTTATTTTTAAAACTATACCTCTTCTAAGTTCTTCTGAAGATACTGATTGTCTGTGTGAGACTCACCAACCAGTGCTAGATTTCTTGGCAGCAAGATGTTATTCATGCCATCTATGTAAGCTCCACATTGTCTTAAAGAGTTTATGGGTAGCTGGGAAAGACAAGACAGGTACTTTTCTCATGAAAGAAGCTTCCTATGTGATTTCAGCTGAGAGCTGGGTTTTGGAGCCAAATTAGCTTTAAAAAAAAATTCTAATTACTGTTTAGAATAAATGGTAGCATTAATTGCAGTAAATTCTCTATACAAGGAACAAACTATCACTTAATTGCATTTAAATTCATAATAGAAAAATGTATCTTAATTAGAGAAAGAAATACATCAGCTTAATTCTTTTCTTTGGTAATGAGTGAAATTTATACAGAAAAATGGCATTATCCTGTGGTGCTGTCACTGGCTTCTTCCTGGAGTTGGTTCCCAGTCTTCAAATAGATATTCAAACTCCCAACTGTCATTTAAGCTTTCGATATTTTTCCTTCTCAGACGATAATTCTCTGCACCCGAAGTTGAAAGCTTTCCAGCTTTATGCTATCTCTGTTCTGTGGGGGTGCAGGTAGGAAGCAAGTGTATAAACTGGTATGTATATTTCTTCATGGTATAATTTGCTATCAAGTGAAAATGAAACTATTTCAGTTTAGAGCGTTTTGTTTTTTTAAGTATTTTTATTTTTACAACTGATTCAAACCCTTGCTTAAAAATTCCAAGTGTTAGTTCAGGAGGGGGCAGGAAAGCAAGGACATGTCCCAAAACACTGCTAGGGAATGAAAGGTGCTGAACAGAATTATTTTCTGAAAGATTGAAACCTGGTGTGTTGTGTGAAGTCTAATTTTAGACCACATTATGCTGCAATATGGTATCAGATTCAAAGAGCAGCAGGTGTCAGAGAATCTGCTAGCTGACACTCCATGTTACAGCAGAAAAGCTTTATTAAATTCATTTTCTAAACTGCAAATAGGACTTTGACATGGTGTGAAATTCAGCTAAACTGAACTTCTTCAGCTCCTGCTCTAGCATGTCACGGATTTTCTGTAATCGCCCACTGTGATCTGGCTAGCCCCAGTTTGGAAATGCTGGCTATTAGCCTTAGCAGGAATATTCTTTGCAGGAAAATTCTTGCTTTCAAGCACTCTGTGCTTCTTACCCACAACCTAATGAATCCTCACGGGGGTCTGAAATGAGACAAAAACCCAATCCTGAACCAAGTGAGGACAGGAAAATCTATTTCATGTCTTTCCCAGAGGAGATGAGTCTAATTCACTGAGAAATATTTTGTGATGGGGTTGGGGCTATCAGGATGATACAGCTATTCCTATTTTGAATATTTGAAATATGGCTATACTCTAAACATCTGTGTCTGAGTTGTTTTCCTGAAAACCTAAAGGGTTTGTCAGGGTAGAGATATAAATTGTGTGGACAAAACTTATAATGGCAAGGTTTTTTAATGCATGCTTTCTGTATCCTGTGAACAAGCAAAGCCATCCTGGCACAGGAAAGTGCTCTGCTTCAGCTCCTCCACAACAGGCTTCCTGCTGCCACCTTTCCTGACCCAAATGGGAGATGTGTGTGTTGGGTTTGTGTCTCACCCTCCTCGGCAGCCAGAGCTCTGTCTCACGCATTTGTGGTGCTTGCCCCCCAGTTCTCTACTTCTACTTGAGCAGGCTGCCAAGTGTTGGCTTAGTGGTACATAGGCTAACAAAGATTTCCAGGGATGGAGAGATGAGAGGTTTTATTCTGTTCAGAATTTTTTACATAGAAACAAGACTTCAGACTGGTCTCTTCATCAGTCTTTTGGAGAAGGTGGCTGGAGAGCTCTAATTCAATTTCTGGTGATGCTATTTTTGCATTGAAACCATCAATATCATCATAATGTGTTTTCAGACTATATTATGTAGAGGAAACCTGTGACTTTATCTCAAAAATGACCTGCAAAGGAAACTTTAAAATTGGCTTCTACCACTCCTTTTTCTTTTCTTTTTCCCTTTGGATTTTAAAAATGGTACAAAGGCCTGGGAAGCTTTGAATATTCCCAGCTTTTGGTTGTGGATTTCTTTTTTTGTTATTATATTCAAAAATAACAGGAATGCAAAGTCTGCTTTTGCTGCTTGTCCGTCTCCCCCCCGCTTGTTTCCGTGGACAACTCCTTGGGGATTTCAAGGACAGGAAAGCAAAACGTGGCTCAGAGAATCAGAGTAATTCAGTTTTTAAGTATAAAAACTAGATTTTAAATTTAAATTTTAGCTTTCTTTTACGTCCTTAGACTCAACAGGTATTAGTACAACAAGCATAATATTGGACCTGAAGCAGCCTGACTTGACACTTCTTCTCTCTCTGTACTGCAACTTATTATTTTGCAGTCATAATTACATTCATTTTCACAGAAAAGTATCAACTTTATAATACTAAGATTTTTTTCAGGCTTTAACTTTTTTTTTTTTTACATCTTCTCAAAGTTCATGTGTCACAGATAAGAGGAAACCCCCTTTTTTGTTGTTTGAAATAATTAAGAAAAAAATTCCAGAATCTGTATGTTGGGAGTAAGGGTGAAACGAGTAGAAACTCCATAATCTTCAAAGGAAATAGAGAAGTTTGTGGCTTCACAAGTGGTGCTGCTGGTGCTATGCAGGGAACCATTCCTCTATGGCTCATCTAGCTAAGAAAGGCTGGATGTTAATGTGCAGCAGGAATTTTACATTTGAAATCAGATCTGAATGATGGTTTGGCATGCAAACATATGCAGAGGAGAGTTAAAACCATTCATGATGCTAGTGGTACCTAAGGCATAGGTACAGTGGTGTGTGTGCAGGAAGCTCTTGCTGGTGTCCATCTACTGCTGTGTTTGAGGTGCCTCCTGAAAAGGTGTTGGCTGGGAGGTGTGTATGAATAAAATTGCTCATCTGGCTCAGAGCCTGCTTTCTACTTATGCCTTGGGAAGCTTAAGGGGAAAATAATGTCTGGGAGCAGACTGACATGCAAAGCCCATGGGTCATACTGTGGGTTCTTTCTGCATTATTTTGTCTACTTGGTTGGGATGCTAACATAATGAATTTTAATTAAAAAATAATTTTTTTTTTTTGGTGGAAGCATATTCTCAGATGGGAGAAATATAAATTACAGAATAATTCATGGACTATTTGCAGCTCTTGAGAATTCAGCTGGTCTAAATAATGTATGTTTATACATACAAATTGTGTGTGTGTGTCCCTGCATATTTTAAATGTTTGATTGTTTCACGTTAAGGAACAAGTGAGCAAGTGCTGACTGTAGAGTACTGGAACACTTGCCACTTTGGTTTTAATTTTTTGCTATTATTATGAATCCCACAAAGATTTTCATACATGCATTTTATTGCTAGCCTAAAACTCTATATTCATAGCAGGCAGACAGCATCTATTTAAAGCCTGGAGATACTAATGAAGAGCTTCAGTAGAGACAGGGCAGCCATCAGCCCACAGCTAATTAGGGATAAGAAGTGGTGGAAATCCACTGCCTGCCTATCTGGTTGCCTTGCTCTATTGCATAGATAGAGCTGCTTGGTACCTCACATAGAATCTGGCTGCACTTATGACAATGCAGTCCCAGGGTGCTGGTAAAACCAGAGTACAAAGAGGCTGCAGAACTGCTGCTGCCTGGTGGGGGGGGGGACACTTCTCTGGCTCATACAGACCTTGGCCTCCTAAATTTGCCTTTTTGTAAGTAAAAGTAGAGTTTCTATCCACTAGAAGAACAGGGAATAAAATGCTATGTTTTGCATTGTGTGTGCAAATGTCATAAATATCATCCACTTCTTTAAACTCAGAGTGGGGAAGAGTTACACAGATGACTATGTATCTGAAGATACAACTGAGCTTCTGGCTGCTGGGAATCCAGTCATTCAGATATCCAGGCTGCTAGTGGTTTCCTTCTGCAGATGCATTTAGACCTCATGCTGCTATTGACTCTGAAAATGAAAGAGAATTTTGGTGTAGAGCCATGTCAAAGGCTGCTCTTGTACGGGCATCAGCCTTGTCTTTCAGTGCTACCTGGCCATGGTTGTACACATCACTGTCCTGACTAGGGACAACAGCACAAGCTTCTATAACTATAGCTACATTGTAGCAATCTGATAGTGTATCCAAGTATAATAGACCAGTGATGAAATGAAGAAAATCATGAATGAATCGGAATTAAATGGAAATTAATTGGAAAATCTGAAATAGGGATGAAATGAGAAGATCTGCAATTCTTTACTTCTCATTACATTTGACAAGTTACTGCAGGCTACACATAGTCTCTGAGGCAGCCTGAATGAAACAATGCTAAATGATAAGCAGCTGGAAGGGATCTCCCTCACGGAGGTAACCTGCACATCTCTCTGCCCTGTGCTGCTGAATATAAACAGGAAAGCCACACTACTCACTGAGCACGGAGGTAGGGTTGCAAGGCAGAGGCTAAGCACATCAGTGGGTGTTCAAGCTGCTTTTGAAAGATTAGGAAAGAGCCCTACTACAGTGATTTTTTTTTTTATTTTTTTGGCCATTGTGATAAGAATTCACAAGTTTTTGCACAGATTGAAACCAAAATGCACTCGTAGTGCAAAGGAACAGCGAGATATGAGAAGGCAAAAGACTTTCTGAGGACATTCAGGTTCAATGTTTTGTAACAGTTTTGTTGGAGAAGAGATGATGGTCCATAATTTGATTAATTCACTTCCATATCAAGATACCATCTAGTCCCAACCATAAGGACTATGTGCCAGTGTGTCTGGGAACTAGGGTGCTGGAGTGACATGGCTGGTTTAAGGATAGACATGGAGATATGTGGCAGCCCCACGACAAGGCATACAAACAAACCACAGTAAGACTGTACCTGTGAGCTCAGTGTGTACAGGTCACTGACCATCCTTGCAGAGTAGCTGGTTTTAATTGTTACTGATTGGCACTGCATTCAAATCAATAGTCTAGAGGCAAAAGCTATGATTTTTGTAGGGTATGATGGCTTATTTAAATGCAAAATTCTGGCAATAACATCACCCTAGGATAGTAATATCGATAGCTGCTTATTAAATAGTCTTATATTTTAAAAAAGATATTGGTAGTAACCAGCTAAAACCACCATTCACTATTAAGTGTAAACAAGTCCTAAAAGTGTTGCCAACTCTGAGATTTCTCTAATCTGCATAGCTGTTAAAGGTCCCTTTTTTGGTAAACCTGGCTAGCTGTATTTTAGAGTTATTTCTGTCACCACTCCCTCTCCTTGCAGGTGCAAAGAGTCACTTTTCAGTGAGACAGGTTTACTGCCATGCTTTTTGTGCTGGCTTACCTGGTACCAGTGCTGCCAAGGCCCCATGGGGTCCCAGTTTGAGTGTTGGCTGTGGCTGTATGCAGATTGCATGCAGAGTTGAACTACCAGATGGGGGGCACTAAATTTGCTTTGTCTAGCCAAGAGCTGGCAGACAGAGCACCACTGCTGCTCTCAGCCAGAGAAATACTGAAAATTGCTCAATCAACATAATTCATGAAGCCTCGTGGCAGATCTGCAGCTCCACAGGCCAGTGTGATGGTGCCAGGTCAGAGAGGGAGCTGGGCAAGCCCATGGCTGTGCTTATTTACTTGGAAGAGCTGTGCAGCTGCTTGCTGCTGCCCAGTGCGATGGCCCTTGCAGAGGTGCTTTCAAGGGGAAAATGTAGTGAATGACACTTGCTCAGTAATTCCTGCTTTGTTTGCAGAGAGGGGTCATGGCTAAGAGCTCTGTCCCTGATCCCTTTTATGATGTTGCCTTAAAGGACTCTGGGGACCATTGAGTTACTTGGCTGCTCCGACCGTACTTACCCTCCCTGCCTGTCATAAACTACAGACTCAAGGTGAGGGAAAATAGCAAACAAGTTTAAATCTTTATGGGTAGAGCTTAGCAAACACTCTGGCAAATGCTCCAGCAAGGCTTCTCAATCAGTCTTTCAAACAGAAAAAGGTTTAATCTGTGGGATGGTATTTCCAGCCATCATTTGCTTTTTATGCTCTGAGGCAGCAGGGTTTCCAGTGAGCTCGCCTTGAGCAATCAGAATCTTCAAAGGTCCTGGCAAAGTGAGAAGTGCTGTGAGCTGTGGAAATGTGTTGCCTCGTGGTGCTGGGTGAAGAGTGTGCTATGTTTCAATGTCCAACTGAAATGTCTTCCCTGGTCAAAGAGTGGAAGAAGGGGCTGAAGAGCAAGGAAATGGTGCATGGTGGGAAATGGCTCACTGCTGTCCTGATCAAAGCACAAGCTATCCTACACTGGTAGTGCAGTCAGATAGGTGTAGGCCAAGCACTGAGTGGATTTTAGAAGAAATAAAATTGTATTTTTCCCCTTAGCAAACCATAATATAGTTTGCTTTCCAGAATTTCTCTAGTTTTGTGTGTGTGGGGTTATTTATTTATTTTTTATCTATATATCGTAGACCGTAAGCAGTCTAATTTGATAGCTATTCTTAAAAGCCTGAGTCCTCCTAGAGATGTCTATCCAGCCTATCCAGTGTATGTTGGGATATAAGCGTTAGTAAACATGCAGGTAAATCTGCATATGTGTTTGTATTTTGGTCTAACCTCTCTAATGCCTGACAAAACTGTTCATCACCTCTGCTCAGGTGGGGCAGGCAGCTGTCACGAAATGTATGTATTTCCAGTATCAGCAGGAAACTGGTTAGGAGGTTTCATCATTTCATTGGTTTGTACAAAAGAACCCAGGTTTCTCCTCTTTGGATTGTGGCAATAGTTCTCAATTTGTTTTGACCTTTTTCCCCACTCTTGTCAAAAGTAGAAATTACCTTTGACTGCAGCTGTGTTTCTAGGTCTTGTGAGGATGTAAGTTTTGATTGGTCCTGTGCAAGTTCCCATCCCCACACAAGAGTACAATTTCATGCAGGATGCCTTTCTACCACTTTCTTGTCATCTCTACATTTTCCATAATGTAACACATCCTCAGTAATCCTGTTCTTGATCCTGTAACAGAGGCACACAGTAATATTTTGTAAGTAGCAATCCAGAAAACAACAGACTACTGCCATATTAATAGTGTATTCCAGTAAATAGAGTGCTAGTACAGGATTTTTTCATGAGGTGATTTGTTTCTATTAGTGGCCACTGGGTGGAGGAAAACCTGAAAAAGCTGAAAGTAGGAGCATAGAAAGAAGTGGCCTGATTTCCAGGACATTCAGGGCGCCTGCAGGTCCTCTTGCCTTGCTGGCAATAGTCAGCAGCTCCTGAAATCAGATCATTTGTTTAGATGCCTGATTTTGAGATGTGGTAGGGTGGGACAGGGCTTGTGATAATTCCAAGACACAGTTTAGCAAAAAAGTCAGGAAAAAAGTAAGTAATGAGTGAGCAAGTGAAGCTTAGGCAGTGTAATGTGGCACACTAAGCCAACAGCAGCGCAAACAGGGCTTGGAAGGGAACTTCCTAGGAGGAACTTACTAAGAGAGGGCAATATTTTCTTTTCTTTTTTTTTTTTTAAATAATGTTTCTCCTTAATAATTTAAGATCTGAGGACCAGAGGATTTTCAAAAATTGGTGGGAATGTGACTTGCCCATGCAAATATATTTTATGACTGCGTGATGTATTGCACATAGAAATTAACTGTGGGCACAATGATTTAAAATACCTTTCCTCTTGATCCCCCTGTTATATGTTAATCTAAGGTTATATGCGAGAAATTACTGTTTATAACCTTGTTTCTTCACTCTCCTGGAGGCTAGGGATGAGACTAGCCCCTTAGGTTGCTGCTAACACTTCTGGAACGTGGACTTAAAATGAAAAGAAGCAGTTGCTTGGAAACCCTCCTTCTCTTTGTGTTACTTATTTTATTTTCTCAATATGCCTTTTCCCAGACTATTAATTGCAAGTGGCAAAAATATTACAGGCGGAGCTCCTGGTGTCTCTTACTCTGAAGGTTGTGTAACATTGCCTCTTAAAAGCCCCAGTATTGATTGGTGTGCTCTTCACCAAACTTCAACCACTTTGAATGAAATTGGAAGGAAATTTTCTGTGCTGGCAAGCAATGTGGTGGACTTTGAAACAATGTGATGAACTTTGAAAAGATAAAATACTTGAATGCTTTGAAGCGAGGACCTGAAATCCAAGGGGGGAAGAAGAGTCTGCCTTTTTACCCAGGGATGTATGTTTTACTGTTTCTGATCTATGAACATTCGGCTATATTTGTAAGCATTTCCATAGTTTGCAATATACATTTGTCCCACAGAGACAGTTTTGGTATATTTAGCAGCTAAAACCAGAAGCAATTTCAGCTCTACTGGCTACTCTGTACCTAACTGAAGTCATGCCTCCAAGGGTTGTGTATTATTGAATGGTTATGCAGGAAGGGGATAAATTATGTGCCAAGAAATCTGAACCTGACATCTCTGAAATTCTGAGTACTTCACTTTGCAATCTTAATGTACTTATTGGATAGTTTTCATGTGCAAAGTATGTATTTTAAACTGGGCAATTTAAGCATCAACTTGGATATGTCTTAGAATTTCTGCAGCACTTTTAGTATGGAAAAATATTTTTTCCCATACAATTTTATTATTGTCAATCCATTGGAAATTCCAATGGGTATGGGATCCCATACGTTTGATAATGGGGATGTCAGTTCAAAAGGCTATGTGCAAACTTTAAGTGTATGGATCCATAAAATTCCTCAGGGTTACCCTTATTATCTGTAGGAAACTGTCCTACAAAGAATACACTGGGACTGGATAATACTGAGAAGGCATCTCTCCTGACACTGGATCAGTGATTTATTTTGGAAGCCTCTTCTGAGGAGTGGGATTAGGACAAGATAATTCTGAAGAGGGTTTAACAGCATGATCTCTCTTGTGCAACTAGGCAAATAGCTGGGCAGTCTGGTTACACAGTTTCAAAGTACACTAATCATGCAAATATTTTTTTGAGTAAAATGGTAAAATGCTGTGTTGGTGGCATGCAGAATATGACACATACTATTTTTTTATGTGGGAAAAAATATTGGTGAGAATCCCTGGATTGTAGGAATGAGAGAGACAGGAACTATTTGCTTCTATATTTTTGGATGCTACTATAAACCTCCTCCCTCCATGTGCTAATGGCAGCGCTATGTAACCAAGTGTCTAGAGGCAGAGCAGAACCATTCTGTTCAGCAGGCTCTCAAGTCTTTCTAGGACTTTCATCTCCTAAATTAGGGCAGGATGATGGGTACATGTGGGCTAACTGGGTCACGAGACATCATTTGGATAGAATCAAAAGGGGGGTGGGGTAGGGAAAGAGATCAGACATGTTTTTTTGTGACTGTGAAACCTAGTTTTAAACAGATAAATTGCTTTATAGTCAACAAAGGACTACTATCTGTCTGAGCTACATGGACCTTATTTTTCAATCTGAAAAATTTGAAATTGGAGGACTTTGACAATTTTTGAATGTTTTGAATATCTGGAAATCCTGGAGATGCAGTACCTTGAATAGTTGGTGGCCACCTTGCCATGGCCCAGATACCTATCTCTGCAGGCCTGCTCTGCTCAGAGCATCTGGGCATGTTGCTCCTCAGAATGTCCTGGTTACCAGTGCTGCAGCCCAGGCCTAGCAACCTGAACTTGCATGGCTACTAGGTCTCAGATTTCCATATCCCAGAAAGTTGGCAAAAACTGTTTATCAGCAGTGCTAAAATATGGCTGAAAGCTGTGTGCATCTCTCAGGAGCTGTGTGCTAGCATTGCCTGACTCAGCAGGGGTGTGATGAGTTTTTCATTAATATTAGCTCTCTGGAAGGAGCAGATGGTGCCAAGTTCTTGCGCCTCAGAGCCAGAATTACAGTCTGGAGTCAGCTGCATCATTTTCATTAGCTCTAGAGTTTTCACAGACCCCTTCTAGCCTTCATTTACCTTTGTCAGCAGGGCAAGAATGCCAGCTTAATGAACTGATGTGTTAAACATGAATAACATGTTGAATGATTATTCTGAGCATTTGTGCTGACTGATGAGGGAGTGCCACATTTCCAGCCTCTCTCTTGCTGATGACATATGTTGCTTTCACTGATGAAATCTGTAGACTCAAAAGTGGCTCTCAGGTCACCTGGAGAAGGCCATAAGGCAGCAGCAGCAGGACTGCCCAAGAGCTGGATGGCAGGAAAGCCTCTGGCAGTTCTACATAACTGCTACCTGGATGGTGAGGCTCTTGAGAAGAGGTAGTGGAGAGGCAACCAGGGAGATGGAGTAGATCAACATTTTATACTTGTATTTTTGTGTATTGGATTGGTGAGTGTTGCATCATCACTTGGCAGTTCTAGGTTAACAGCTGGACTCAATGATCTTAAAGGTCTAAATGATTCTATGTTTCATAATACCAAGATGATAGAACAGAAGCATTTTCAGTGCTGTAAAGAACAATGATAAAGTGAAGGTATCTAAATATAAATATAAGATAAAGATACTGTGGTGACCAGTAAGATGCAATCCTTTCAGACAGTGCAGAGATGGAGAGGAGAAATCAGAGAATCTTGATGCAAATTACTCAAATATTTCTAAAATAGAAACAGCAACTTCAGGTTGCAGTGGTGTGATAGGTTTCC
Source organism: Bucco capensis (assembly GCA_013396975.1). Lineage (NCBI taxonomy): Eukaryota > Metazoa > Chordata > Aves > Piciformes > Bucconidae > Bucco > Bucco capensis. The sequence goes on along the minus strand of VWZO01006928.1, from coordinate 1,326,446 downwards.
ATAGGCTGATTCAATTAGCTGCACTCTACTTAAGCTCACTAGGAATGTGTTCAGACACATGACTGAAGATACAGTCTGTGTAGCTTGTACCAATAGCAAGTGGAATTTTGAACATTTGGCCTAAGTAATGCAATCTGTCATTTGCTTCCCAATGCACTCTAATCTGCTTTAAAATACAGATGGGTCATCTCAACACCATAAACTCACAGACTTTAAATGTCCTGTTCATGGCAAAATAATTTAACTCTAAGAGAAAGGGATCTCCATTTCAGTGTTTACATTTGTCTAACTATTCTGAATCTGGCATACAACCTTTCTTTTCCAGGATCTGATCTGCATACAGAAGTCAATGGGAACACTGCTTGCAGCTTTCAAAGGCTATAACTGGTACTGATGGAGATTTTTGCTCTTGCTACACTGTAAATTTGGACAAGCTAGCTAAACAGTGCAGTCTTTTAAGTGGATGGTTGTGAAAGGTTTTTAAATCTTGTCTTTTGTCCCTTTATGGCTTTTCCCTGTTTGTTTTTCCTTGTTGATCCAGTTGGTTTGATACAAATGCAGTGAAACCATCCAGGAATACAAAAAAGTATCACAAAATCACTTTCAGAATACTTAAAAAGAAACCTCTCAGACTTCAGCTAGGTATAAAAGAGTCTCATGGTAGTGTTTCTTCTTTTTTAGAAAAGAACTTGTTGATTATTACTGTGCCTGGATTGAACAGAGTGTAATTTATTCCTTCCCCCTAACAACTGGCAATTAAACACAAAAGGTGAAATACATCCCACTGAAGTGAAGGACAAAACTCCCACTGCTTTTGGTGGGACCAGGAATTCACTCAGTGTACATGAACAAATACTTTGAACATGATGTTCATGATGAAGCTATGCTTCGTGGCAAGAAAGAGCACAGTTCTAGCTATTCACGTGATGCATTTGAGTGGTCTCTGCTTCACTGCTGTCTTTCTGACTACTTTTAAGGATATGTAGAAGTAATTATAAAAGGGAAATTGGTGGCTGCGTGTGTGTTTCTTGCAGGTGATAGATATAAACAGTCTCCATGTACCAGCCTGCGTCTGCAAGGTGGTGGAAATACATCTCTTGTAAGAGAGGGTACTCTCACCTCAGGTTTTGCTTCCTTTTCCTGGACTGAAGGAAGGCTTAGAGTCAGCTCCACCAGGTTTCTGCTCCAGCCTTAGTCACTGAGATTAATTGATACTGTGACTTCTTTAACCAGGTTGGTTATGGGGTCTGTGTTTCTTGGCTGGCTGGTACCTACTCCCCCAGCACGCAGAGTTACACACCTCGCAGCAAGACAGTTATTGCAATAACCACTTCATCTTCAGAAGTGCTGTCCAGCCACATAGCTTCTTGTCTGTCTCTGTCTGCTTGCCAAGGCTTCATTAACAACTATTGACCTCAGCAGTGAATAAAAAAAATAAAAAGTCAGACTGGGAACATACAAAATATAATTTGTGGGGTGAGAGAACCTAAGACAGAGATTAATAATTATTTTTACCCAGAGCGCTCTCATAGCAAAGAGGTTCTTGTTTGAATCTGACACCTTTATCTGCTGTGGGGGCTGCCAGAGGGCTTACCTGCCTCCCCCCCCAGATTCCAGCCCATTTTCTGCTTGCAGTTCTCTGTTGAGGTCTCAGGAGGAGGGGGGGAGGACAAGAGAAATCACTAGAAATGGATGAATAGTCAAGTGGAAAGAGTGCAACTGCTGCTCCCAGAGTCTGGAAGCTCTTGCAGTACTCTTTGATTGCTTGTAGTGCTATTGCCTATTAGAGGAGTGGAGCAACCAGTGAAGAAAAGAAGAAATGTTTAACAGCAACAAAGCTGAATGCACTAATTTCACCACAAAGTGGTCTCCTTCTCAAGATAGCCTCAGATAAGACAGCAGTGTGCTGAATGTAAAAGGTGCTAGTGCAGGTACCTTTCTGAAGGGCATCATGCTTGCACTTCACGTGGCACTCAGTTGCATGTTTAAGCAACAATCACTGTCCTTTGCACTTGAGTTCCAACAGATGAAGCTCCTACAAAACCAGCTTCTGCTTGATCTTGCCAAATAAGCCAGAGGGTGTAGTGCTTGGCTGGTGTGCTGGAAAGCAACATTTGCTAGTATGCTTTGCACAAAGTAGGGCCCAAAAATGGAAGCAGCTTTAGCTTTCTGTTGATGCTTCTTTCAAGAGTTATCTCTTCTCAGGTTCGAATGTCAATAACTTTGAAGTTGTATGGTAATGCAACTTTCTTTACTCACTTTACCAGAGTGAAATGCAATTCCATGGTGGTAAAAATGGATGTGTGGGGTTGTCCCTTGACACTAAATGCCCTGCATGGTGCTCACATGCAGGGAAGTGATGTTGGTTCTACTGTAGTCATAGGACAGAACAACAAATTCCCTTCTGCCCTGGCATAGATTGTGTGTCTTGTTAATTCTTAAAGACATTCAGGTTTCATAATTATTCACACTACAGCTGCATGTGGGTTTCTGTAGTATGAGAAATTGGGGTCTCTGGTTTTGGTGGTTTTTTCCATGTAATTGGACATGAAGATTGACTTGAAGAGATTCTTCTGGCAGAAGTAGGGCGATTGCTGAACACATACTGGAGTTTTTCTTGTTTAAAGATAGATTTGCTTCATGAAACATATATAAAGAAGTCACCATTTAGAGAGGAATATTAACAAAGGATTTTTTTGTTCCCAAATCACACTCTATATAGTGAACACTGCTGCTGTTGAAGAGATTTCCTGTGTACAAAGGGTAGGATGCATGTGGAGGGTTGACCCTGGCTGGCTGCCAGGTACCCAGCAAAGCTGCTCTATCGCTCCCTGCCTCAGCTGGACAGGGGAGACAAAATATAATGAAAGGCTCCAGGGTTGAGATAAGAACAGTAATTGGGAGAGGTAATGGGAAAACATAGACTGAAAAATGTTAGAGAGTGGAATAATTGTGGGAATTTCTGTTGTTTTCATTGTGGTGAAGGCATGAGGAATGGATTGTGTGTAAATTGTACACTTTCATTTGGTGTTGTAATGATGAAGATTGTTTGATGAACGTGTATTCTGGTGATCATTCTTAAATATGTGATTCAGAGGCAAGGGGTGGAATATATTGGGTTTGTGTGGCAAGATTTTGGTAGTGGGGGAGCTACAGGGGCTGCATCTGTGAGAAGCTGCTAGAAGCTTGCTTCCCTTCTGATAGAGCCAATGCCAGCTGGCTCCAAGACACATCCCTCACTGGCCCAAGCTAAACTCATCAGTGACAGCATTAGCACCACTGTGATAAAACATTTAAAGAAAAAAAGGGAAATATTTAAGGAAAAAAAAAACCCAACCAAACCTGTGCAATTGCAGCAGGAAAGAGGAGTGAAAATATGTAAGAGAAATAACTCTGCAGACAGCAGGGTCAGTGAAGAAGGAGGAGGAGGTGCTCCAGGTGCTGGAACAGAGATTCCCCTGTAGTCAGTGGTGAAGACCATGGTGAGGCAATCTGTCCCCCTGCAGTCCATGGAGGTTAATGGTGGAGCAGACATCCACCTGTAGACCCTGGAGGACCCCATGCTGGAGCAGGTGAATGCCTGCAGAAGGCAGGGACCCTGTGGATAATAAGCCCGTGCTGAAGCAGGCTCCTGACAGGACCTGTGGAGTGAGGACTTTACACTGGAGCAGGTTTGGTGGTAGGACTTGTGACCCTGCATGGTCAGTTACAGTTTTTTCAATTAGTATAATATTAGAAGTACACAGTATAGTTGTACAGAGCTGAAAAATGGTGATCTTGTGATACAGTCAAGGGAGTAAAACAGTGGAAAAAAAAAATCCACATTTTTGTCTAGCAAGACTTAACAAAACCTGAAGTGACTATATATGTTAATAATATTTTTAATTTGCAGTGTGACATAGGAGGGCAGCATTAGTTACTGTAATGCTGTACTTATGTTATCAGTAGCAGAGCTGCAGGATAGTTTTCACCATAGAGCAGAACTGAGATTACTGAGGAACTAACATGAAAGTTCAATAGCAATAATTTAATATGTACTATGTACAGTTAGAATGATAGTTTTTGCTCTCCCTCAGCAGGAAATAAATGTGTTGGATCATTAAGCCTTCCTACCCTGTTCCCCATTCAGAAAATAAATATACATATAGTTCCATATCATTCCATGGTTTTATTCTATGTAGTTACATTGGGTTTAGAGATGTGACATGATTTACATCAGAAAAGCTTCCATCCCAGCTGTCAAAGATACTATCTTTATATAGCCATAAAAGTGATAGAAGAAATCATATCAGGATGTCAAACTATCTTAATGTGTTTTGGCAAAAAAGAAACTGGGAGATTGAGGAGAAAAGTGTGTTTACTTTTTTGATCTTTGACTTTTAACTTCTGTTTCAGAGCAAGCTGTCACAGACCAAACAAATACTGATTTCTAAGACTTTTTCCCAGTGAAATTATTGCTCGTGGTATGTGCTGACTTAACAGCCCCAGAGACTGAAGCCTTTCACTTTGAGTGGATTTCAGGATTCCCACACAAAGCCTGATTGTTTCCATTTTTGAGAAGGAACTCTTTTTCCAGACATGCTGATGATGATCACTAAATAATCACAAATATCAATAAAGTTAATGTGATCTATGCAGCTGTCCTGGACAGGACTTGGAGATGACGCCCACCTTGTGCTGGGTTCCAATGCAGCTGTACCTCTCCTGGCTGCTGTTCCTATAGATGTTCCTGCCTATGGACCATAGGAGCAGCTGCTGTTGCTCAGCTGGTGAGCTAGGGTAAGAATATCAGGAAGTACTCAGCTCCTGTGAGGTGTCAGCCCAAACATTGATTCCTATTGTCACCACAGGGGCAAGGGATGGTAGGATCCTGCAGGGAAAACATGTCTTTCAGGATTGATCTGCAAGGTCTTTCTTTTCCCCATCCAGTAAATCCACTGGATATAGGCAGCAAGTGGAGCAACAGGCTTAAAGTGCCTGATAGAGGGGATATATGTTGGCATTTGGATTTGTTTATGTGACTTTTCTACAAAGAATGAGCTTGCTTGGGTCACTTATACCTGAAAATATAGATTTGACAAAAGTGATCAATAGAGGATAAGAATGACAGATGCTAAAATCAAGAGGTGGGACAAATGCAAAAATGCTTAGTGAGCTTTTTGCCCTTTAAAGACAGGGAAAGGTCTATGTAATAAACTACTCTTCATACCAGGCTAAATTGGCCTGAAGTATCACTGTGAACTGTTTCCAGTTGTCTTTAACTGAGCTAGATATTGAATATTTGAGTTCTTTATAAACACAAGATGAAATTAAAATCGTTTTCCAGAAAGCTCAGAATGAGTATAAAAAATTCAGCTGAAGTATTTATTAATAATCTCTGAAACGTTCTAAAGATTATTTCCTTGTCTGTTGGTAGAAAATGCCACAGTCTGACTCTGCCTCCACTGGAACAATCCATTACTGGCTCACAGGCTCTTCTTATGGGAAGGCAGAGAGCTATTCCTGACAGCATTCAGTATCCAGTGTTTGCTGGTTACTGGGACAGTTGTTTCTGGTAGTTGTTGGTATCTGTTTGTTTATCAAAGGCCAGAAAACTAGACCTTTAATTTTCAAGCCTGATAGCAGGACTTGGGCTCATGTGCTGAACTGATGGATGCTGCTGTGTTATCAGAGTCGTCGTCTTTCAGATAAAATAAGGGAAGAGGTTTTTTGACTCACTACAATTATATTTCCACTTGCAAAGGAATGCCTTGTTTCCCTTTTATTAATGAAATTTTGGAATTTTTTTCACTCATTTTCTCTCCTCTTTTCCTCCAATCTCCCACCCACTGCCCAGTCAGCTCAGCATACTTTTGATTAACAGGAGAAGATTGTATCTGTCTCTTTGCCCTTGTGAGAACGTAAAAATCCATTGGCATTACAAAAGGAACCATGAAGATTCCTAATGCCACCCTGTTCATCATTCCTCTTCTTAGTAAAACAAGCTTTAATATTCAGGACATTGAATAAGCTGTAGTGAGTGCCAATTTCTTGCTTGTGTACTTGTTGCATTGCCAAAGTCTCTTTGGCTCTCTGACAGGGATGCACAATAGTAGAAATGAGTAAAGTGAAATACCAGATCCAGCTCTGATCAAACTCTGGAGGAGTTTTTATTTAGATTTGAACTTTCTCACACCCATTTCTATGCAATAGTTTCTAGTGCTTGGTGGTTTGCCCTGGCATAAATATCCTATATTGGAATGTGTTTAGCTTTAGAAGATTACCTGGGAAAAAAGCCTTTCCAGCTGTAATGCTTTAAAAGGTCTGCTTCCACTCTGACTTCCCTCACTCATCCTTTCTTGCCTTTTAACAAATGCATGTGAGTATAATAAAGTGCAGATTGAAGCTGGTCATTTACAGAAGGAAGAGCACTGGCATTGTAATTGAGATGTTTCTGCCTGCCTCTGTGGCACATATTAGCTGAATAAAACAAGCAGTCAATAAAGTGAAACAAAACAATAAAACTAAGCCCTTTGGTGCTCTGTTATAGGGTGTTATGCAACATAGAAACCTGCAGTCATAAAACTGAGAATGAGGGAAACCTTACACTTTCAAGAACAAAGGTATCCAAGCATTAAGTTGGAAATAACACTAAACTTCCCTTCTCTTTGCACCTGGAAGCAGTTAGTTTTAAAAGCTGTACTGGTTTATACTGTTCTCTTCCAATTTAAATAGGGCCTTCATGTGTTCTTGTTAGATGCTTATACAGAAACATGGTTTTAATTAAGGCATGCATTGATCCAAGTCCAAAAGATACATTTATTTCAGAAGATAAATTCATTAGCCATAGGCATAAAAAGCTGATGCTCTTACTGAAAGAATTCCAGCCTCGGGAACAATGTTCTGTATCTTTTCTAAGGGATTCATCCAGCTCTGATTTGGATGGCATCAATCAGATATACTGTGTCCTTAAGCCCTTTGGCACAGTTAGTTTTGAGAAATCAAGACAAGCTGAAGGAGGAAAATGAAGATGCATAAGCACAGGAGGACAGAAGTTTTCAGCTGTCAGATTTCACTACCATTTATCAGTAATTTATGTGATATTTAGTTATGGAAAGTAAATCCTAATGAATAATTTATTAAAATATATGAGTTTCAGTAAATTGCCCAGACACAGTAGCAAGTTTCATGAATGTCTTTATAGGTATTTATAAATGAAATATATTTTTCCAATACTTCTTGGGGTGAAGGTGAATAGACCTCTTGAGGGCATGGTGTATGTATGTCTCATCAGATGGACATAAATGACTCCTGTTGCTTAGAAGTTGAAAAATATGTAAAGTTTTTCACACATCTTAGTTTGTTAAATCTATTCCACCTAAAAATCTTCCTATGTGTATTCCTTAAATTCCAGGGGCTCATGGAAAGCATAAAATGGAAAAAAAATTGCACAAACAAAAATGAGCATTTATGACCTTCTCTTTACAGTGATAAATGATTTGGTTTTTAGTGTAGTTATATAAAAGGAAAAAGCTGCAAAACTATAATGTGAAAATTCATAAAAAGTTAGCAAAAATTGTTTTCTGCCTTGCTCTCTCCCTCTTCTACTTTTAGAGAAAATTTAATATAATATACCAGTTCCTGTAAATGTATTAATACTCATGCTTATAAATGCTAAGAATGGTGCAGCATTTTATGATAAACACTTTAGTAAAGTCTGGCCTTTTTCCATGAACTCAGGCTTGAAATGATTTCAGGCAAACATATTCTTGACATCTTCATTCTCCAGAAAGGTCCCATCTGACTCCTGACCACTTTCATGCTGGATGTTTTTTATGGACCTCGTTTAAAGTCAGGGAACATGACAGATGTGCCTTGACATCAGTGAACTTTGAACATGGCACTGCAGGTTCAAATGCTTGCAGGCTTGGGTCATTAGTGTGCCATCTGCTTTCCACAGGGCTACAAGATCTACTTTATTGGACCATTTAAAGGGACTTGACTGCATGATCAGAAATACTCCTCAGTGACGTATATCTCTTTTGATTATACTGTGCTAAGCTAAAGAAAAGAGTGCTTTTCCACTTTATTACTGCTAGTGTTGTGTGTTTAGACCTCATTATTTGCACCTTTTCTTAATATGGAGTTAAATAGTCAACATTGTTTGCAATTTCTTGCTCTATATAAAACTGTTGGACACTGTGCATCTCCTAAATCAGTTAAGTTTGGTTAGGTACCAAGATTTTAGTCATGAAAAATTGTAGAGGTAAATAAACCTCAACATTTCTTTTTATTAGTATCTGTGAATGCAACAGAGGAAGGCCAGAGGAATGCTTGAACACAAAGCATTAAGTTGTGGATGATGAATATAGTGATAGCTTGATGACCTGTTCAAAGTGAGTAAACTTACTGTGAAACTGTTTGTTGCACTGGTAGCACTGCTACAGAAACTTCCCAACATACTCTATATTTACCTTTTCTGTATTCTATTCCACTTCTGGAAAACCTCAGCATGAAATAAACTGACAGTTTGCCAGAGCTACTATATATGCATTGAAGAAGTCTCTGCTGTACTGTGTCTTTGAATATAGATTACTTAAAAGCCCATAAAGATATGAGTTAAGGCAGTCAGATTACTGTATTCATCCTTAGTATGGAATTTTAGTTGAAAATCCATTTACTTCAGCTCCTCAAAATCTAATCCTGTTTTGTTTTGAAAAGCAGAGTATATGTTTTCCTCATGTAATAGAGGATTGTACTTGTTTTCCTAAACTTCATTTCTTCATGTTTGCTCCTTTCCTAGCCAACAATCCTTAGAGCTTTTTCATGTTCAAGTTATTCTTCCTGCTCTTGTCTTTCTTGAAATTAGTCTCTCAATTAGTATAGCTACAAACATATTACACATAAAGTGTGTAACACTACTCTGTCCATTCATATTACAAGTTGAACATAGAGCTAAGCCAGTGAGCATATAAATGAATGTTATAGAAGGTGAACTAATAAATAAGATAATATGCAAAATGTAAAATCAAAGCATTCTGATGGTTTTCCAAGATTTCTTTTTAAGAATTCAATAACATACAATTTACTGAATATTAGAGAAGGATTTTATAGAATAAATAATAGTTGTTCATGAACTGAAGTGCCAGCATACAGATTTACTGTGGTGAACAACAGTATTTCTTCCTTGGAGAAAAACACAGTCTTGCTCAACATTCTCCAGTAAAATAAGCATTTTAAAAGCACTAGAGTAACAGTATAATTTATAGTTATCATTTTAAGCACCGAATTTTCAGACTATTTCCCTCTCTTTTCTCACTGGTGAGGAATGTTCAAGGACTGTAATATCAGCATGTCTGCTATTACAAAGTTAAACTCCAGAAACATTTAACAAGGTGAAAGTTCTAAAATTAGCCTGTTTTCTCCAGCCTCCACATCACACACCTGTGGGAGAATATGGCCATGTACAGTGTACTCTACACTTTCTTTCCTCATTACAAATCAAAACACTCTAACCTTGCATACAAATCCAAGCATTGCCTATTTTCATTAAGTCAAGAGAAACATTAATTCCAGATGTAAACCTTTTCACTTACCCTTCTCAAAGCTGGAAAGGGTATTTTCCTGTACCTGAGTCTGGCTTTTAGCATGAGATCTTTCTCCCACATTCCCTTGCCAGCCTATTGCATGGTGCACCCCTGAAGGTTTGTTACTCCAGTTGTGCTGCTGGGGCACAGTAAATGTATGTTTATACATGAAAGGTTCAGCTAGTTCAAAGATTTTTACTTTCTCCAAAGTGTTTTCAAGATATTTGATAAATATGCACTCACTTTCCAGACTTTAAGGGTACTACCTAACCCATGACTGCTAAACTTGGGGCTACAAACCCCTAGTTGTCCGTGACTTCTTTCGAGAGGTTCATGAAACTTATAACAAGACCCCCCAAAAATAAAGTTTTTTACTATTATATGTTAGAGTCTTTGTTACAGCTAGAAAAAACTTAAGATGTTCACAAATGGAGAAGGGTAGAGAACTACTGAGTCAATTTGCATCGAAAATAAGAATCAACTTAATCCTGAACAATTTTTGGATGATTGTGTATCTAGGTTATATCTTAGAAACTATGTGTTTTGCTGATGGCTTTGCAGTTTTTTTAGCTGGACTGTTGGTGGCAGCTGCTTTGTGAACAGAGAGTTTCCCAGGAGTCACTGCAATCAAAACAGTTTGTGGTACAGGTAGTAAGTCTGTAACAGTAACTAACAAAAATGGCCACACCACTTCATGCATTGGTGGGTTTGGTCACAATTAGTTTAAAAGGGTTTTTTTTATGCACTGATATGATGGAAGGAGTGGACCATTTAGTCAGTTAAATACATGTGGATTTGAATAATTTGATTTACTGCCAGTTGACAGTAAATTTATCTGTGGTAAAGGGTCCATAGCAGCTGATTTTAGCTGTAGTCCTTTTAACACAAGAGGTAGAGAGAATATTTGTCCTGTTGTGAAATGGGTGCTGGAGGTGACTTGGCAGCCCTCAGAGAACCTTACTAGCTCTATTGTGACTTGACTGAGCAGTGGTGCACAATCTATTGCTGCCACTCTTGACATTTTATACTTGTGTTGATCTGTGCAGCAGTAAAAATTGATTTTGATCCTAACATTAAAAAAGGGGAATGGAATTGGAATATATGGATAAACCCATCAACAGCTGGTCCTGGGCATAAATTTTACAGGAGAATTGTTTAGGGGCAGAGATTGCTTCTTTGATGTGTGTTGGCATTGTGACTAACACTGAGGGGTACAAATCTGTGCCTGGGACCGTAAGTACCATGGTAAGACAAATGACTGTTAAATTGCCCTTGCTGCTGCTAGCTCTGTGATATATCTGAGAACAGAGGTGTTTATAAAAATTATTTACACTATATCTTTGCTTTCTTTGTATTTCAGGACAGCACCTAACCAAGCTAGAGATTTAGGTCTGTGAACAACCAAGGGAAATAAAATTGTCACAGTATTGCTGGCAGACTTTGAAATGGAAGTGCCATGTAAGTTTTTTTCCATATTTCTTTGACTAAGAATAAAAAAAAAAAAGTGTCTAAGGCATAAGTCAAGTTGAAAGTGAGAATTATTTTTGTTGGAAATGTGATGGAAAATAGAAAATTAGAGACAGATGAGTCACATGACTCTTAGGTATAGATCCAGCATATCAAGTTCACTGTTTGGACTGTTGCCTCTGCAGCTGAGCCATCCTTTATTTATTTATTTTTCAAGTGATTCATTTGGCGCACTGAAGTAAGAGGAATAGAGGAAAATATCTTTGTTTTCAACTCTACTGTATGCATAGTTTGGAGAGAGTTATCTACCAAGATTTTCAGTAAAAATATTTGTTGTGTCGCTTTGAGTCTTGTAAAAAAGTGAGGATTTTATAGCATTTTGCAGCTATCTGTTCTCCAGTGGACCTTAAATGCAAAGACTACAGAAAAAGCCTCTCCTGAAAAGTTACTTGTATGCTTTTGAAACATTGACTGCTAGCAAATTAAAATAAACATTCTTTGTAAAATGTATGATTTGGTTGCTTTCAAAGCTGAAGTGTGGTGCTTGCAAAAGGACTTTATTTTTTAATAACAGAGGTGTTACTGTAATACAGTAAACTGGGAAAATCAAGCTGTTGTTCATTAGGAACCATTCTTGCTGCAGGCTGTCACTGAACACTGAACATTCCCACCCAGTGATGCCCATGAAGAGTAGGATCAAAAATAATCAGTTGGGAAACAATAAGATGAGAATGCGATCAGTGGTGATGAAGATGTCTTGGGAGTGAATTCCATCTGCACGGTGCTCATGAAGAGCTGTTGACTACACAGAGAGCATTAGCATGGTAAAATGCCTAGGAGAGGAGTCTTAAAGCAGGAAGCTGGCTTGCTGATAGCTACATGAACTGTATAAAGGTTGTGAGGGTCCAAGTGCTATGCCTCTGCACAGCTGGTGTTGGATGCCATTGCTCAGAAATATTCATGCTACTTTGGAGCAACAAGCGAGTCTCTATTTTGAATATGAATGAGTGAAGTCAACTGCCCCTTAATTTATACACATTGCCAGAGACTGTCCCAGGGTTTGGAATTAAATACTCCTGCACAAATCTCTTTAAACCTCTCCTAAATAAGAAATTATGCTAAAGCTCTTTAGTAAGGAGGTTCTCCCCCCTGTTGAAATAAAAATCAATTATGTTTGCTCTGCTGTGAACAATGTCACTCCACAGCCTTGCTTTCTAATTGGGTAATGCCTTAATGACCTGCTGGGAGCCTATGATGCATTGCTTTGGACCCTCTCTGCAGGCTTTTAGACTACCAGTCAGATGTCAATGAAGCTTGACTCAATAGGGGTTCTTTTTCTAAAATTCCATTATTCATCAGGGTTTATACACTAAAATGATCACAAAATAAAACCTTCACATCAAGCAGAGTTAAATAGAATTATGGATGCTTTACTTCATTGTTAGACTGTGAGATTGTCACTGGATTAAAATCAGGTTCTTTTTTATTTGTTAAATCTGATGAAAATGTATTCTTGGGTTTGGGTTTTTCTGCTAAGCAGCATGGAAAAAAGCAACTTTAAAGCTTTTTTTGTTTTGATTTGTTTTTATAAGGAGGCATATATGTATTTTAAATGAATTTTATCTCTTACTATTTATTTTAAATCATGAAACAAGTGCTTAAAATAGTCTTACTAATAGTCAGAAAGTGATGAGACCATTTATTTTGTTTAATAGCTTTGTTGAATCATACTGGGTTTCTATCAGAATTGGAATTAATAGGATTAAAACCCCACATCTGCTTTATGTTTTCTTCCCAATATCTTATTTAGACCAGTAAAGTTGTATTTCAGAAACTCTTATTAGCTGTTTTACAAAGCTAGCGCCTGAAGAGGAGAACTTCTCTTCCAGAGCAACAAGAACTATCATTTCCTTCACATGGAGAAGATGCTTTCCATGATGAGAGCCAGAGGATATGTAATTATAAGAAGGTAAATTTAAGCTGGAAAAGCATCTTTCCTATTTACTACATACATTTAGACACACAAGATATATGTATGCACTTTGAAAAGCATGTTTTTATAACAGCCTCAAGAAAAGTTTTATAGCCCTTAAACACCAGTAATTCTATTATGCAGAACAAATTATGAGTTACCTGGGCAACTGCTTGTAATAATTTATTCATATTACTTCTGGAACACATATCACCTTCTTAACATGACTGACTGATGTGTTGTGTGAAATACATATATTTCCAAATTAGTAAGGAAGACAGTCATATCATTACAATAAAATGGTACCTTTCCCCCAGGTTTATAAAGGATAGCGAAATGTATGAAAATACAATTACAAAAATTTGAAATGTGTAAACAAGAGAAAAGTTTACTTGGCTTTACTTTTTCAGGTTCAAATATTCTGGAAAATATTCCAATTTTTAAGGTTTAACCTTCTGGTTTTAAAATAAGGCCAGAATTAGTATCGCTTAGGATTCACATCAGAGAGACACTAATTTTTTTGTCAGAATCCTTCCTGTTCAGAAAGAGATTTTCTCCAGATGCTTCATCTTCATCTTACACAGTGAACATTGTGTTTTCAGTGATCCAGTTCTTTCTTTCAGAACTTCCATGTCCTTGTCTCCTGATTAATACCATCACCTTTACATTTATCAAATTTTAATGCTATACTTTGTATAATTCTCTAGCATATGGGTACCTTTTATCACTTGCAACCTATCATTAGTAATATATAAATCTTCTCATCTTGCTGATTATCAGTCACACAGAGGAAAATGAATTGATGTTTCCTTTCACACACGAAGGAGACTGACATGATTATTTTCCTAAAGCCTTGGAGAGCTGCTTTGAAACCAGGATCCCAGCCATTTAGGCAGTGCATCTTATTCCATTAATTAGATTTGTTTTTTTCACTTTTATGATGGTTTCATCAAAATCTGTGTCTCTTCAGTTGCAAACTAGTTCATAAAAGGTAGTCCTGACTAGAGTTTCCTTATATCTACTAGCAGCATGTGTAAAGGCCCATTTTTTCCTCTGTTCATTATTTAAGCTGTCTGCCCAAATATGCTATCTTCAGGAATGAATACCCATTACAGCTACAACTGACTACCCAGGTTTCTCAAAACCTGTTTGAGAAACCTCTACCCACCCTCCAGATGCAGTCTGCCCCAGTGCACAATTTGAATGATAAACTTTGGAATATCAGAAGTTTGCAGTTTCTTAATATGAAAATCCTGTAATCCTTGAATAATATACTGAACCTTGTCAAGAACAAAGCATATTTAGAATGATTGGAGACTTCATAGTTCAGTATTTATCAATTACTTAAGGTAAGAGTGTGAGTTGGAGACCTGGAATGCTATAGGTTCACCAAAGAGTTTTTAGGAATGTAGAGAGGTTTGTTAGAGATTCAGCCCTCATGTTTAATCTGTAAATGCTAAAAAGCTGTTCTGTTTTAAAACACCATGCCCCCACCCCTATCGTGCAAGGACCATTCTTTGCACATAGAATTCTAATCAGTAAAGTAAATAAACTTGAACTTGGAATACTCTCAAGAGCACTTTCTCATGTTTTCATAACACTTAGGAAAGGACCCAAGTTTCTGGTAGCTAATATTAAAGCTTTAGCTGAAATACTCATTATGTCTGTCCTAAACTAGAATTCCTTCCAGTATGCACTTGGAGACTAATGGGACTCTGGAAGGTGACACGACATGCCCCAAGAAACCATGCAGTCTTCTGGCAAAGTGTTAACCTACAGTTTTAATGGTTCTAGAAAATTAGTGGGCCAATGGGCTTGCCATCACCAACTTCACCAGCCAGTGCAGACCTATCTCTTTCCCAGGGAATGAAAGGTTACAATTAACTTTGATTTCCTCGAGCCTGCACAATGGATTTTTTTAGGTGTGACACAGCATGTGCAGAGCTGGACCCACCCTTTAGTCCTAAGGTTCACCTGTCAGGGCCTAGCAAGCTTGGACGCTGGCAGCGAAGTCCTTAGGACGTAGGTTTAATTAGAGTGTCCTTCTTTTAGATGGAAGGCCTTACAGGGCTAAATGTAGCCCTCCATCTGCCTGGGTTTGGAATTAGAGTTGTCCTTCTCCTAGGATGACTGCCAGAAGGCTAATGAGCATATCCTACCCATGGACATATATTATCTAACATTTTGATTTAGACCTGTCTGGCATGGGAAACCCTACCGAAGGCATGTACCATTGCCAGCATAGCTCACAACCCCATAAGGATACACAGGTTACTTTCCCCACTCAAAACAGGACAAGCCTCTCACTCCCCACCTCTGTGTCACCCAACTGCGCCCAAACCCAGGGAAACACCCAGGAACATTTCCCCACTCTGACCGCCCCCTTGCGACACAACAAAACAAGCAAACCAAAACAAACGAAACCCAGGTAGCAGCCACAGAAAAGCCAAAACCAAACCGTACCGGCTTCCAGGTCCATACAGGGCACGGGCACCACCCACGGCCCCAGCCCAGCCAGAGGGCCCCTCCCCACCAAACCACCACACAGGCAGCCCCAGACCGCTTGTCCAGGTCCATCCGCACAAAACCACCCCACACGCCCGCCCACCGGACCGAAGACCCCCACAACCCGCCCAACACCCCACCACTCCCTGGGCCCCGCACGGCAAGCAAGCCGGGCGGGCAAGCCCGAACCCCGCGAAAAAATGCGCGCAAAGCGGCCATGCCCGGGCATGCCCGGGCAACCCCCCCGGGCTCCGACACGACGCAGGCAGGACGGGCAGCAGGCAGGCACCCGACCCCGGCCCCCGGCAACTTTGATTTACAGTGAATTTTATGGAAGGTCAATATCTTGCTGATGGGTGAATTAATAGTTTCTGTTTGAAAGAGCTAGACTTCAAACTCAGGGTTGGATCAAGTCCTGAGGTAGGGAGATTTTTACTTCCTTCAGTGCTTCTAGATGATGTCTTCTTAAACGCCCCAAAATGTCATTTTTAATGCTTGAGGGTTTGTATTCTGAAATAGTAAGGCTCTGGGGGAGCTTAGCCCAGTGTATGAGATTTATCCAAGCTTGTTCAGGACCGAATTTCTTAAAAGAGTACTTAAGTGTTGTCTAGGCTTTATGCTGTTCTCTTTGCAAGGAGTTGGGTTACCCTGAAGGATTAGGGGTTTAACTTATCCTGCCTGAAGGAATACATTTATAGTTTAGGCAACTTTTTATCTAACTATGGGAGGGAGAGCCCTTGTAAGTTGTCAAAGAAAAAAAAAACCTTAAGTTTTAATGAGAAAACCTGTTAAATTCTAAAATTATTTTTGATTCAAATCCAGTCACGTATGTAGAAGAAAAGGACATAATGATAACAGTAAGATTGATACTGAAGAAGATACCTTTTTATCACTATATCACCAACAATAACTGGAATTAACTTATTTTACAGTGGTGTATCCATGCAGGTACTCATGCATACACATTCTATGTGAAGCTCCTGGTTTAGCTCTCAGAAAGCAAACTAGCATGTTCAACTGAAATTTTTGGCTGCTACACTTACCAAAATCTACAGAGGAGAGCAGCAGAAATAAAAGAACTGCTGTGGATTTTCAGTTTTTACACGGCTTCCACCACTTTGTTCCACCGTTGTAGTCACTGGACAAACTAGAGAGAAAACTATCCTTGACTGGCAACTTCTTTTCTTCTGATCCGTTTTTATGTATTGTAGAAAATGAAATTTAGGAATTAATTCAGTAGCATAAAGTTATCAGGATTTGCATGGTGAGCCATTTTCAAACTCCTTGGGTAGCTGAACTGACAAAGATTGTCTTCCCTACAACCTGACAGCTGCACACTCTCTGTTCCCTGCTGATGTCCGGGAGATTCCCAGTGTGCCACCTGTGAACATCAGGATTGTGTTACAGCAAGACTCACCATGATGTGTCTCATTATATCTAGACTGAAAATTCTGGATGTAGCTAAGATGTCTGTGACATCCATTTGATCTCAGATTTATGTCAGGATCTCAGCAAATAATTTTGCAGACTTCTGCAAACATCTCTAATGTCTTAAAAGCATAGTCTCCCTTTTGTGGTAGACTAATGTTTTGGCTTGGAGCTGAATGACAACATCTTTTCATCTTTACTTCTCTTTGCTTACAGAAATGTTGACATTACTGGAATATGGCTCCAAAAGGTTTTGGTAAGTTTTCAGTTAGTGGATTTGTAATGAATAGTTTACACATGACATCATATTTTTTTCCAGGCCAGAACACTACTATATGAAGTCATATTAAAAATACTAAGCTGAATTAATAATTCCTATGTTGACTTTTAAAAGAACATTTATAGAAAAATAATACTTTCCCATTAGAGTGCTGGCATTATCTCTCAGATACAGAATTTCGTTTTGCAGCATGTCTACTGGTGAAAATCGTGTTGAAATTAGTTTGCTGCAACATGTCTTTCTGTAAAAAGATTACCGACTACCTCCTAAAAATGACTGGGATGTCTCTGTCTTTGTACTAACACAGGAGATATTAATTCCTGCCCTGACCAAGAAACCATTGTGAAGAAGTCTAAGTTTAATAATTTCATGAGCTTACTGGTGTATCCTTCCTGTTTTCTTTCAATTCATCTTGCAAATTGCTCTCTTTTTATTGCTTTTAATTTCAGGAGCTGTTTGTGATTTGATAGTATTTTCTGACATTCACCATGAGATGTCCTGTGCTGTGGTTACATTAGCAAATAAATCAAATAAATCAGTGTAATAGGGGCAGATTAGCTGGCTAAAGCATCTGATGCTGAGGCTTCTGCATCCATACTACATGTTCTTTGCAGATTTTTCTTCAAAACAAATTCAGTCTGGACTAAATTTCCACATCATAAACATGGCATGAAGCTGTCCAAATGCACAGCTATTGGTTCAAACACTTATGCCTGTGTAAGCCGGTTAACACCTGATGACAGTTCAGTCCTCTCTGAGAGGAATCAGAAAGAATTGCTCTGTCAATCTGACCAGCAAGCGGTGACTAGGTTCAGGTTGGGGCTTGCTTCAGAGCTGCTTTGCTGTTGCAAACCAAAATGCTCATGTAGTCACAGGTCAGCTAGCTCTGGTTTCTCATAATGAAAATTTTCTAAATTTCTGAAACCTAGATCTCTGTAAGATATCTCAAAATGAACAGTCAAAGCACTAGTCACTTTGAAAAGTAGATCACAGTAAATAAATGATAAATGGTTTAATAGTGTCAGTGCATTGGAGTGATTTTTTTACCATTGAAAGGAGTACTTTTATACAGAACTGGATAAAAGTTTTCCAAGTGACCTCACTGGGAAATGAAGAGACTGAAATGTTAAAAAACCTAAGTGATTTTGGGGAATTATTTCAGCTAAAATTTAGAAGTGGGATAACATTTAAACATATCAAACCATTTTATTTTAGAGATGGAGGTTTTTCAGGCTATTTGAAAATATTTCACTCTGGGTTGAATATGTAGCTGACCTTTTTTTAGTTCTGCCAAACAGCCAGAAACATGTCTGTTTCAGATCAATTTTTTTCCTCATTTTTTCCTCCTAAACCACAAAATGGGAAAATTGATTTATTCAGTTACTGTTTCTTACATGTCTAAATAGCTTCATGTGTCAGATCTTAATTTCTGATCTTCTCCAGGGTAAGGCTGTGTCAAAATTTTCTGTAAAGCAGTTTTGGTAAATCAGAGCATTAGGTAAATAAAAGTGCTCAGAACAGAGGTGCTTCACACTTCACTTTATCAGCCAGAGGCTACTATATTTTGAAAAGATTCCTGTGCTCTGATTCTAGTTCCAGTCTGAACCAAGAATTTCACACACTTGAGAAAATATGGAGAGAAGTTAAGTGAAAGTACATATTGTTCTTATATATAGCTCTTGCTCCATCTGAAGGAGTTCATCCACTTCCTTGCATTGAGAATCTGTTATGATGAAGCCTTGTGGTCATGCCTGAGCAGACACTCAAGGGGAAAATGAACCTCAATGCTCTGCTAAACAAGCTTGGGTGGATTCAGCCGTGGCAATGTGAAGTACCACCATCCCTGGCTACTTGCTTTGTGCTGTCCCTTCTTGCCCTTTGTAGGCACTCCTTGCCTTGCCATGAAGAAAGAGAGACATATGCCTGCTGTCGGCAATAATGGTGTCCTGCAGCCTGGTGTCCAAGTGCAACCCTCTTTCTTTGGCCATTTGAGCTAAAATGTCAGTTCTAAGCAGAAACCCATCTTATCTGCTCTGTGTCTCTGGAGTAGGATGCAGAGCAGGTTTCAGCTGCTGACTGCCGCCTTAGGAGTCTGTCTGGAAAGCTCTGATACAGGCAGGCTTCATTCAGGCTTATGAGTGCAGCATTCTTCATCTGCAGTTTCTCTTTCATGTATGTATTTTGGAGAAGTTGTTTTGTGATATATTATACAACGGATTGGAATGTTTAACAATGGTAAATTGAAATCCCTGAAGTGGAAATCAAACTAAAAGCAAATTCTCCCTGGTCCTTTGATATCCTTCTACGCTTCCAACAAGCTCCGTCATTAGAAGATATTAAAGCACTTTGCTGGGGGGATGCTTCCTTTCTGAGGTAGTATACAGAAGTCTGGGTGTGAGAAGGTTGACTGATTTGTCCAACATCAGTTTGGTGGCAAAGTTGAGCTCCCAAGCCCAGGTCCAACCAATAGTTTTTGCTCCCTCTCTTCAGGTTGATTTAAGTGTCTTTAAGCTGCATCATTTGAATGAGCTAATAATTCTGAACTACCCTGGAGTAGCTTGCCAATCTGCAGCAAACAAACAAAAAAACAAAGTAAAAACACATCACAATTTTACATCTGAATACAGACAGGCAAACTGCACCAAGCCAATGAAAAAGGTAAAATTCTCCTACAGCACAGATTTACCATGCAATCCCATTTGACACAATCAGTGCTCCTGTTTTTTGTGGGAGCTGTTCCTGGATTTCATCTGTCTACAAGGAGACAGAAATGCTCTGCCCTAGGGAGAACAATTGAGGGGAAAAAAGTGTTTCTTAAAATCCTCAGTAAAAGCCTCTCTGCTTTATCTAGAGCTCATTAGAGAGTTTAAAGAAAACCCAACGTCATGTTTAAATGCTTCCCCCCCTCAGTTTTATAGATAGTTAAATGGCACACAGGTTGTGGCTGTCTCAGCCATCAAAAGCTAAGAAAGGAGGTTAAAAGACCCCAGGGATCCTTCACATAAATTACTACCACTGTCAGTTGGTGTGAAACCATGTTTGGGCCTTTTAGTAAGGAAGAGAGTGTAATTTGTGCTTTCACTTTGGGCTGAAACAAGTCGTGCACATACTGATGGTATATACTCACGTGTAAAAATGACTGATTTGTTTCCCCTGAATTCTTGTAGTTAATCTGGAGAAGATTATGGGAAAGCCCCTCACCCTATCCCAATAATTCCAAGTGAATTTTAGCAACCTGAATTGGCAGAGTCTGTAAAACTGGCTTGAATTAATTGGAAGCCTAATCCATGGAAATTCGCTAAAAAATGCATTATTCACTGCAGTGTAGCAGCAGGGAGGAGAAATGAAAGAAGTAAGGAGGAAAAGCAGAAGCAGCACCTAAGGCAAAGGGCTGTCATTTGAATTTCATAATCGAGGGTGAGACAAAGACACCTCTTTGTCCAAGTAAACTACCTTCCAAAAGGGAAAAACTGAAAAAAATACAGAACTACACAGTCTGAACACTGGGGCTGGCTGGACCCTGCATTTCCCATCATTTACAGTGGTGCACAAGAACAACCAAAGTGAAATGAAGTTTCTATAGCATTGCAGCAGAGTGTATAGGATGCAAGTGCCCCACAGTCTGCCACTCAGTTTTGTCTTGTGTTGACAGCCTGCTGAGAGACACATGCAAAATAAAAATTGAGGTGCACCACAGCCACAGGAAAACTAGTTTGAAATCCCTTCCCACACCTGCATCGTGCCCCATGTGATGGCAAACTAAAAAGAGGCATTGTATGCAAGCTCCTAAACACCTGTATGCATGCAGAGAAGTGACAAAGGTTGAAAAGATAGTTAGAAATTATCCAGAGAACACAGATGGCAATTATCTTGACAAGTGGCGATTATCTTGCATTACCTAACAAATATATCTCAGGAGGCCAAAGAGAGAGAATGGGAGATGGAATGACACCAGATGAAAACTTGTTTTTCATCTTTAGCTGAAAAGCTATAGACTATAGCACAGTCCTATCTGTTCTGGTTATGATTGTAGGTGTTGTAATTAGGAGAGACAACTTCAGATTAAATCCTGTCTTGAATAGGGAACACCCAGAGAAGGGTTTAAGGCTGTTTAAGGCTCAGGTCCTGAGCAGGGCACTGCTGCAAAAACTGACACAGCAAGATGGGAGAATGGTTGTCCACAGGTTTAGACAGCTGAAGTGGCTGGAACAGGAGGGGGATTGGACCAAGTTGCTGAGTAGAGGAGCAGGATTATCTCTTTTGGTAGCAGCAAGTTGTTAGATCAGCTCAGTCATCTTCTGAATCTTTATCTTAGAATGCCCTGCCCCTGTATTTTCACTTGGCTACATTATGCTTGTCCTGAATTATTTGGTACTGTTTTGCACAATACTTCTCCTTTTTGAAAAGGTACCATGTTAATCTACCCCAGAGAGGTGCATGGTTTGCCTACTAGTATTTGGCACATAGATATATGTTCATCACAGGAATTCAGTGTGTCAAAAAAAAAGAGCAAATAATGGAAATCTTCCATAGAGGTGGGGAAACTGAGAACAGTTTTGTGCTTGCAGAAATACAAATTCTCATTTTCATACTCGCCAGCAGAAGCAGAGAGGAAGTCAAAGTGTGGAGCTGGCTTATTATTTTTAATTAGTGTTGCATCCCCAATACACTATGACCTGCTTTTTGGCTTTGCCACATATGTGTTTTATGATGTGTAATCTCTCACTGTCTATTTCCATCATCTCTAAATTGGGCTGTATACAGACATGCTGCAGGGCTGTGCAGAGGCGTGGGGAGGAGGAGGAGAGGGAGAAGGAAAAGGCTGTGCTACCTCACCCCAGCACTGCTTGTGATTCATGTGCAAAACTACTCCTCGACTTATATCTGCACACCTCCTAGAGCGGATGGGGAGGTTAATTAATTGCTGTTGGAGAACTGCTTTAGGATCTTTGGATGGAAGTGCACCCGAACTTAAAGTGATTAAATTGATTTTAGGGTTGGTGTAATCCTCATATAAGCAGTGAGGGACAATCATGACCCACATACGCCTTCTGTGCTGACCTTCTCTTGCACACATGTGAAGCACTTCTGCATTCCTCATGGGGAGCAGATAGGGCAGAGGGCAAATTTGTTGTAGCCTGAACTGCTTGCCTTTTGCTAGACTCTTTTGGGGAAAATGGCTACTTCAGAAAGGCTTAGCATTTTAAAGACTACAGGTGAGTCTGATGAGAGTAATTTGCTGTGCACACCACAGGTTCTTTGGTGTTTGGTGATGGGATGGGGTTACAGGTATGTCATAGAGCAGCAATCCTCTGCAAAAGCTAATCAAGGGCCTAATTGCATAGATTGAGTAGCTGACCAGAAGCAGCTGCTGCAACTTTGACTGCTGCCCGAGTTATAAATGAGGGCAGGAGAGAGAAGTATAGACATACCACAGGAGCTACCAGAAAGAAAATGGAGGAGGCGGGATACAGCATGAGGGAGTGACACAGGATTCTCTGCTGCTTATCAGGTATTTTTGTGCTAAAGCTGGAAAAAATGGAGAGTGGGGCTGAGATAGGCTCATTATCAGCCTGTAGAACAACTACAGTCTGCAGTGGGGTATAGCCTATGATTCTGGTTTTGGTATATGGAATTCATCTTTTTGCCTTAGGGAAGGGTGAGTCCTTGAGCTATGTAAATAGAAAGGCTTGTGGGTTTTGTGTCCAAAATGTGGCATGGAGACATTACCTGGGGGTGCTCTTAGGGCCTTTTTGCAATTTAAAATTCATTTGCTGTGAAAACTCTGTAAGCTTCTCTGTAATATCCAATATATTTAATTAGAAAAACTGTGTATGGGTAATGATCTGAGAAGCTGGCCATGTGTCTGGTTACTCTAGAAAGTAACTTCTGCTCTCGTCTACATCAGTTGGGAAGTGCTTGCAGAGATCTATCTTGTCTTAATTCTTTTCCCTCACAATATACAAATTTTTTGTCTGTAATAATCTTTCTCTTTCAAAAATAAACAGATTTTCAGAATTCAGGGGCTGAGGAAACTAATACCACTGTGCTCCTTATTCTTCTTTTATACCACATTAGAACTCCTGGTTTTGTAGTGCTAAGCCTGCTAGGAAAGCAGAAGTAATGGCTTTGTCAGCTACTTGGATGGGTTTTTCTTATCTGCTAGGGTTGTATCCTGGTTCTTCTGATCAAAACCCCAAGCAATAATATCTAGTTAATCCAGATTTGACTGCTACAACATGTGAGTCTTTCATCAGTTTTGCATGTGATAAAAGCCTTGGGTATTTCTCAGGTCTCTACATGCAATTGTGAAAGAAAAATCGAAGTTTTGGGGTTTTTACTTGATATATTTAGGCAAAGGAAGGATTGTTTTGTTTTCAGGTTCCTTTCTGATGTTATGCTGTTATTGGGAAACCTTTCTTATTTACCAGGATCAGTCTGTTAGTTACTAATACTCTGGCGTCATAAGAAGCCATATGCTATCTAAGCTAGTTACTTGCTTTATTCTTATTTAACTGAAATTTTCTGTAGACATTATCATTCAAAGGGGAATTAATTAAGGATTTAATGAATTGTGTGTCTACAAATGTAATATAGCTGTCCTGTGAATGCAGCAGTAGAAAGCTGAGCTGCTTCTCCTTTCCCAAGCATGGTCAGAACCTTCAAATTAGTTTTGGCAGTGATGAGGTAACTATTAGATATTAATGGGAAGCACATGTCTGAAGTTGCAATTTTAGAATGCTGGTTGTGATTTAAGGATTTTGCATTTAGTGATGTTAATTTGAAGGCTGCTGTTGATCTCTTTGGTGCAGGGGGTCAGACTCTCATTACTAACTTATAGGTGTGACCTTAGAAGGTGCTTGGAGATGTGCTGCTATCTTGTTGAGGAGGGAATCTAGTCTGTTTATTTTAGTTCTGTTGGACAGTAAGATGACATCTTGAGATTAAGCTAAACAAACAGTTTGTTCATCTCTTATTTATATCCACATTTGTAGCTTAAATCAGGGTTGTTTGGACTTGTACTTCATACTCTCTTTGATTCTACTAGAAAGAATGCAGCTTTCTAATAAGCTGCATCTGGTATTTTGGACTGAGGTGCAAAACTAGAGTGGTGGTGGTGATGTGCAGCCATAGTGTTACTCTGTGCTATAGAGCATTCTGTGAATGGCTCCTGCAAGCGTAAGACAGTGTTGGATGGCCTAAACCAGGAAAAAAACAAGTAGTTTCATACACTGACCAAATAAAAACATCAGAAATGTGAATATAAAAGAAAAGCTTTGTGGGGCAGCTGCTTATGTGGGTGAACTTTCAGTGTTTTTCCTGGTTTCTAGTGAAAACATGACCCTTCCTCTTTAGAATACTCTGCAAAACAAACATTTTGTGATTACTTCTCTCAGTAAAGAAAAGTTAGAGAAATGACAATGCACAGCCATTAAAGGGGATGAAAAAAATAAAAAGGAGAGAAGGCAAAGTGAAGTAGTGAGGAGAAGAGGGTAAAAGACAAAAGGGAAGGAAAGGTGTCAGATTTCCTTTGGATTTCTTGTGCTCTCTATGTAGAGGCTGAATATAATTTCTAGAAGAGGATTTCCCCTTGCATTTGCAATTCAAAGCTTCTAGCAAATTCCACTGTTTAGCATTGCACTTCAGCATCTGTGGGTTTTCCAGTTCTGCTTATTGGATGCAGTGCAATTGCAAAGTGGGGGGTTTTATCTTTTCTTCCCTGAAGTAATGTGGCTTAAGGTGTATTGTGCTATTACATAAGATTTTGGTTCTAAACATAAAAAGATGCAGGTTCCTTGTTCTCTTCTGGTTTAATTCACAGTCTTTAGGGCTCTTTGGATGTAGGACAATGTTGCCTCCCTCTCTTCACTTTATTCCCTTGCATGAATAAATAAGATGATCTGGATTCTCTGTGATAGATCATGGTATGCAACTATTATGTTCAAGTGAAATACCAGTAGTGGGGTGGTTGGTCCATATTCATAAAAATGTTTTTTTGGTAGTTATTTCAAAATCTCAAGATGACCTGTAGTAAACATTGTCTAACAGTAAACACTACAGATGGTAGTTTGCTTTAGTTTTGCCTCTGCTAGTGCATAGAAGTTGTTTTTTAAGAGGGCCTTACCTTATGTGCATGCTCTTAACAAGCTGAAAACATTTCATATTTGTCAAAGCAGGACTGCAGAGTAACACTGTGATTGCTAAAGCTGGATGTCTGGAGAGAACCTTTATGGTGGTGAGCAGAGAGCTAACACGTGGCTCTTCAAAAGCCCACATGCAGTGAAGATGTGTTAAGAAAGTGAAAATTGTTACAACTTGTTCTGAAGTAGGGTCCTGCTAATGGATCCATTACCAACAGGCAGACATGCAGTAAGGTTTTTCCTAATCACTACTGTGATGGGCTGGTGAAAGCATTTAGGATAAGCTGCAGAAATAGCTAATTGTATGTGGAGGCCCAGCAGCTTGACCAGGCAAAGGTTTTCAAAGGGCTGCTTGGGAGAATTCACTTCACAAGAGGCCCCTTTCAGATACTGTCCAGGTTTGGAGCTCCTTTCCTTTTAGTACACATTCTGGGAAAGCACTTTTATAATCCTTCTTTAGAGTTATTGCAAGTGAATGCAGTGATGGTTCAATGAAAAAGCATGAAAACAGTAATGGAATTTCTTTTCTTCCTTTTTTCTTTCTTTCCTAATAGGCCCTTTAGAAAGTCAGACCATATGTGTAGAAGCCTTATTAACTAGAGGCCAGGTTTGGAAAGAACTGTGGTAAATTACCCAAATGAATTTGAAAATAAACTTAGAAAGCACACATTTGAGTTCTAAATTGGTGCCTAAAAAATATCAGACCTATATTTTGTATCTTATAAGAGTTCAAACAATGTTTGGTGTTTTTTTTATAAGACTGAAACATTAGGCAGAAAGAGGATTGTTAGAAGTTTAATATGCTGCATATTTCACTTTGAAATAGCTTTCTTATAAGAGAACTGTAATTTTACATTCTCTGAATCTTAAAATCATTTTCTGCAATAAAGGTATTTGGTTGACTACATAAATGTTCTGCATGACCTACACAGGAAACACATAAAAGCATTAGACTGTTGTGTAGCTGGAACTTAGAGAAAGCTAAGACTAGGGGTGGAGAGAGAAGGCATAATTTCTGCCTCAACGCAAAGGGAGGTTTTTTAAGAATTCTAAAGTGTTTTTGATCCACAAGTGTTTCTCTGTTTATATTTGTTCCTTCCTCTTACAGGTATGTGCATTGTAGAACTATGTTTTGGTAGCTTTTTTCCTCTTGTTCCTTGTGCCAGCCTAAGCAGGAATGATGAAAAACTTCCAGTAATAATGGGAAGAGTTTTTTGCATAATTAACATAGAAGCCTCCACTCAGATGTGATCTGAGTTTTGTGTGGATTACATGGCTCTTATTTTCAAAGGTCTCTGAAAACTAACATTTTCACACTCTCACTCATAAGATTAGATCACCTGATCCCTTTGTGGAGGGAGGGAGAGAAGAGCTGTTAATTTTGTATTTAATTCAATAGAATTTTTTAAATTTGGTATATTTCAGAACAAATGTACATAGCACATATAACGTGATTGTGCCATTTACTGATGGAACTGCAGGCAAGTCATCATTAAGGTTTAAATTTATTAATGTTTACGACTTGTTTTAAATCAGATTTGTTTTTAAATAGGATGATTTTGAGAATCCTTTTATGTTTTGAAGATTAAAGAAAATGAACAAAGAGCTAGTTAGCGGCAGCATGATTTAGGAAAATAATAATAAATTGCAATACAGAAGCCATGCTCTAAGACTTCAGTTATGCTTATGGAAAAAAAGATTGTTCCTATTACCGCTTTTTGTAAAATTATTATTGTAAATCCCAGTAGTGCTTATTGCCTTAGCTTCTGGAAAAATGGGATGGATTGAATTGCTTATTTGATATTGAGGATGATAAATTTGTAGTGTAAAATGCCTCTGCTTTCTTAATTACTTCCATTTTATCTCAAACAGGACACCTATTACTGGGCTTCCAATTTGAACTATTTAGTCTGAATATCTACTCTCTTACTCTCTCCTAAATGTGACTGGATCCAATTGCGGATTTTTTTCTTCAAGAAAAGTCTGATTATAAATGGGGGCTAAAGAGCATGCTGAAAGGCCTGGGCAGGTGTTGGAAATCTTGGATGCTGAAGCACCACGTGTTTTGCTACTGGTGAAATAATGTCATCTTTGGCAAACAGCTGAACATAGGAGGAAGTGAGATTTAGCTTTGGCATAGATATCATATGATGAAATTGTATAATGCTCTACCATCGTGGTTTTAAGTACATTAGCTTCTGTACTTGAAATTTCTCAGCAGCCTCGTGAACTTGACTGAAATTCTCTATTATACTGGTACTGCTTGGCTTTTAAAAGAAACAGATAAATGACTGTTTAAAAAAAAATATCCCTCAGGCTACAGTTCCCAAGTGATTCTTCATTTTGAAGAGGAGGATTAGTGGAGGGTAACTGTTTATGTACGAAATGTAGTCTTGCTTTCTAAGTAGAGTTTCAATTAAGTGGCAGAATTATATAATTTTTTGGCTTACTGGAGAAAGCTTTGTTGTACATTGGACTCTAAGTCTATTTTAATTTGTTCAGCTATGAATTTCCAGCCTCCTCTGAAGTAGACTATTGACAAAGTAAGAGAGGGTTACTTGGATCAAGTGCATCTCAGCAAGCTGTCCATGCTTTCTATAAGCTTTGATATGGGAGCAATTAGTGCCATGCCAGAGAAGCTAATGCCAACTTAATACTCCTTCTGTTCTTGACCCCACTCCTCAAGAGTCCATGAAATATACCTGTTGCAACTACCATGTTTAATGCAGTAGCATACATATTGAGAATGTTTTTTAGCAAAAATCAGCAAGTAAGAAACTTCTGGTCTCTTCTGATTTCCCATAAAGAGTTTTTGAGAGAAGAAAGAAGTAAAGCTCTGGAAAGTCTTTGGCTGATTAAGATCTTTATTTTTGTGACAGCAATAAATAAAAAATTGCCTCAGATTAGATATTTACTTAGTCATAGTGCTTGGCATTTGAAACTTTAGGACACTAAGGTCAGGCTTCAAAGATGATGTATTAGGTAAGTATCTGCTGTTCAATATTGAAGTGTCAGAAATATAATATTGAAACAGGGTAGGGTATCCTAGATTGGATGGGATAAGTTACTACATACAGCTCACCTGTGAATGCATTAATTTGATTATTTTAGGGAGATAAGTAACATTTGACAGTTTGCTTTTGGGGTTTTTTTCATGATGAAATCTCTGAAATCTGCCATTCAGTTTGTTTCTGCCTCACCAAGAAATCACTCGGAATTCTGCGTTGTTAGAGCAGTTACATCACTGCAGAGGGAAGACTGCTGAACTTGCATGCTGCTTGTTTCTGCTGTGCAAGCATTCAATATTTTACATCACTTTAATAAATTTCATGTCTCTGTTTAGAGATATGAGCATAATAAAGAAAGAGATATTTAAAAGTTATTTTTGTTAACATTTAACATGACCAAGGCAAGTTTCAGGCAGGTTAGTGGGAGGTGAGAAGTTTCCAGTGTCCTGAGGCATCCAATTCCCTTGATCTTGTATATGTGATTAAATTGCTGTTCCTCTATGTAAAACCTGCCAAGTAGCTGCTGACTTTTTATATAAATTACAAACGTGTAACAGTGCAGAATAGACTTGATAAACTGTATGAAAGCAGAGTGAATTTTTATGCTTTTCTCTGGGCTAATTGCTTATATTTACTAGTTAGCAAGAACACTCTCCTGTTGTCTTAGCTACTATGAATTGCTTTGTGCATAAGTGGCTACAGCTTAAATGTTTTTTTTGTAAGCAGATGCAACAAAACATTTCTACTTCTATTCTTCATCCATTTGAAAAAAAAATTAGTTTTCTTTGTTGAGGTACACATGGGGAAAAAACTGAGCAGAAAATGGACCATGTATAACAAAGCAGATGTTGTACATTATTAAAGTCTAAAAGGGAATTTTGTCCTGTTCCCTAATCATGGGATTCCTAGGCAGTCCTAATGATGTAGGTTTATTTAAAAAAAGTAAAATTAAGAAAGAGACCTCTGGGATGCTACTTAAAGTGATGTCTGAAGATTATTGCCCTACTTTGGGAATATTTGAGGGGATTCGTGTCTTTGTGGGACTTAGGACTAAGGAAAAGAGGGTTAGCATATGGCAATGTCCTCAAAATGACAAGCAATTCAAGCTGGAGAAGAAAAGGGAAATGCTGTTCTGCATCTTGCTGTGAGCAAAATATGGTGTCACAGGAATGAGTCTACAAGTACACCAACTTTCTGCAGCAGTCCTGCCATACAGGTGCTTTCACCTGTGACCTTCTCCCTGCCCTCTCTTTGGAGGGAGTGAAGAAAGGGTCAGTGGGGGTGGAGCAGAAAGAACATTTTTTTCTTTTATGGAATTCTATAATTATCACTTTCCCTACGGTAATGATGTTTTTAAAGGTAGCCGCTCATCTCTGAGATGCAAAACTAAATGCCCAGGCTGGCCCTTTTCAGGAGGTGATCTTGGAGTCTATGGTAGCTCTGAGGGCAGACATTATATACCGAAAGCTCTTGATTCATTATGTCCGGTAAACAAAGGTAATTGCCTTGGGTGCTGCGATAGTGTTGTGTAAAACTGGGTAATCACAAACTAGCCTAGAGGGACTTAGGTTAGTACCAATAATTAAAACAAGAAAGATGCAGTCATGGCAGCCTTCTAATTCTTTCACTCTGCCTCTTCACCTCCACCTTGTTGGATAGTGCTCTGAGTGCCCAAGACAGCTGTCTTGTCTGATGAGCACTCCCCTTGCTCCTTGAGATGTGTGTAGTGAGGAGAAAACGACTGCTTCCTTTCCTTCTAGTGCCTCCACAAAACACAATGTGGGTGAATGCTGCAAACCCTCTCAGGAGATAGTTATGTAAGCAGACGCTTAGAGGCTGTATGCAATAACTAATGTTCTCATACCCTGAGAACCGTATACAATTTTTCCCTCTGCTTTTGAGCATAGTCAGCAGAGAGGTGCCAGGCTGGAGGGCCATAGCAGCACTTGCTGTGCCTACCGAGCAGCAGACTGGGGGATGGAGTTAGCAGCTTCTACTTGCAGGAATTTGCATCAGAATACGGCCCTAAGCATCCCACCGGGATCAAACTGGCAAGTGCTGCTCCATAGGCAGTAGCAAGGCTTCACTTTGTTCTTTCTTCTCTTACTTGCATCCTGTCTGGGACACTTCTGTGAGTCAGAGCCAAATCTCTTCTGAGCGATTACTGACGTTGTGGATGTCCTTGTGCTATACAGCATTAGTTTTGGTGTTGACTGCTGTTCACAGTATCTGGGTCTAAAAAGGAGTCTGAAAGTAATTCAGCTCTGTATCTCAGCGTAGCTGTACCAGTGCTGCTATCTATCTCAACCTCTTGCTTGACCTCTCTGGAAGAGAGCAGTTTTTAAGTTGCTTCCCCCATGCTGTTGTCCCTTGCAGCTTCTTCCTTCATACTGTAATGCTGAGTGGAAAACGCAAGTTAACTTCACTGCAGTTAGATGTAGATGATGCAGTAACAGCTAGCATCCTCAGGTCAAGAGAGACTGTCCTACAGGCAGGAAGGTCACCTCCAAGAGTGGAGATTGATGGAATGACCTGAGATATCAGTGTAAGAGAATATGGAAATTTAAATATGGTCTGAGCATACAAGTCTCTGTAGATGTTGAATTTTGTATTTTCCTCTTGAAACATGTCTGGGATTTGGAATGTGTGTGAATAACCTGATCTGCATTGTCACCTTAGTATGAACCACTTCTTAAAGATTTAAGTAGGTTCAAGGAGGATATTTTATGGATCTTTTCATCAGAGACAAGCACACTCAAAAGGCATAGCAGAGAAGAATTTAAAGGAAAAAACTAAGTTTGCATGTCATGCCCTACTTTATTTCCAATAATAAATTCAGGGGGAAAAGTTCTACCACAGCTTTGCAAACCAAAATACTAAGGCCCTTGTGTTATCTCATTAGAGGCTTACATGAAAGGAAATTCAGAGTTTAGGTTCTATCTGACAGAGTCATGGCCTTAGACTTGCATACTTGCAAACAGATGTATGATACTATGTGTTTAAGGTTCAAATGTTCTAAGCAATTAAATTGTTCAGTTATTAATAGCGTATAATAAACATTGGTCCATAAGCATAACACCTCCCCAAGGTGGAGGTACCAATAGCTCTATATTTATTCTCTTGCCAGATTAGTTTCTAATGCAACAATAATAGATATTCCATAACTATTCAACATTCATATTGAAACAATTAATTTATGTTTAAATGTAGTTGAATTCCAGTCTTTCTCATCTTGTATTTATGCTTTCTGGAGAATGAGTTTCAATAACAGTTCTCTCACTAAAGATATAAGTAATTTAAAACAGGAGTTCCTCTGGCTCTCATTTAAGTTGAGCCTCCAAGTGTAGTGTGATAAACAAGTAACAGAATGAAAAAGATCTTCATTTAAGAAAAAAAAATCTAACTTTCACTCTGGAAAACATTTGGAAAATGGTTTTATGAAACTGGATCCTGTTCTCCACATGTCCCTTTCCAAGTTAACTGAAAAGACACAATTCTAATATATTTGGTGAGGATTAAGAGCTGACTTTGTTTGCTGTTGAGGAGATGTATGGTATATTATATTGCCCTATGGCTTGTACAGAGGGAGGCTTTTGAGAGGTGTCTGCAGAGGTGAGCAAGTAGGAACCGTGCAGCAGCAATTCAGCCCAGGAATTGCTGGGTGAGAGGAGTAACCCCCAGGCAAGCTTCAGAGGGGACAGAAAGGAGGGTGACTTTCTGAGGACTGTGACTATAATGCTTGCTGTGATATGCCGATAATTGACTGAAGCTAAGGACCAGAACTGCGAGTATGGGTCAGGAAGATTTGTATCTAATCCTTGTATTTAATCCAATTCACTTAGTACACCTTAAAGAGCTGACAAAGTCTTAAGGAGCCTGTCATGTTGTTAGCTGTGTTTATTTTAAGGAAAATTGGTGATTTGCTTGGGGCACTTGCATGTAGTGATTACATGTGGCAACTCTCAATTACAAACATTGAGATTATCTAAAATCAACCCCTTTTTCCATAGCCTTATTGAGTGTCATGAGATCTCTTGACAGAAAAGCCAGAATTTGCCAGTATTCTGCTTTTCATTGGTGTTGGGCTGGCCTGTACTTGGGGAATAACATGTTGATGAAAACTAGAAAGAAAACAGCTATCTGACACAGTCACCACATCTCACAGACTGATCCTCCTGCAGTTTCTCATTATCTTCATGCACCCAGTTCACAGCTTAAAAGCAAATAAGCTGTTAAGGAAGGATAAAAGAAAACCAGGGATACTAACACTTGGAAGCCCAAAGCCATGCAAGTTCGAGATTTGGCTTCACAGTATGTTATGGATACTCTGCACCTACCTTTGCCACCTTGTCTGTTTTTTATACCTAGGAGTGTTGTCTGGGCACTTACAAAATAGTTGTTTGGGATTCTTCCCCCTCCCTTTCCCCTAGGTAAAATGCCTGTCCCTCTGTCCAGTACCTGCAGAGGAGGTGGGAAGCTTGCTGATGTGTATTTTTGTGTGCACTGCCTGATGCTGTGCTTCTATTTCTGACCAAGATCCTAGATGGATTATTAGACTTTCAAGGGGTATGAAAATGAAGGTTAATTTAGGTGCAAATGAGACATGATCTGCCTTAATCCTAATAACTGATTTATTTTCAAAAAAACTTGAAATTTGCAGGGTCATAGTCACAAGGAAAAAATGTGTGATTTGTTTTAAAAAAAAAACAAACCACTAAACAAAACCCCAATTGTTTTCCCTAAATTGATTGCAAATGTGCAATGTAAGTAACATTTGGGTTTCTTTAACAAATTCCCAAGTAATTCAGCAGTTGCCAGGGCAACAGTGCTACTTCTAATAACAATAAAGAAAGCTTATAAAACTTCCATATTTCTCATTGTCTAAGATAATGCTGTCCTGATGCTGTAATAACATTATTAGCATGTACTTTCTTTTCTTCATTGGGCAGCATGTCAGTTTCATAAATTGGCTGTACAGTAGCATCTAGCACAGTGGAGTCTGGACTCATTAGGACTCTTGGACACTACAGTAATGTGAAGAAATAAAGTATTTTTTAGCTCATTATTTTTAGCACTTTTAGAACGTTCTTTTCGATTTTGCTACCTGTGATTGCCATAGTAGCATGTAGTTGCCTTAGATTAGTTGGCTGAATACTACTGTTATCTTTCTAATGCAAATGAAAGTATGTTATAAGCAAGTACTGCAGATAGTCTTCATGCTTTATGAAGTGTATCTTAACCATTGAGCAGACTCTTTTATTATTCATGGGAAGCTGTATATTACTAAAGAAAACTGTTTCTAGTACTAAAATATTGTTGCTCTTGCATCTTTTAAAGTTGCACTTTGCAAGTCTAAATGGATGTCTTTTCTTGTGCTTTTTTATCCCCCTACCCCCCTACATAAGCTTCAATTGAAGTTTGGCAGATACCTCAATGTGGTTACTGTGGACTGCTAGGCCTGGGTGGATTATTTATGTTCTGAATACTTGATCTCGTGTTTCATTTTAACTGAGCTTTCCACCTTTCTGTCATAATTTTAGCACTTCAGAAATGAAAGAAACTTGTTTTCCTGCTTATTTCTGTAGTTAAAACTGTGACTAAAAGGTTCTTATTTTGGCCTCTGTAGTTGTAGCAAAATTGAGTCTTAATTAAAAAAGGTCAAAATAAACATTCAAAAGCCTTTCACTGGAGATGTGGGCTATGTCACTTTTTAAAAAAAACACCACTTCTATTGCTTTTCATTATTTTTGTTTTGAGGAAATTGCATGAGTAGTTATAGACAACTCTGTGCCACCAATTGGGATTCTTGTTGCATTGGTGATGCTAAAGCTTAATCTGTCTCTAAACGCAGACTATTCCAAGTTTGTTTAAAACAAACAAAACCAAACCAACCATCATGGGCTGAAGATGTGAGATACAGAAGGAGGAATCCTTCCCCATTCGGCTGGTCATTTCTCACCAACATTTAATGACCTCAGGGACGGTTAAAGCAAGATTTGGTTCCCTGCAGGGACTATGTGATAATTTCTGAGGTATCATCTGCACAAGTGCCTAGGTCAAATCAATAATGTATTTTCAAACTTACTACTATGCATTAATGTGGATCATGGAGTGCTCCCAGTGCATGTGGATGTGATTCCTTTCTTCTTGAAAGAATACAACTTTCCTGGATATCTGCTGCAGCTCCCTGCCAAAGGCCTCCAACCCAACTGCTGTGGAACAGCAATGTCCAATGTCCCACCCTCAGAAACTTCTCCAATATGTACTGAGCTCTTGTGCAACAAAGACATGTCATTAAGCTGCTAAAGGTTTTTTACCACACCCTTTCTTCTTAGCTTGCTGGAGTCTTCAGTATCTGTCATGTGGGTTTGGTTGCATGGCATCAGTGAGGGTTACCTGAGGATACATGCTACTCTCATGCAGATCTTGAACAGGTCTTTGGGTAGGAGCACACCTTGCAGCACACAAGGCCCAAGACTGTCATACAGGAGAGCCTGGAGGAGAGCGTTGCCTTTGATACAGCTCCTTAGATGTCATAGAAGACCTTGTAGAAGCAAGCGTGATGTCTAGGGACACCTCTTTGGCCTACTCAGTGCTACTGCCAGCACTGGAAAACCTCTGTGTTACAGATGCAAGATTATGAGTACCCACTCTGTATCTGCTTTGACTGTGCCACATAGGTTGTGTCTAATACTAGACAGATAGAATAGTTCAGGATTAAGACGGTGTGCTTAGATTTTTGTCTAGTGGTTTTCATTGCATGAAATAAGAGGCTACTTTATCTGGCTCTGTAAGGGTGTATTGTATCCATAAAGGTATCAATATTCAACATATGTTTTAAAAGGTTAGCTATGTTAATACACAAATAACTTATCTCAGAGCAGAAAGTTTGCTGAAGGCCTTTGACCCAATGAAGTGCTCCTTTTATTTGGCTTCTCTGCAGGAGTCTATTCAAAGTTGATTTTGTCATTCAGATTCCTTTGCTTACACTAGGATGCTTTGGGAAGGGATTGTCTTTTATGGTTTGCACAGTGCTTGGGACAACATGGTCCTTGTCTCTGGGACCACCTAAGCCATGTTGCAAAGCAGAGAATAGGTTACTGCAATTGAGAAGGATAGCTCAGGAACAGCTTATTTACTTACTTCTAAAGAATTACTTTTTCCAGTCAGGAGAAGTAAAGTAAAAGCAGAAAGATGGTGGCCATTAATAATGATCTATTATAGTAACAGACTGGAGCAGATAGTATAATGGTCATAACTTATGGCTTGAAATATAACAGTACTGATTTAAGCTCTGGACAAGATAGAGAGTTTATAAATCTTTTCTACTCTCTCCTGGTAAAATCTGTTTCTAGGATAAGTATCTGGTGGGCTGTATTTTAGGAAGCGAGGAGCAGTTGTTTCTTCACTGCAAATTTCATTCCTTACTTAGGATTACAGCAAAGGATGTTGTGCTTAAAAAAACCCAACAAAATGCTCTCTAAAAAATTACAATATCACAATCTGCTTCTCTGTATAAGCATGCATATACCAAAACTGCAAATTTGCCATTTCCAGAGAAAACTGTTGCCTCTTAGTGGCAAAAGACTGATGTAATAGCAGACTGATGAATTCAAGATGTAATTTTCCACATCTTTGCAATTTCACTGTTTGGCATTCATTCTGTTGTAATGTTTTTTCTCAGTGCAAATATTATTGATAATATTCCTAATACAACAGAGTCAATCCTTAATCTTGCATTTTTCCTTTTCGTGTTACACTGCAAATAGCTATTGAGTAAGGTTTAAGAGAAGAAAGTTTGTAGCTTGGTGCTGGCCTGTAAGAAAAGGGAAAGCATGAGTGGGTTTTTTCCTTTGATATTTGTTGATAAGGAAACAGTAGTAGCTGACAAAGCAGAATCAAACAATTGAAAATACTTCCAGTGTGCCCAGTTCCTGTGCTTAGCACTCACCTTATGAACAACTGCCTCATTGTTTTCAGTTCTTTGCTGAACAAATTTGGAAGTTGATTTGCTTGGGAGGTGTCTCTGGGTGTCCTAAAATGCCCATGATCAGCTCCCTCTACCACAGGCAGGCACTTGCATGAAATGCAATGCAATGTCTGGATCCGATCAAGTGACGCAGGGAAGAAGTGTTCAAAAAATATCTTGGAAAAAACAGGACTTGAGGGCTAGTGGGAGATGTTTAAATCTGTATCAAATGGTTCTGAGTTTTACTTGTATTGATGGGCTTCTGCTGATTCATTAGTGGATCTGCCAGCAGGACTGCTGCTACTTTAAAATGCCCAGCATTGGATGGAAAAGCAGGAAATAGCCTCAATCCAGTTAAGGACAGAATTGTTACAGGCTTCTGTCTTTGCCTAATTGGGAGCAGCACTGGACTTCAGAAACATATAGGCTAAAGGGGTATTGAGCTTTTCCTGTAAAACTTCATGCTCAGCAGGAAAAAAATTTGCCAATTACTGTTTTAATTTAAAATTGTCATAGCTGGCTGTGGAAAGAGCAGTAAACGAAGCACTGATACTATTTTGATGTTTTATTAGAGATGCTGTAGTTACCTAATTGAGAGAAGCCTAGGTGATATTTTGATCAAGTTTCAAACAAAAGGGATGCTGCTTGGGGCTGCTTCTTAACTCATATGCTGTGAGAGCCAAGTGACAAGGCATCCACCACAAAGAGTGGAGAGCAGAATAGTTTTTTCTTTACAGCTTGATTATTTTTCTAAATGACCAGTTACAAATAGGTGATGAAAGCATTTCCAGATAACTTTACATAAATGTTACATATTGTTCTACAGATATCAGTATTCCACTTCTGTTGTCTGAAAATTCAAGTATCCTGTCACCACCTTACTAATGAGTAAACAGAGCAGCAGACCCAAAGCTGGTATCCTTGAAAGCATTTGTTAACAATTGGTTGTAAATTTTGATCACCCCTTTAAAAAAAAGTTATAGCACCTGTAAGCCTACCTAAGCTGTTCTGTGCTGTGTTCTCAACATGAACGTTTGAAAGTGGTGGTTTTGAGAGCAGAAACCACTTTGACCAGAGAAGTCCATTAAAAGAAAGGTTGGGCTGGTCAAAAGGTTTAGTTAGATCTGTGCTGAGAGCAGGGAGCTGGTGTAATTTAGCAATCTTCCATTGAAGGTGCTGCTGCTGAGAGGTGCTTAGTGTGTATAGACACCAAACTACTTAAGACAGCAAAGTGTTTGAGAGCAAAGATAGCATTGAAAACAAACTGTCTAGCAAGTTGTCTGAGTACCATTAATGCTGCCACTAAGTGATGGAGTCCTGTTTCATGTTTTTTCTAGGAAGTATTTTCTATGGCATGACGCTTGTGGTTGTGACAATTGCCTTAATGAGTGCCTGAGACTGGAATATGTAGAGTTGTGAGGTTTTGTCTAATCATAAATTGCTTTGTTAAACATGTTGTGGCAATTACTACTCAAGATCAAGGATATTTAGCAATCGCACTGCTTCTGCCAGTAGGACTTTTTAGTAATATTTTAATTTACTTTTAAAGAATGGGAAAGGGATTACTGATAACACTCCCTGGTAAACTCGGAGCAACATTTGCTCTTTAACTTGGTAGTCAGTTAAGAAGCTTTGTACTGGAATTTAACAGAAGAATAATGCAACGTATCCAAGGAAATGGTTCAGAAGAACACTCCTTTTAATCACTTTGAAACTAGATAACTGGATATTTTGACATAAAAATATTCATGGTTGAGGTAATACTGTTCCTATTTATTGCTACTTACTGATTGAAAAAGCAGATTTGAAACACTGATTGAATTTTGAGAGTAGTATTGACCAGGCTTTTATTTGTAACTTGATGAAATAAACATCTGTATTTGTAACCTTTTTATGTAAGCAAGCAGTTAGGTGAATTCAGAAGAGGTGAGAAATTTTGAACACAGAACAACAGCTGGCTTAAACTGTTTTCATAAATCATCCTCAGGAAATGGGAACTCTATAGCATTAGCATGTGCCATTCAAGATAGCTGTGTTATGGAAACTGAGGTAGTGCAGAAGCAATGTATGTGGTTGGAGTCTTTGCTGCTGTGGTGTCTTCTGTATCTTGCACCAGTTACATCCTTCCTTTTGCTGCTGGTTTAGGATTTGGATGCTAGAGCTGAACTTGAAGTAACGGAGAAAATGACAATCTATTCAGTTGGTGGAAGATTACCTCTTCTCTCTCCCAGAGGCCTACTGAAGCCAGGAGGCTAAGGTGGCTGTTGTATTTGGATTTTAAGCTGCCCTTTCCAGCTGTGGTGGACAGCTGTCTGTTTTCTGTCTTGGAATAGTTTCTCTAAGGAATGAATGGATGAATGATTGGGAAGGAAAAGAAAAAACATTCTAGTGCATGCAGTCACAGGAGAGGTTTGCAAACTGTGGGTTGTGGTAGATAAGGAGTGGCAGAGGAGGCTGCTTAAGAGTGACTGAGGATTTTGTGCAAAGAGCAGGGAGTAAACAGCCAAGCCTCGGGCATAACAAGAAAGGCTTGTGAAGAATGAGTATGTACTGGGGAGAACTTACTGCAAATAAGATTTTGTTGCTTGCTTTAAAATGCAAGAAAAAGCCACAAGAACTATTTTAAATACTCTCACTTAAGCATTCAGTCTCACTTTTTGGAGTTTCATGCTGATGATATGGAAAAAATGTTGCATTGCTCACTCTGACCCTTTATGGAAGTGTGTATATGCAAGCCTGTGCATATATTACATGCAAGGCGTTATCAAGCTAGATTGTCATATTGCTATTGCTAGAATTACATACTAGATGATGGTTTTTTGAAGTCCTTTTTAATCATGTGCATCAAAGACATCTTATTTAGACTTTGTTAGCCAAATCTGAAATTGAACTTTCTACTGTCAGATCAGATGGATAGTGAGATTACACCAAAATGTCTTTTTGGAAAGACTGGTACTGTCAAGTGTATTAGTATGTGAATTGTTTTGCTTTCCTTTCACTTGAATGGAGTTTTTTATTTCAAGGCCAATATGTCTATGACGTGGGTCTCTCTTTGTGAGGTAACATTACTGTAAAGGAAAACTTTATTTTGAGGAAATACCATGTCTTGCTTTCATTTTACTGAAGCCACAGTACAGGAAGAAAAATCTGGGCTTTCATTTTAAAGAAATCTTTATTTCCATAAAATTTCATAGCAATAATTAATAACTGATGTTGTAGCTATGCAAGCTTTTAGAATTAAAATGCTAGTGTCCTTGATTATCTGATGACAGTGGCAGAAAAGGCTATTTAAGTCATTGTGATAAAAAGAATTGAACATCACGGCACTTAAACCTCTTGAATACTGATGGATTTAAAGCACAGGCATTTTGAAATGGTGCCTACTCATCCTTGTGCTATTCATCCTGCTTCTCTTCCTCTCTTCTAACCAGTGATAGTAGCACTCGAACATCTGGAGATTTAAAAAAAAAGTGAAGCAGTGTAAGTATTTGATATGTGCAGTATCCTGTGGGATGAAAGGAATGCCAGAAGGATGTGCTGTAGTATTATTTGTTCTAGATACTTAGACTCTCCTGGAAAATTAATTTAGTAGCCAGTTTTCAGGAGGCGTGGAGGGTGATGGTGTTTTCACTTATTTGTCACACTGAAAATCTTAAGCTGCTGATAAATGCAAGGCTGTTGATCTATGTAAGGCTTAGTCTGCTGTATCTCTGCAATACTCTTAACTCTCCACTGCCACCCTACTCCTGTCTATCACTGAGAACAGCTTGCCTATGAATTTTCAGAAAAATTGCATTGGTAGGATGCTTGCTGGACTTCAGCAATTCTTCAGACTAACACTTGTTTGCAAGCTGTTTTTTGTGAACTTAATGAGAAAAATATAACCCTATACATCTTTTAATATGAACCAAGCTACTTTATTGAGATGCTTTGTGTAAATAGAAAGAGGACCCAGTATGTAATTTTTTTAATCTTTTCCTGGTGTTTCATAGGAGTTGGCGAAATTAAACTATAGTTAAGATTTTATTCCAGTATAAAAATTTCTATCACTTAACATGTGGTATTTCTATGGTATTCAGGTCTTCACCTCTGGATGAAAATGGAATATTACTTCTGACTTTGGTGTGGCTGCATCTGCTGGATAGTGTGTATGGATATGAAAACTATGCTGGGTATATGGCCTATAAAATGGTTTTGGGATCATAGGCTAAATGCTGCTATAGGAATGAGAAATAAGTTATCTGAGCTATAGCTCTAGGGCAGGTATGAGGGTTTTTGGCTAGAGCAGCTTATTTCATCCTTTCTGAAGGCACTACACTGCTATATATCCAGTTCTTGTTGACCAACTGACCTGGATGATCTAAATGCTGCTATATTCTGTTAAGACAGGCTCTTCTTGGGCACTTGTCACTGTGATAGCTTAAAGGATACACATTCACACTCATATCTAACATATTTAGATTTTGCAAAAGAAAATGCTGTGATCGTGACTAAGAAATACTAAATAAATACTAAAGGCTGTAATAGTCTTCTAAAGAGTGATTCCAAGTGCTCCTGTAGGGTAGGCCAGGAAGGTACAGAGCCAGAAGCAAATAGAACTGCATACTGGAGTCACAGTCATTCCTTGCAGGAGAAACTTATTCTGGGATGCAGTGCTTCTCCTGGGAAGTGACTGCTGTACCAGTACCTTCTTGTTTTCTTTGCTGTTCTTCCTAGCATTACCACTCTTCCTTGTTCTAGTCTCCCCTCTTTTATCTATTCTCCTTCAGAACCTAGACCTTTGTTTTACCCTCTTCTCCTTGCTCCCCTAGATTTTCTTCTCAGTATCTTGGCTTTAATCTTCTAGTCTTCCCTTGCCCTTAAGGGCCTTCTGACAGCAAGTTTTCTGGAAAATCTAGGTTCTGGCTCTTCATCTGGGCATGTCTGGGAAAGAAAAGCTGCATTAGCAACTGGAAGTTCTCTGCGCTGTGCTCTGTGGAGATGATGCGCACACAAAACCTGCTGAGAAAAGATAGGTCAGGGGCAATCTAGCCTGAACTTGTCTGGGTCAAAACATGCCTTTTATTTCTAAGTGCAAGCAGAATATGTGTTTTTAATGTTTTTCTAAGGCAAGAAAGTTTTGATTTGCGTGATTCCAAAGCATCTGCGAGCCACAGGTGTATAGCTAGATTCCTTTGTGCTCCATGAATGTGGAGCACCTATCCAAAAGGTAGGTACTTTTTGTGCAACGCAATTAAAATCCACCTCCAGCTCCCTTGCTGTGTCCATCAGCAAGCCAAGGGCATCATAAGCAACTGATTCTTAGGACTGTATAATGAGAAACACTTGTGATTACTTTTTGTGGGGGGAGAGTGGTGTGTAAAATTTGTCTTTGGGGATCCCTTGGAGCTAGAATCATGTTTGATCACATCTGCTGGCAAGCAGAGGCCAGTTAGGATGTATGAGGGGGAGTCTGGCTGTGGGTTCAAGTGGTTGCTTTCCCTAACTGTTTTCTCTGGCACTACCTGAGAAGAAAGAGGGAATTTCTGAAAACCTGTTTTGCTCAACACCAGGCTGCAGGGGAAGGACATTCCCTCCCACTCTTTCTTCCCTTTATCTGACAGTCCTCACCTCCTCTGTTTAGCCTTGGGGCTAGAAAGGTGTTGGAAAAGAGAAAACAGAGCACTGGGAGAGGAGTAAAGATGTGTGTAGGGTTAGCAATTAAAATGGGATTGTCCAGAGGGCAGGAAGGAAAGAGGAGGATAACTGTTCTCATTGTCCCAGTCCTGGAAGTTTTATTAACTCATCTATACACTCAACCAGGAGGTCTGCAAATACTAGTTTTGAGCACCTGTACTGATTAAGTGGATTACTAATTGAGGCCTGTGAAGGAGGTTTGTCAGTCAAGGCTCTTGTTTGCTTGTAACATCATACATATATGTTTGAAAGAACACGTTTATCATTTTTCCATTGCCATGTTTATACTCAGTCCCTTTTCTGCATGTCTAAACAGGGAGGCTGTTACAACTGCAAGATATAGCACTGTGGATCAAGGAAGAGCAAACTAATTTGGATGAGATTACCAACAGCCAGAAAAGCATCTGCAGGAAATTATTTTTTTACTGACATTTAACCTCATCTTCTAATTACTGATTGCAGATAACTTGCAATTTTTTTATGCCATATAAAATCTACAGGGACTTCCTTTATTTGTACAGGTATATATACAGTTAGTTGGTCAGATTGAATATTTCATTTTTATTA
This sequence comes from Bucco capensis, assembly GCA_013396975.1. Taxonomy (NCBI): domain Eukaryota; kingdom Metazoa; phylum Chordata; class Aves; order Piciformes; family Bucconidae; genus Bucco; species Bucco capensis. The sequence goes on along the minus strand of VWZO01006928.1, from coordinate 1,283,867 downwards.
GACATACAAATCATATTTTTTGTTCTACCCTAAGTGTTCTGATCTGCTAATGTTCCTGGCAATAAGCATACCTATTGGGTTATTCCTGGAAGATAACAGAATAATTTTAAAACTCTTGATATGAATTATTTCTTTTAAGTTGAGTAGTCTTGTATGGAATAATTCTTTAGGGCACTTCGTTAACCAAAAAATAGCTGCTCACCAAGCTCCACCTTGACCTCTGTTTACCTTTGAGGGCAGCCAACTTCTCTTTTCATGATTTTACTTATTGAAATTAATGGTTACTGGCTAGTTCAGCAGAAAATGCCTAGTTTCCTGAAAAGCACCCTGAGAGGCTGTTTTTACAGTACGATTAATGCTTAAACAGAACATGGTAAGTACCAAAAAGTCTCACTCAAGCAGTTCTCTCGAGACTTCTAGCTCTACTTTGCAAACAACTGAGTTTTCTGAACTTTTGGTTTCCTATCCTAAACTAACTCTCTGAAGCCTGCCTGTTCTCACAAGAAACCTTAGGACAGAGGAGGTTTATTTATAGAAGGGTATATTAAACTCCTTCATTTGCAGCCAACAAAAGCAGTTCTCTTTTCCTGGCTGCTCTAATTGATTTTTACTTTTTATTTATTGTTTTGAAGTTAAACAAATCCTAGATTAAAACCCCTCCAACCAATGCCTTTAGATATTTTTGCCACATACTAAAAATACAAGTACTAGTGCAAACAAAAAGCAAACCAGTGAAGCTTGGAGTACAATATTGCTTGTAGATGCTTTGTCCATGCCTATGAATTTGTTCGACTGCATCGCTTTTCATGGGCTCTGCTGCTGTTGCTCTGGGTTTGTGATGTTGGAACCAGCAGTTGTATCCTCAATCCAGATGAAGCTGGCAGATATGTAAGAAAGGCAAAGCTTGTTTTGGTTCAAGTGTAAGAGTATCTGAGTGAATATAATAAGCAATGATTGTTTTTAAGTGGATTTTACTCAATATTCCCCAGGAAGAGTTTAAGCAAGAATACACTATTGTGGCTAGGAACAAACAGATAATTCCACTTTTGACCCCAATTCCTAAACCAGAAGAAAAATGACAATTAAAAATCCTTTTAAGAAAACAAAGTTTTGTATTGCCTCTTAAACTTCAACACAAACTAAATCTTCTAGTCTTTTTAATCTGGTTGTATACTTCAGCTAACCATCAGTCTTTCTCCTTTTTTTTTTTTATTGTGCTACTGTTGGCAGCAGTTAATGAATTTTTAAATGTATGTCATGTATAGGTCGGGTCACTTAATAGAATATGAAAGGGATTCATGAGAGAGGGAGGCTTTCTCTGGAGTCATGACAAAGCTATTCAGAAAAATTAACTTCCTTTGCCATTCATTTTGGGCCATAACATATCTATAGAACATAATTAAGTTTGAATCTGTAACAAATACACAGTTTGATCTTAACCTGTATATGTTCACAGACCTTTTTACATGATAGACTAGTCTATAGATCTAGTTCAAAAAAGCAATGAACATAATGATCTTGTACTAAGCTGAGTGAATAGGTGTAGTTCTTGAGCAGTTGAGGGTGGTTTTGTGCCTCTGGCCAACCTACCTATGGGTACTGTGCCTGTCTTCCCTGTAGCCTTCATTTAAAGGTCTTTACTGCCCTTCCCTGACCTACTGACAGCCTTCCCCCAACGTGTGCCACTCTAGATGTGAAGGACTGCTGGATGTCTGCTCTTTGGTATTCTTCAAAAATATCAATGGGTCAGACTCGAAGCTAAGTGATGAACTCTCACTGACATCAATTGAATTCCTGTCTATTCCTTATTTATAAAAGCAAGGTGCATTTATGAACCAAAGATGACAAGAAACTGCAGATCTTCATGAAGAAAGTGAACAGAAGTCTTATTGTGAAAACGAATGGAGATATGTTGTTTGTGCAAAGGATTTTCTGAACAGATAACATTGCCTTTGTTATTCTGAGCCCAAAACATTATGCCTAATCTTGGCAGAGAGCAATCTTTTTATTTCAAAATGAAACTTGTTTAATTTATTAGTAAAAAGATAACACTTTTAATATGTCTGACTTTGGAAATTAGTCATCTGTATTCTGTGTTGCAAGATAATGGGATTATGTGAAATTTAAAATATACTCATTTTTGCATATTACAATGCAGTGAAATTTATGGAGTATGCTACAGTTTGTAGTTTCATGACCAGATAATTAACTAACAGTCACTTTCTTGAGTACATTAAAAATAAAATACTGTGGAGGTAATTGTTTTACCTAAATGTTATTTGGGATTCATAACATTTAATGCTTTAAGGAGGTCTCGACACTCCCTTTTTCTTTCTCTCTCTGTCCCCTTCCCCACTTCAGGTAACGTGTGAGAAATATCTACTATAGGAAACTGGTAAATAGTTAAACTTTCTGAAGGAACTCATAAGATTCTAAGGATTAAAACTGTTAAGAACTGTAGTTCTTCTGTAAAAGTGGACTGATGCAGTGTTGAATCAGTCATTAGCTTTGAGGACAGAGCACTCTCAAACAGTCCATTAAAGCAAGACATTGCCCAATTAGATATTCATGTGGCACCTAAAATTGCATCGGAATGTAAACCACTTCTAATTTTCAGTCAAATGGCCTTTTTAAACTTTGACTGAAATGTTCTTAGTTCTTGCTGCATAGCAAGAGAGAAAGTGCTTGAAATACTTGTTAAAAATAACCAAAATCCCACATGCACATTAATTTCATGCCAAGTTGTTCTTTATGTAATTTGAAAGGGATGTGATATTCAACTTCAAGTATTGAAAATTTTAAAGGGAATATTAATATGCTCTTATAATATTTCCAAACTACTGCAAATGATAGAATGATTTCATTTGTAAACTGAGACATGAACAAATGTTTTGAACCAACTGATCATCAAAACTTTTGATGAATTTCAGAGTCTAGGGTATTAAATTGCTAAGGGAAGGGAAAGAAATTGTAGCCAGACATTCTAGTTGAGTTAATCTTATTTTAAATAGATTTCAATGTTATTTGTACTTTCCTTGAAATTTCAGCAATCATTTGGTGGAGCATTTACTGCATGGTCTACAATTGCTGTTAAATTCAGTCTTGTTAACTATTCTCCAGAGAGCTCTTGGATTAGTTCTCTTTTTCTTCTGTTGTTTGGTGTACTCTTTTGTTTTGTTGGGTTGTTTTTTGGTTTTTTTCTTAAATGTTGGTTCAGTAAAATAGAGTTGAAGAGTACCTTGGGCTAATGAAGCCATGGAGCCCTCAAAGTGACACCAGTAGAGTTGTGATATTTGGTAAAGTTGATATGAATAAATTAGACATTATGATACTAGTCAGACATTTTCAACTGTCTAATGAAGACAAGAAAAAGGCACAGATCAAATTATCTGGAAGCCTGTGTTTAGTGCTCTGTTCTCCTTTATGTGCTACACAAATAGAGTGTCAAGTTATTAGAGCAATTTCCTCACAAATGACAATAAATGCTATAATACTGAGGCTCTGCTGCTGACAAGGATGGCTATTTTAAAGATAGTGTCAGGGCTGTTCCTTTTAGGAGTTGATCAGCTTCTCCAGATACTGTTAGAACTATAATTCCAGCACTGCTGTCAGGGCTATGTTTAGAAACCTTGTTTTGAAATGTTTATAGAAATACTCAAATTTACTTAATTTGAAGTGTCGGGTATCTTGAAAGGTTGTTCTGCTGAGGATCAACCTAAAAGGCTTTCATCATAAACTTGGGCTGGAGGGTGTGTGTGTGTGTGTGTGTGTGGTGTTTTCATGATATGAAAATGGAAGGAACTCCTTTCTTCAGTGAGTCAACATGGTGATATTGATTATTCAATTCCTATTTATTTAGCTACAGATGCTTATTAGGGGAAGTAAGGTCCTCAGTGACTCACATTGTGGAGTATGTCCATATTTTATTTGGGTTTGGTCTTTATATGTCAGAATCACAAGAAAAAATGAACAAAATGGGTGTTACCAGCACTCCTGGTGTTTATTCTGGCCTATACAAATGAGGTTCCTGTTCTTGAAAAGTCATAAGGAGAATGGGATGGAAAATAACTGGACATTTTATTCATTGTTTCTATTGAAACAGTTTTTGTCCCTTCACTAATACTTTGACATAAGTACACTAATGTATGCTGTGTGAATGCTGCTTAGCAGGTCACCTCGATCTGTAGAGTGTTATTCCTTTCGAGGGTACTGTGGCAAAACCCAATAGTAGTCAGTGGGTCTGTGTTGTGTTGAGAAATGTAAAAACAGAGAAAATGTTTAAAAGCTTTGGTTAGCCTTTCTCTCCCACACCACCTCTTCCTATCTCCAGGGTAGAAAGGTGTACCTTAGTCCTCTATGTGCTCTTAATAAACTGAAAATGGAGAGACTGTGGAGAATGTTGCTTAACCTATTCCTTTCTCAATCTTCTGTAACACCATGAAATGTGTCACTCTTTCATTTGAGTAGAGGTCTTAAACATTAGCCTGTCATAGCTTAAATCTCCTTTTGCTTAAAGTAGTAGGCAAATCTTCCTTCACCAGGAGAGATCTAAAGAAAGTACAGCTAAGTAGAAAAATGGCAAGTGTGGTGTTTCTTTTGTGGGGTTTCTTTTTTTTGATTTTTCAGTACAAAGAGCTGGAAGGCTATTAAGCTCTTTCACATTTGTGTTATATATTGTAGTTGGGGTAAGCACAGGGTTGATATTCTAAATTTCATAGGCTGTGATAGCATGAATGCAGGCATTAGGCTAAAAACCATAAAATAATAGGATGCCAAGTTAGGATCTATGTAAGTAAATATTCATAAGCTCTTGTGATGTCTGAGTTAAATGTTGGGTTGGTTGGGGTTTTTTTGCAGCCTTATAAAATAAACTAAACTTGCTAAGGAAAGGTTTTCTGTAGCATAACTGGCAAAAGCATCTAGTATATGGTTTCAAATTAGTTAGTGCTAAAACAAATCAATAAGCAGTGGATGTTATTGGATTGAGGGGATGAGGGAGCCCTTCACTGGGCTACCTATAGAGGTAGAATAACTCTCTTTCATTACTTTAGATTTAGAAGCCCAAACTGTAGTGCAAGGTAGTCTGTAGTAACTCCTTCTTTGAGAAAGCAATGATTGAAAATATGAGAAAATTATTCAGACGTATGATGAAATATTTGCAGGTGCAGTAACCATGCTAGAAATTCAAACATGTCTTTTAATCATCATTCAGATTTGCTCCTACCAGAAAAAGACAGCAATTTTAAGATAATAAAAATGGTAAGTAGTATGTGGCAAGTGTAACTGGTATCTACCACTATTGCATGGGGAAATAGAGATTAAAAGCTTTAAGCAGACATTCAACAAATAAAAATAATAGAAGTGCTCAGTTTAAGACATTCCTGAGGTCTAGAACATGACTGACATATAACACCCTAATTTGAGAGGGTCAAGTAACATTCTGGAAAACCTTAGACTGCACTGTTCAGTGTCATGCATGTGGAAAGTCTTAGAAGCTGTTTTAAAGTTTAAGTGAATTTTAATGGCCCAAATGAAAACACTTGGCAAAAATGTCATACAATTAACTGTTTACCTGCTGAAGTACAAAGCAGTCCCACTGGCAGCCTGCAAAGGAGTATGAAAAGCCAGAGATCCTTTCAGAGGAAGATGCATAAATGTGATGCTGGGTATAACAAAGTGCTGGTAGCTTTTTTGCTATCAGTGTCTTGCTGTTCTCAACAGAAGCCACACAACAAAAATCCTGAGTTGAATATGCTTCAAATCTTTACAGATGTTAAGAAAATTCAGTATTAGTTTCATTTTAAAAGGGGGGTGTGTGTGTGTGAACCAAACTGTACTTGAGAGGAAGGAAATGGCTCAGGGGACCAAATTGAGGAAGAAAATTGGAACCATCAGTAAACCTTATCAGTTGTGAAGGGACTATAGTGTGAAATCTTAGGATCTATGGTGGAACCCAGGCTTTAAACATGTACTGTAATTGCCTCTGACAATGCTATACAAGGCAAGGATTTCAAAGCTAGAAATCAATGAAAAGGCACAACAAATAATGAGGCCTTCCTCACCACAATTAGATACAGGAGATCCAGATCATTTAAGTTTCTGCTCATAAATTGCAAAACACAGTCACTTAGGAAGCTATAAAGCGGAGCTGGGGGAAGGGGAAGTCTAACAGACAGTTTAAAACATCATATATAATGGGTGAGATTCCAGAGTGTGCTGCCCTGGAAAGACACTTTCAAGTGAACATAAAAATCCTTGAAGTGCTGATCCCAACATGCACAACTGCAGTAAAGAAGGCAAACAGTGTTAGTGCCAGAAGTCTGCAGTGTAAATAAGGGAGCTGCCATTCTCGTTATCTGCTGCTTAGAGCATGAGCACAGGGTCTGCTCAGTGTATCTTTGACAGGAAATAGCCAGTCTTAATGGGATATGAGGGAGATGAATCAAACTGGCACCATAAATCTTGGAGGTGTTGGTAAGCATGAAGCAATTAGGATCCTTTTCACTGCAGAAAGGAGACAGTTTTATTACTACTTTTAAAGTGTATTTTTTTCCTAAGTGATATAGGTGCCTATTTTGAAATCATTTCATTTAAATACAGCAATGAGTGAGGGAACATAATCTCAACAGGAGAAGCAATCTGTGATGTTTAACAGGCTACTTGACATGAACGTGGTCCAAGACAGCTCTATGCTAGCTTTAAATAACTCAAAGTAGGGTTTGCTGTGCTCACCCATAGCACAGTGTGCAACGTTGGGCTTCCAATACAGTTGCCCAGAAAGTGTTGCAAAAGACCTGCTTAGTAGGTGGTAGCTACAGCTATAAATGGTGCACTCCCTCTTCCTCTGCTAGTCTCGGCCTCCAGCATGTCTTGCTTGACAAATCCAATAGTAGTCTTTTGGGTGCCAGTGGCATCTCTTGGACTAAGTGTTCCTGAGTAGGTGTGGCTCTCTGGGTATCACAGAATGGTGGTGAAGGTGGGTGAGAATGGGAAGTATGTATATGTTGGTGCACTAGTTTTGCAAACGGTTTCAGAATTACCATTCATATGTAGTTTGGGAAAACTTTATTTCCAAACTTGAGGTTTTTTTCCCCCCCACCCAAGTTCTAATGCAATGGCCAGAGGCAAGTTCCAAGCTGTAACCAACAAGGCAGATAAGACACTCCAAAAGACCTAGTTAGGTACCTCTTGTGCTGAGAGGTACCTTTTCTGGGGTTGTGTTGTTGGGTTTTGGTGGGGTTTTTTGAGCCAACTTTGTTCCTATTTGGACAGTTCTGTAAGAACCTTTTATTGTGTAAGCTGGCATTCTTTCTTTTGGTTTTTTATTTTGTTTATCACCATGGTATCTGAGCATTTCATTTTGCTTTGGTAACTTTAGAGCTTCTGCTAATGCATGAAATCATGTTTTTCCATTACTTTTCCCAAAAGGCTATTACCTATTTTCCTGTACCAGCTGGGGACCTCACTACAGATTAATACCCAGCCCCTTGCCCTAAATCCCAGCTGGACGAGATGGTGTAGTCAGGTTTCCTACTTTTAGAACCATGCAAAAACCTCAGTAAATGGGCTGGTACACACACCATACAGCGAAGTGTGGGGTTTTTTGTTCATATATTCAGATGACAAATATATTGCTATCTGCAAATTGTTTAAATTTCTGCATTGGAAAGTCTGTATTGGAGCTGTTATACAAAATCTGTGGTATGGTGCTTATTTTTTGCCCCACTCATTCTGTGTTACTGCTTTGCATGCAACCTGGGTGCAGAGCTGTTATGGATGTCCAGTTGTATATCAGTGGAAGAGAAATTTAATGTGGTATGCTGAGAGTTTTATATTGCTATCTCTGTTTTCTGATTACATTTTTCTAACCCTAAAAACTAGAAGGCTTTTTCCTACTACATGAAAGAGCTTTGAATTGCCCTAAACCTGAAAGACAATGTGTTTCTTTTCATATTCACATCACTAATAGTGATTTCAGTAAATTCATTCTGACCTTAATGACACTTGTTCTAACTCCACTGCCTATATATTTCTGATCTTTACTAGGTCGTCCTCAATGTCGATACTAACAATGAGGGACATCTATCCCTTTGGGCATGCCTGTAGGTTTCAGAGGTAGCTTGTGAAAAAAGGATGACAGTTTGTCAAGGAAAACTAGTTTTGTGTATCCATTGGATCAGCCTTTTTTATTTACTGAAGTTATATGAAATGATCACACTGACAGCTCATTTGTTGGTGTTTCCAGTTCTGATTCCTCACATAGTCTTGTAGCACAAACAGTGAATAGAGCTTTGAGCTATTCTGTAAACTTCCTTGCATTTGATTAGGGCTCACTCCTCCTGAGAAAACTAGGGTTATAAAACTTCTGGTAGAGTAAGTTTTTCACAAACTAGAAATGATGAAAACTAAGCAAGAGTAAAACTACATTCCCCTACAACTTCAGAGAACCTCAGAGTGGAAAAATTCCAAGAGCAAGGGTATCTGGCTTGTGGCTTGTGTAGCGTGTTGTGGGGTGGGTGTTTTTTTGAGAAATGAAAAGTTGCACTTAGGAAATGGAAGATTCAGAATATAGTAACACAGACTTTGGGAAATGATCAAATGGAAACTTGTCTCCAACAAATTGCTTTAATGATCAGCATAAATGTGTTTTAATTTGGATTAATTACAGGCTGGGAAGACTTCTAAATAAACTTGAGGAAAATGTCATCCATAATGAATATACTAAATAAGCTTCAGTTATAAATAAATGGGTCATGGCTCTACTTACCACTGAAGACTTGCTGTGTTTAGAAAATGTAAACAAAGCCCTGCATATATACTGTACCTTAAGGTATTTACGTAATGACAAAAGATCACTTTTTCATTTTCCAACCATCACCAAGGGATTGCAAAGCAATCAAACTTTAACAGCCAATTAATCTCTCTAGATGATGTTTGTGTAGCACTTAACCAGTTTCAGTAAATTAGATCCCTGTGGGCTGGGCTGTTACATTGATAGAAATGTTACTGCTAGCTGGAGGCATTCACTTACTAGTTTGTAAGAACAGCAGTATTGAAAAATCATGAGCATATGGAAACCAACTCTCTGCACTTTCTTAAAAAGAAATCCTGTTTGTAAAGAATAGGAGGTTCTGGGAGTCACCCAGCATGGAGCCTCACTAAACTAAAGTAGTTTTTCAGTTCTGTTGGACTGAAGAGACTGCTCTTAAATTCCCTGTAAGAAACAGAAGAAATCCATTGGGAGGCAGCTGTGGCTAAAGAAAGACAATTCGTTGCAATAGCATCCACTTCAGCAAACTGTTAAAGGAGCAGATTTTCTTAAAGTACATTTTTTTGTGCATCTAAAGAAAATACACTGGAAATAGGTTCTCTCATGCTCACCTGGAGATTTTTTTTTAAAATGATCTGAAAAATATAATCTTGGAATGAAGCAGGAATCTTTCCTTTTCAATGTGTGGTGGTTTGAAGCATCTGCACTAATCTTCAGGCACCCTGTGTGCAAGCTGAAGCCTATGAAGCAAATCTCCAAGTGGAGAGCTCCATGACTGATGTCTAGGTACCCACAGCAATGTACCCTTGGATTCTCTGTATGTGTTCCTCAGGGATCTGAACAGCATCATGATTTCCATGCTAGGTTGGTGTAAGGGTTCCATTGCCCATCATGACTCTGGAGAAGTGTCCTGGGCACTCCTGAATGAATTCAGCTCTGTTCTTTGCTTTGGTCAGTTCCAGCTGGGACAGAGACATGAAAACTGTCAGATGAACTGTTTCTGTTTGCAGCTGCACCAGTGTTGCATTCAGGATGCAAATAGGGAGAAAAGAGATGACTGAAAGCATTTCAGCAACAGTTTCTGATCTATGGAAATGTCAGGAGGTCTTAAGGGAGAAATGAACACCTGGCAGAATGAAGACACTTGGTAAAATCACAGTTTAGATTGCTCTTGAGGCAGGTATGCAGTCAATGACTCGTGGCTGGGATAACATACTAAGGTTGGCACAGTTGATATGGAAATTGTGTGAGGTTGGCTTTTCCTGGTAAGGGTCAGAAAGCCTGTGGAAATTCAGAACTTGCAGTTACCTGCAAGATGTCAACCCAGGAGTGTCATAGCCTAATCTGTTTGTAGGCCAGTTGGAGAGGCAATTGGTTTATATATATTTAATGGCTAGTAAATGTGCTCAATGTGACTGGATGGTTGCCTTTGAAAATAGACTGCCCAAACCCTTCTCAAGCCTCTGGAGGTTCTTTGGTTCCCAGAATGCATTTGCTATGAGGTGTGTGTGGCTATATGAAGACCATAAAAGTGGTTCACCATCCTGTAGGTGCTGAGGAAAAGGCAGGGCCATGAGCACCTGCAAAGAAAGGCAGCTGGTGGCTAATAGAAGTTGACCTTTGGACATGACCTTCTACTTTATTCTTTCTGATAACTTACATTAACATGTGGTGGCTCTTGATCTGATCTGACCATATGGTGCTTAGCAGGAAAAGGTTTAATTATACTGTTAGACAGGCAGCACATACATTTGTAAGGCCAAAGGAAGAGATGATAAAGGAGGTGTGTTCCTGTATCACATTGTCATTGAGGAAATTGCTGACGATGGCCTAGAAATCACAGAATGGTTGAGATTGGAAGGTCATCTCCAGAATCAGTTCCCCAGGATTGTGTTCGTTTGGCTTTTGCCTATCTTCAAGGATAGAGATGTCATAACAGCTCCATGGGCAACCTCTGCTAGTTGTCTGTCACTCACAGTGAAAAAGCGTTTCCTGATGTTCAGACAGAACTTCTGTGCTTTCAGTTTGTGCACAATGCCTCTTGTCCTGTCAATAGACATCTCTCAAAAGAGTCTGATTATGCTCTTTTTTGCAGGGCTGAGTAAAGGGAAAGTTTTTCCCTCCCTCAACCTGCTGGAAATTTTTTGTCTAATGCAATTGTAGCACTTGCAAGAGTGGACAGGAAGGTCTTTTAATGTGGATATTGTGGTCAGTATAAATGTGTTATTCATTATAATTTTCTAACAAAGATGTTGTCTGAATGGTTGATAATGAAATGCTTTCTCAGTGCAATGATTTTACTTGCTGTTTAGATGCACAATGGACAAGTTTGGATAGAGGCTTTTTTGAGAACAGATGAGTGACTTCATGTATTGAATAAAACTACAGCTTCATAAAGTGACATGCTGGGAAAATAAATATCTAAGTGATACTTGGCTCTAGGGGTGAAATGAAAGGACAAAGCTACAGGACTCAGTCCAGCAAAGTGAAGTTCTGACAAAGTCATATAACAAAAACATATCACTTTGGGTTTCTAGTTACCATTTCAGAATGTGCTCTGACCATTGAAAGCACTGCTAATTGTTTTGCACAGCTGTCCTCAATGTCATGAGTTTGTGTTTTTGTATTGTTGGATCTTGCTCTCTTCCAGCTATGCCTATCTTCTGCTTTGAGATTTAAGAAGCTTTGAGATTGTTAAAACAATCCTTTCATAGTTTTAACAGAAAGTGACAACAGAATATTTGTCTGCACTTTAATAGCTGGCTATAACTCTGAAAGGCTATACTGTGTATCTGTTAACTATCTTCAGTTGCAGTGCAGGCAGGCAAAGGCACCTGATTTTTTACACCTTAGTTTATAATCAAGCGCTATCAAAGCAAGAGTGAGTGGTGTAATTATTTGAGAGATGATGCTTCCTCCTGTTCAAACACTAGACATCTGCAGAGCATGTTAATAGGGTGGGAAGATGTAGAAAGAAAACTGTATGACACTAACACTTCAATGTCTCTTCCTGAGATCTGCAACTTGGGAGACTGCCAGTCAGAACTTGACCCAAACAAAAATCCAAAACCAACGACAATAAAACCCCAACCCAATCAACCAAAACACAACTTAAATTTATTAAGTGTAATGGCTATTAGGAACCTTAATAGCCTCTTTCCATGCAAGGCAGGCAGCTGCTGTTTCCTTGAAGAGGTCAAACATACAAAATCTAGGTATATGGTAGAGGGTGTCTCAGGGAGTGACCAAAATTATGCTGTTGTAATTTAGTCCACAAGACCAGTCCTAGAGCAGGGGAGTGGCGATTTCAAGCAACCCTGTGAGATGGATTGGAAACTGGCTGAGGAACTGGCTGAAGGACAGAGCCCACAGAGTTGTGGTTGGTAGAGCAGAGGCCTGTGACTAGTGGTGTGCCCCAGGGGTCAGTGCTGGGTCCAGTACTATTCAATATATTCATCAATGATCTGGATGAAGGGGTAGAGTGTACCCTCAGCAAGTTTGCAGATGATACCAAGCTTGAAGGAGTGGCTGGCACACCAGAAGGCTGTGCTGCCATCCAGAGTGACCTGGACAGGCTAGAGAGATGGGCAGGGAGAAACTTAATGCAATTTAATAAGGGTAACTGTAAAGTACTGCATCTGGGAAAGAACAACCCCATGTATCAGTTCAGGCTAGGAACTGATCTGTTGGAGAACAGCCTTGGGGAAAAAGATCTAGGAGTCCTGGCGGACAGGAGGATACCCATGAGCCAGCAATGTGCCCTTGTGGCCAAGAGGGCCAATGGCATCCTAGGATGCATTAAGAGGAGCGTGGCCAGCAGATCCAGAGAGGTTATTTGCCCCATCTATTTAGCCCTGGTTAGGCCCCACCTGGAATACTGTGTCCATTTCTGGGCCCCCCAGCTCAAGAAGGATAGGGAGCTGCTAGAGAGAGTCCAGTGAAGGGCCACCAAGATCATTGAAGGAGTGAAGCATCTGCCCTATGAGGACAGGCTGAGAGAGCTGGGTCTCTTCAACCTGGAGGAGACTGAGAGGGGACCTCAGTAATGTTTACAAATATGTTAAGGTTGAATGTCAAGAGGAGAGAGCCAGGCTCTTCTCAATGTCATCCAATGTTAGGACAAGAGGGAATGGGAGCAAGTTGGACCAAAGGAGGTTTGGTATTAACTTGAAGAAAACCTTTTTTACAGTAAAGGTGATGGAGCACTGGAACAGGCTGCCCAGGAGGGTGTGGAGTCTCCTCCTCTGGAGACATTCAAGACCTGTCTGGACACATTGCTGTGTGACCTCATCTAGGTGATCCTGCTCTGGCAGGGGGGGTGGACTAGATGATCTTTCTAGGTCCCTTCCAAGCCATAACAGTGATTCTGTGGTGATTCTGTGGCTCTTTAGGCTGTCCTTTATCAAATCACTGCTCAATATCAAAATTATCAAACTTTGTACCAATATTTCAAGCATTTACTTTCTATTTGCTTCAGACTAGTATGTTGCAATGCTCCAGGTTTCAGAGGTAATTTTCCTGTGAACTAGATCTGTCAGGTAGTAATTACGATGCGCTCATGCTCATCTTTCCTCTATAAAGAGGTATAATGGTTATAACAGTTCTGGTGGTATGTGCATTTCTCCCATTGTCATAGCTTACACCTGTGGATACTGGTTTTAGTCTCTGTCTATAATTTTCTGATATAAAAGCCTCAAGAAAGGCTTGGTTCACCATGCCCAAAGACAATCATACAGAGAAGTGTTGGATCAAAATCTGAGGCCTGGTAGTGCACTAGAGATGTAGAAGGGAGGACACAACTGCTTGTATAAAGAGCTTGTGGGACTGGGAGGCCAAGCTTTCCTTTTGGTGAAAAATGTTGAATGGTTTCAGGAAAAAAAAATCTTGAGTTTAAATTTTGAAGAGTGAGGGAGCTCTTTGCATGAAATTATTTGTATGAAAAGCCTTTCAGAATAGGACAGGCCATGTTAGAGGGAAATATTGATTGTTCTTTCTGGACTGTATTTGTAAGGCTGGTCTTGGTAAGACCTGTATGAAAGTATGATAATGTGTTCATCTTGACTCAAAACTGCTGCTTATGGCAGTGGGGTGAGTTAAATTAATTCCAAGAGAATGTTTTAGAAGGTACAGATTTTTTTTTCGCATCCCCCTCTCTCCAGAGTACACTGCATCAATGGGGGGGTGGGAGTGGGGAAAATACACAACACCCTTATGTTTTCTGAAATAAAAATCCTGCACTAGGAAAAAACATTCAATCTTATATGCATATATGTGTGAACAAGCAGCAGTACTCTATGCCCCTGGGACTGGCTGCCATCCAGATGCCTACTTACACTGCAAAGAGAAGCAGGTGGCATCTTTGCACAGTCTCCAATTTCAGAGTGCATGTTATCTTTAGGGCAGCTTTAGATTCTAGCCAGTGCTCTGTGGGAGCCTCTTGGCACACACCATCTGGTAGAAACACTGAATCAGCCTGATTTGGTCCTGTTCTCTGGATGAGGTGGTGGTGCTGGTGAAAATACTGTGCAGTGTTTTCTTTTTACTTTTATTTTTGTTCCCTGCTGTGTGCAACTTCAAATGATCTTTTGACTGGGGATTGTGAATTGGGGAACTGCCAATGGCAGCCTGACTCTAAATCATGTCCTCTGAGTTGTGCTAGAACGCTTCTTCAAAGCACTATGGAGAGTTTTTAACTCTAGGACTGTTGTGATACTCTGTTCCCCTCTAAGCATTTTTCCTCAGTCTCAAAGAACATCATAGTTGTTAGTCTCTTCCAGAGTTGATGATATTTTGTATCTATAATCACCCTTTCCTTCTAGAATTTCTTTGTCTCTAGTACTGTTTTGGGATTAGAGGCAGAACTGAACACAGGTTACAAAGGCAAAACAAAACTTGGATGCCACCCCAGGTTTTTAATAACAGATATGTGAAGGTGCTCTGTTTTATTCTTTGGTCCTTGGAGGATTGCTCATCTGTTTAATTCACTTTTCCATTGCTGATGAACACTAAGCTGACACTTCCACAGGGCCATCCACAGACTTCTTTTCAGTGGCAATGGCTGATTTAACCACTGTGTAACACAGTTGGATTGATTTCCCCATCACGCTTGTGGAGCACGACTTTGAAGTTACTGATGTTGAATTCCATCAGATAAGGGCTCCTGGTCTCTGCAAAAACCTTTGAGGACTAGCCAAGGAAACTTAGAAGTCACCAGTCAGGAAATAGTTATTTTGTGTTTTGAGTTGTTGGCTTTTGTTGTATTGCTTTCATCTCTTCACACCTCTGGGTAATTAAAGGTTTGCCCAAAAAGAAAGTGGGGACTAGACTAAGCAGTGATAGCTGTTCACTCCTTAGGGCTTGTAGGTATTACTGCATTGGTGAAAAATGATCAGCTTAACTCCTATGCTCAGAGTGAGTCTGAGGATTTATCACCTTAGGCTTTGTTCCATCCTAGCACAGATACACAATATAGGAGTTGGGGAGCAAAAATGTCCATCTAGCTTGGAAAGAAGATGGACCAAATGCAAGTTTCTTGGCCTCAGCCCTCTTAGAAATGCCTGGAATGCTCTACACAAGTAAAAAAAGTCTTAATTATTTCAGTCTAATGACCTGAAAATGAAAGACAAAACAGCGAGAATCTAAATATTGCCATTACTGCTAATGTATTTTTAAAAGTTCTTAATTGAGTTGTGCTTTCCCATTGTGCATGTTACCTAGCCAACCCAGTGCCACAGGCTACTATTTTCATTAGTGTTCTTACTTATCTTCAGTAAAAATTAGTTACATCTGAAAAAGCATGTGCACAGGATACATATAAGCTGTGTCCTGGTGTTGGCAATTCTGTTGTTCATGCTTGTGAACTTTACTGTAGCCTTAGGGCTCTCATGCTGACTTTGTTAAGCATAAAGTGATGTAACTCACAGAATACTGTTTGTGTTAGGCGTTTAAACCTAGGTTTACAAATGTTTCTACTAGTATTACTGTGGTCTTTACAGCAGTTCTAGGTGTTCAAACTATATAACCAACATTTCTTCATTGCGTTTCCTCCTTTTCTCATTCTTGCTCTTTCTTAAGTATTAATAAGGCAGTGGGAAACAGCTCAAAAAGAAGAGATCTTATACATGGAGATTGAGTCTGGTAATGCTTATGTAAAGTTTCAGTCTAGGATGGGAGAGGGACAAGTACAAGAAATAGGACAAACTACCTCATGGTAAAAACACATAGATTTAGGAGGAGAAGCGAAGACCTGCAAAGAGCTTCATCCAGGTAACACTGGTCTTTCATTAGCAAAAATTCAAACTCAACCTTTATTAAATGTAGTTAAATAATTTGCATTGATTCTAAGATGAAAGTGTATCAGTAATAGCTGTTTTACTAGTGCTCATTGGGGCCAGCAATAAGGTGGAAGAGTTCCAACACACTTCACAAGCCTTCCATGATGATTCATGGGAACTGTGGATCACAGAGCTCAGGACCTCAGCAGTAAATTAAGCAGCAGCTTGCTGCAGTTAGGATAGCTCAATTACTGTAGATATCTCTAACATGTTACTGCCTGAAGACACTGCTTCTGTTTGCTTAACCGTGTGCTCTGCATAGCCTAAGGCAATGTTGGGATCTGCAGAGTCAGGAAAGAGGGTAAGGAAGGAGGATAGATGGGCAGGAAGATAAACTTTATGGTGAGCTAGGAGTATGTGTAGTATTAGAATTGGAGAAAATGGAGATGGTGTTGAGGACCTGATTGGGGATGGGAAGATACACTATTGGGGTAAGGAAGAGGCTGGAGCTCAAACTTCTCAGCACTGTTTGAAGCCTCTAATCTAAGACTTATTTCTACATCTGCAGTCCTTATCTTTAAACAACAATAGAAATAAAAATCAGCACAACTGATCTGCTTTATTTGCAACTGTCTGTGTACTTGTGCAATAAACACTCCCTATGTTTTTCTGATACGACTATAAATTAGACTTAAATTTTCTGGACCCTGTGTTATAGTGCACTCTCTAGAAGCAGATGTCAATATGTCTTAGTGAACAAATTTCCTGTTACCATGTGGGTATGCAGTTTTGTTAGCAGCACACTTGCCAAGGTATTCAGAAATAGCTTGTGATGTGGAAACCTTCATTACTTGGGACTTGGTTAACAGTTGTGATTTGAAGAACTAATATAATAATAATAAATCCTTGCTTTAAAATAAATAGTGCTTTGTAAGCAGTGTTTGGAGGGACACAGAATGGTTGGGGCTTGTGTGTCATCAGTTGCTTTTGGAAAGCCCTGACTCCTATTTTCAAAACTCTCAGGATACTGAATAAGTGAAATGCCTTAAAAAAAGGAAAATGTCTATCAGATATTGCAACTTTCCTCTGTAGGAGAATGTTTTAAATGTGAAACTTCTCCTTCAAACTGTGTGAAAGCTGCTCAGAAACAGCAGTTGAGATAAATATTGCTGTCTATTTTGAACGTATTTCAATGTTTCAGCTCTTGATTTGCTGCTGTTGGTGCATGCAATCTTGCACTATCTCAGAACAGCAGTGTACAGCTGAATGCATATCCTTTTATACACATCTAAGGATTTAGTCACAGGTAACATAGACAGTTATGTAAAATATATCCTGGGGAAAGGTATTATGGTGTAACTCTTCTCATGATGAAATTCTTTTAAATAAAAAATTAATGTTTAGTTGAATCTTGTTGGTGATAGTGAGCTCTGTGCCTCTTTCCATGAACTCCAGAAGCCTTTAATCTTTTGCATTTGCTGCAATTGCAGCTACTTCAAAGCACTGCTGCAGGCATTGGAAAGGAACTTGGCACTCAGTGGGAATAGGGCTGGGATGTTAAATTCTGTCATCGTTTGGAAACTGCAGTCACTTCTGAAGTAGCAATGAGATCTGTCTTTATTAAAGGGCAGCAGCATTATGCAACCAATTTGGGAATGTAGAGAAACAGATCTCTATTGGCAGTACTTTTGAAAAAAATTTTTTTTAAAAACCCACCTCTTTGCACTGAGAAACACACGATAAAAAATGTAAAGAGAGCTGAATATGCTATGGTAATAACTGGACATTTATATGGATCTCATCTAGTTGGAGATGTCCCTGCTCACTGCAGGGGGGTTGGACTAGGTGACCTCCAGAAGTCCCTTCCAATCCAAATGATTGTATGATAAATGCCATTCTGTCTTGTGGTGTTGAAACCAGTTGTAAGGTGATGAACCCTGGGTACTATCTGGCCATGGATATTGAGGGGTCTGTTGGTACTAGAATGTAGCAGAGGGTCTGGCGGAAGAGCTGGAGAAGAGGGAGTGAAAGTCAACTTGAGGCAGAGCTGTGCTAGTTTTAGTAAAGAAGGTAGTCTGAATTTTAGCTGTAATCAGTTGTCTGTCAACTGATCTTTTAAGAAATCTGCTTTAGGGTGTGTTAAGTTTGAGGTGAGCTAACTTTAGTGTTACTGAAGCTGAGGGTGGTGATGTTTCACAAGAATCCAATCCTATGCTACTGGTATCAGTAGAAACAGTATGTCAAACATCCTGCTGACTGCTGTGGGAATGATCAAACTTGTAATGTAAATATTTGTCCTCTTTCAACACTGATCTATTTGTATGAATACATGAAAAAGCAGGTCCTTCGCAGATAGCTTGGTTTCATATTGGCTTATTTGAAAAAAAGATTCAGTCATAAGTCTCAATAGGTAATGCATCTGCTTATGCTGAGTTGTGCTTTAGCATGTACAGCTGCTGCTTTGACTTGCAAAACTATAAGATACTGCTTTTCATGGAAGGAATTTAATTGTGGAAGAAGCTGTAAAGTTTTTATGGTACTTAGATTGTGTTTTATTTTAAAAGCCACTATCAAGAGTATTCTAGAAGCCATATTAAGAGTCTTCTAGAATTAAGTTCCAAAATAACTAGGCACTATAATGCATTTCAAAGTAATCGCTTTTTTACAAGAGTGGCAAACTGCTTCTAAAAGTAAGATTTGAGTGCACTATTGTTTTTTGTTGTACAGTGCACTTAGGTTATGAATTCTAGGAATAGAAGGCAATTTCTAAGGTGCTTCCAAGTTTTTATAGTCAATGAGGTTTTTGAAAAACCTGTACCACCACTCTCTCAGTAAAAGCTGAATCAGTTGAAAAGATGTCTTTTGTGAATAAGATACACTTTAGGGTAATTCTCAGTCTAAGTTTTGACATACTAGTGCAACAACTTTTGCTTTTAGTACAAGTGCTGTATGTCCATATTCCAAATAAACACACATCCTTCTATCAGAAGAGCAGCAATTTCAAAGTTAGAGCTAGGGGAGATATGGGTCATAGTGTCCAGAAGTTGGATTTTAAAATTGGAATAGCACATTTTATGATTAAAATATAACATAAATTTTTATTAGAAATTTTACCTCCAATATTTAATTCGTTTTGGAAATGAAGGAACTAGACTACACTTTGATCTGTGCTTACTAAACTTGATCTTGGTTTACACTTCCTTCTGTTAGGAAAGATCAAAGGACACTTAAACCTGAGACCTTCTTGTATTTTGCATGTTTAATGTGATGTTATTTTGGTTTTGGTGTGGGAGATAGTGCTGTTTCCTCAAGGCACTAAACTCAGAATAGGTAGCTATTATTGAGCCTGTGATAACCATTCTGTGTTAATGTTATAGATGCCCCAAAAGAACATTAGCTGTTCATACCATATGACTTCTCTTAGCCTAGTTAGCTGGCAAAGATCCAACCAAGCAAATCCCCAACTTTTATATTGCCTAGTGCTTTATAAAAGTACATAGCCTGTCTTTACAGAGATTGCAAAATCCACAGACAATCCATAGGTATCTCAGACAAAATTTAGTACATCCTGTACCTAGAAAAATCTTGACACAACATGGCCAATGCTGACACAAATCAGTTATGTATGTTACTAGACATGACATCATTCACAAGGAACACGTGTTCCTTCTAATTAATCTTGAACAGGAGATTCTTACCTGCCCAGGCAAGAACATATTAAAAATTATTGTTCTTCTGTACAGTAAGACATCAGGCTGTCATTCATTCCAGCTTTCTGCGTGGATGCACTTTACAAGTATTAAAAGCTCAACACTAATATTGTAATTATAATTGCATGATTAAAATGATGATTTTAATCAGTGTATTTTATTCCACAGACATTCTACTACTTAACCATATGCAACATGACCATGATTCTGTTGCATGTTTGTATGACTTGCAGAATTAGTGAGTGGAGGATTCTATAGGTGACATTAAGGATGGGGAGAAATGGTGTATGTGAAAGTTAAATTGAACTCATAGATGATAGAGATAGTGTATATATATATATATATCTCTATCTTCTACTTTTCAACTTAATATATGCACATCATCTACAATTTAGACCTGCACATTTGTAATTAGGATTGCTGCTAGAACTGTTACATGATGTTTTCTGGATGTTTCACTTTGGTCTGGGGTGGCTGACAGATGAGGTAACTGGAGGAAAAAAATTACAAATACAATTTTACCAACTGTCAATTTTTTTTATTTCCCAGGTAGCAAACAATTCTTATAAAAATGCAGCATTCCTCAAAGCTGCTCAACATAATCTTACTGGACTGTAAGCAGAGTACTGGAAGAATCTAAGAAATATCAGTGTTTTAGGTTGTGATAATATAAGCTGAACCAACAAAACAGTTTATGGTAACTGACTGCAAACTCAGCAATCTAATGCTTTGGCTGTGAGACCCCCTGGGAATCCTGGGTATTGTAGGCACAAACCAAGAGGTCAAATCAGCTCTTGGCAACTATTATACCACAGATGCTGAATGTGCAGAAAGACTTCACTCACTATGGTCACTGCTGCAGAGCTGACAGATGGGAATAAACCTCCTGTTTATTTGCATGGGATTTGGGGGGGATAATAAAATGAATATACAATATCCATCCCTCTCTCTGCTTGTAGGGGGTGTGTATGTGGTGGGGCTGAGAACTTAAGATCTTTGGGGTTTTTTGTGTGTAGGGTTTTGTTTTTTTCCCCAAAGATTATTCTTCCCCTACTATTTTATTAGAAAGCAAATCAATTGGGTAATACTGTCACTATGTCTACAAACATGCTACTAAAGACATAATCATCAAAAGCAAGAATTAAAAGATGTATCTTGTAATTCTGGGGCCAAAATTCACCTGTATGCTATTTGCTAGTGTTCAGTAGTGAATTATTTGCCCCTTGAGGTATGACAGCCAAACTTTGATTACAGATTGCACTCATAAAAAAAACCCAAGCAATATTAGATTTCTGGGAATGAATCCCCACATCTGTGCACTTGGATGACAAGCATGTGGCCCAGAGGGTTTCTTGTGATGGCTGTCCTGTTTGGGAGAGCTCAGTGTGATGTACTACACCAGGCAGGCAGAACTGCAGGATAAGGCAGAAGAGCCAGTGTGATGTGATATATTCTGTGTGCTGTTAACATCTACTCTTCTTTCACTTGAGTGCATCTGTGGAGCAGCTTGTGCTAGTAACTGAACTGCATCTTTATGGTTGTTTCCATCTCCATTCTTCAAATGTTGTAGAGTTAAAACTATGAACAAACCAGCCTGAAAAACTTGGCAGCAGCTGACTTTATTCATGAAAGCAGATCTAATGTTCCCTGACAAATTATTCCAGAGAAGCTGTCTTGTAAAATACAGTATCTGCCAGTTTCTTAATACCAAACTATATTCTTATTAGGACATAGTGTTAATGATTCAGTAGAAATTACAAAGCCTAATGCAGAGTGAATCTGAAATAATTTAGCAGACTTGATTGTTAACTGAGCTAACTATGCTGCGAGTGCATGAGCTGCCATCTGTCCACTCACTTGACAGCCTTGTTGAGGGGGATGGTGCTGGTGTGGAACTCGAGAGCTGGCACTGCTCCAGTTTGCCGCAGGTCTGCTTTCTAGTGTTTTTGTAACAGATGTTGTGCCACATGCCCAAAGCTGCTGCCTCTAAGCTGTTGTGTGCTCAATTTTTTTAATTTTGGGGGTGACTGACTGTCTTTGATGCAAGATTTGCATTTATTTGAGCAACCCATTATGGAATGGCTTTGCTATAATGATAAATCTGATGAAAGAACTGGAGCCAAAAGCTTTTGGATTGGACCTTGACTTACCAGTTGTTAATATTTTTCATCTTTTTCATATGATTCTGAATATTTGGAAGTATAGCATTTATAAAACATTTAGTATGGAAGCTTGTGCTGTGCTTTTAAGGTATTCAGTGGTCCCTGCTTATCCAGGATGCTCCTGAAGTTTATGTACATAGACACGCTGCCTCTTGGGCACAAACAAACTAGAAATTACACCGGATTCTTCTTCCTCTTTCTTCCACATATAGCTTAATTCCACCTTAACCCAGCTGATCCTAAACTAAGGTATTTCAACCAAGGTGAGGTAAAGCTGTAGAAACTGCTGTGTTGTTCACTTCCATGATTAAAATGCTTTTCTCCTCTTGTGAAACTTTGTTGTCAGAGTAGCAGGAGGGAGTGAGGTATCTTCCTGCAGCAACCCCTGCTGCTGCTGATAGGAAAGATTTCTTCTGCTCTCCTTCCTTTTCATTAAAAAAAAGGTAGAAAGAAGTCAATTAGACAGTGCAACAACATGTATTCCTTTACACTTTCTAGATATCCATTTCAAGAGTGTTGCTCTGAAACTGACAACATGGTTATCTGCTGGATCTTTCTTCCATCCTAGTTTGTTTCCACTTGATCACTTCGCAGTGGACTCTCTATGATTTCTTGGAGGATTGAAATGGTTTGACTGTGTCTGTTCAGCTGTAAAAGCAACTGCCCATTGATTTGCTGTTGACTGTGGAAATAAAATGAGATGACCTATTTAATGTGTTAGGCATGGAAAACTTTCTGATTTCTGTTATTTATTGCTTTTCAGTAGACAACTTACAGGTTGTTTCTTCAGCATATGACTTCTTGCCTTTGCACATTTTTTTGAGCTCCTTTGAGCTTAATATATTTGGTTCTATGTCTCTGCTTTTAAAAATACTAATTGAAGATGTACAAAATAATTATGATTACAGACTGAATCTTCTTGATTAGTCTCTATTGTTCAGTCTGTTAAATGGCATTTGCCTGTCAGGGAAATGCATCCCATGTGCAGGGAACACTGCTGGAGTGCTGCAGAAGTGATATATTTAGAATATCCTGAATTTTGGGAAAGGCTTTCATATTGTCTCCGGCTAGAATACTGACTAGGTAGTTAATCATAATCTAGGAACGCTACTAGTTCATGCTGTGTATGCAGACATCTGTTACTCAGCAACAAATATCATGCTTTCCAGATGAGTTATTAGCAAACGTTAAAAAGACAGGTACACAGTAAAAGTTTAATGCCTATGAAATTACCCAGGAGGCTGCAAATGTGTTAGTATAGGAAATAAATGTAATTCAGAGGAATAGATATAATTCCAGAGTATTTCTGATTTTAAAAAAAAGACTGCTGTCATGTAAAAACAAAACAAAATTCAATTTACAAATGTACATGCTATGGTTTATGAAGACATTTAGCTGATCAAGCCAACAAATGTTTTCTGCTGTGAAATAATAGAAGGCAGTGTATTTGTCTACAGTTGAAAATGTGTAGATACCTTCTTCAAGATTGGAAGTAATCTTACTAAAGCAGAACAAGAAATTCTTACAATATCAAGATGCCAGTAGAGACTGGACAGAAAACTTCACTTAAGTTAGGTGAAGATATGACATTTATCTATCTTATTAAATACTGCACCTTTTCTATAACTACCAGAACAAGAATAGTTAGAACAAGTGGTAGCTATCACAAGCGTTGTATTTTCCATTCCACACGTAGTTGAAGTTACATAAAATCATGTATCTGCAGTAGTTCTCTAAAATACAGACAACAAATTCTATTATAGTTACATCAGGACAGTTTCTCTGTTTCTTACCTGTTTAATCCAGAGACAGATGTTGACAGTTCTGGTGTATAACTGTTTGTGCCAATGCTGCAGGATGCAGCACAACTCTGTGAGTGCTGGGTATGCGTTGCTATAGATCTGAACCACATCTGATTAATCCTGGTACAAATAGTTTGGAAGACAAATAGTTTGGCAATAAAACAAAAAAAACCTTGAAAGTTCATATACATAAGACTATGTAGAAGACTTACTTTATCTCCTATCTATCCTTCTAATCTTAGTCAGGCACCCTCCCTCTCCCTTGCGTTTTTTCCATTGCTTAGCAACACTCATGGGTGAACTTATTTAAAGCAGAGCTTTGTTCCCAGATGTGATTTCAGTAATATTTGCAGGCTCAACAGTTCAGAGATGTGAAAATCAACCTCCTTCCTTCCCCCCACCATTAGCCTACTTTTTTAAATATTCTCTCTTCTCTCCTTCTGCACCCCAGGCATGTTTCAGGTTTTATCTCTACTGTTTTGATCTAACCAAGAGTGATGTGGAAGGAGGGAGGAGGTTCAAATAAAGCTTTAATTATGGAGGACACTCAAAATAAGTGCAACAAAGCTGTGTGTTGGACGTAGAATAGCAGTAGAAATGCATAATGGGTCAAGAAAAGAACTGTTATTTCTCTCCACTCAATTTGTTTTGTTTTTTTGAGGTTGAGACAGAATAAATGGTATTTTTGATGCTAACAGTTTCATGCTGAATTGATATGACCAACTGCATGTTACAATATAGCCTGGAATAATCATTTTAGGTCAGGAGAAGCTACAGTAGCTAATTGCTTCCTACATAGTTTTTCTAATCTTGGCAACACAGTGACATAGCAGCGCTTCCTAGAAATGTGTGGTTTGCCAGCCTAACCTGTATGTGTATTCAGTCCTATGTTTAGAGGATGATTGTTTATCCATTCTGTTTTCTCTTCCTTCCCCTAGCTATTTTTCTGTGGTTCACTAAACTTTCAGTTCTGGGGGGGTTTGTGTACGTTTTCTTCTGCAAGCCAGAAGATGTTAATGTAAGTCTCTTTGATCTTGGAAACAAGCTAGATCACTCGCCAAGGAGGCTTCTGTTGAAATGCAAACATTTCTATTGAAGTCTCCCTCAATTTATGTGAAAATATAACTACTTAGTGCAACTCTCTTTGTTGCATCCCTCATGGTAAGGCAAGGTAACACCCACAAATCGTCATCCAATTTCCTCCCCTCAAACCTTACAACTTGAGGAATGTATTTTCCAACAGTATCATAATTTGAAGACAATTTGAAGGGTGTCACTGTCCTCTAACTCTCTAACATCCTGTGGTATTCCTCTATTTCTTCACTTAGTTTTGTTATAGATCATGTATTAAGCTTAAGAATAGAAGCTATAAATCACATCTTGGTGGAAACTTTCTCTGGCTTTACTGTGGAGGCAAACTTCTTGGTAGAATATTTGAATGTGATTATTACTACTTAGTTCCTCAGAGTAGTGCAGAAAGATTCATAGTCCCTGGCAGTCCATGTATTGTACTTTTCTTGTGCAGTGAGACATTTTGTTGCACCACATAAGCAATGATAGGCAAACATAACTTGATTATATTATCTTGAAATATGTAGTTAAAAGTCATATGGAAGCTAAAGATGATAGTGTCTGATGAAAAACCTTGCCTTTATTTTCTATACAGTGTAATTTTACCACAGTTCCCTGTCACAGAACATGCAGTCAGACAGAAAAATGTGTGCATCTTTTTCTCATCTCATCCCTTTAAGTGAAAGCTGCCTTTTCAAGAGTTAATTGAAGACTGGAGATAGCACTTGTTGCAGAGTATTGTTATCTGAATTTGGTCTAAATAGCAATGGATAAGTAAAAAGGCTGCTCTGTTGTTTTTTCGCTCTTCTGGTAGAAATGATTTTCAAAGGGAGGTGTTAAACAGTCATTGTAACACAGTGTCCTCTGATCTACCTGAATGGCTTTAGGAGTTAGGATGATGTGTAAAATCTCTTGAAGTCAAAGGGAGCTGTTAATTCTCTCAGCTGCTTTGAAAGTCACTACTACTGTTGGTGATTTTTTTAATTTTTAGGCACTATTTTATTTTCTTAGCCAGAATACATTAGGAGTTGTACTGTTCAGCTTATCTCAAGGAGCGGTGGATCATTTCTGCAGATAACTATCCAGCAATCAATTGCCATTTGCTTAAAAGCAGATAAAGGCAGGTTTTGTGTAATACAGCAATTTGGCTAAATATTCAATAGAAAAATGTACTGTGGCTTTATCTCACTGCTTTTCTAACCTCATCAAATTACTCAAACTATTGACCAGTGTGAAACCTGGTCATAGTTTTGCAGGGGGCCATGCAAGGATGAAACTGATTTTCTGTAAGAACAGTCTAATTTAACACCAGAATTTCACAAGATACCATATACTGTTAGGTAGGGTTAGGCATAGTTGTGATGATGAGGCTGAAAACACACCCAGCTTATGCTGCTCATGTTCAAAGCACTTTAAAGACATTATCTAATTAACCTGTACAACAACCACATTAAATATTCCAAGTGGTTCTCCAGCTGAGTTGCTGTCACTATCAGTGCTTTTCCAGGTGATGGGATAGTCTATGCTTTAAATTCCTTCTGCACTTCATTGAAATCCTGCTGATTTTGCCATTTTGGTGGAAAACATGAAAACCACTGCTTTTATATAGAACCAAACTGAAGGCTTGATTTTGAGTGTGTATACAAAAAGATGCAGAAAACTAGGTCTGGAAAAGTGGAGAAAGTTGACTCCTGTTGTCTGAGTGTCCTCAAGGATTGTGCTGGAGTATCACTTGTGTTCTCTGTTCTTGGACTTCATGGGAGAAAATCTGCAATGCTTGTGTGCAGCTGAGGATGGAGCAGGACTGGGACTGAGCACAGACTCGGGTGGTGTTCTGGTATAAATGGTGTGCAAAGCAGATTTGCTGGTAGACCCATCAGCCTTTGAGCTGCACAGATAGAAGTCTCCTATAAGTCATAAAAAAGTCAAGTGTTATCTTGTTTTTGCAGGAAGCTATAGACAAAAGGTAGGTAATGGCATTGATCTTTCCTCGTTCAAATGTTTTAAAATTGAAGAATTAATACATGTGGCACATGAAATCCTTCAGCAAATCACTTCTGTTATTAACTGCAGCATAGCATGTAAAAACTGTTTAACCCTTTTATAATGGAGCTTTTACATGTTGAAATAACCCTACTAGCTGACTGTGCCACTTCCTATTCTAATCACCTTCCCTTCCTGCTGAGTTGGAAATTTGCTGAAAGTAATGGAGGAGCCCTCCTGTGGCTAGTTCAGCAGGTGTACCTCCCCATGACTGGGCTAGGAAGGTAGGACACCCTGGACAAAATCTTGTTAGCATTACACACTATTAGAGTTACAAAGACATTGCAAAACCCTGAGCCTTGCCCTGTTAAGAAGTTAGTAGGTTTGTTGCAGATCAATTCTGCTGCTTCTGTGTTTATTCTGTTCATGTTTTGTTTAACCTAGTTCTTGTAGCTCTAAGGAAGAGAATAGAGGCAGAACTTGGCCAACAATTCAGACTCTAATCCTGCAAGTTCTTAAGCACTTGGCAAATTTTATTTACAAACAGCTGTGTTAATCCTATTCTGCAAACTATTTGTTTGTCGAAGAGCTTTTAAAACTGAGGCTTGGAGGGATGATCTTGTACTATTGCAGTAGATGGTTTTGTCAGACTTCAGTGGGAGCAGGAGTGAACCTTGAACTGGTAAGGTTTTCCTAACACAACTGCTTTAATAAGAGCACATTGTCACATAATTTTTTAAGCTTAGCTCCATATAGAAATCAAAGAAAAATCAGTTCTATAGTATGACCCGTAGGTACTGCATGTCTTACAAAATTGAACTGTCCTCTTTGTACTTTGTCTTCTTCCCTACCTCCCCCTTTATTTTACTGAAACAAAGCAAAGCATGTGCAGTCTCTCTGGAGCACGTCTTTAAGTATGCCATCTGATGGCTGAAACTGCTTCATTTCCTTTTGACTGTGCAGGATAAGTTAGCTCCATGTGAAGTGCTACCTCCTGCAGACACCAGAATAGCATGTGAAATATTTACAATTTTAATTGTGTGAGGCTTCATTGAAAACCTTATTTTCCTTGCTATGTGTCATTTAGAAAGGTAGTGCTGAACTACTGCTGAAAATAGGAGCCCTAACAGACAAGGGAGTATGGCATTTGTTTAACAAAGAACAGCATGCAGGCTCCACGTACCATAATGCTTAAGGCTATGTAATTCCATTTTCTTTTGTAGGTTTTGTTTCATTGCTTTAGTATCTGCAACACACAATCTTTTAGTACTCAAGGGAAAAAAAATCAAAGCCTGCCTAATGTGATGTCATGCACAGAATAATATAGGTTTTGTGTGACAAATGTGTGGGGGTTTTTTAGGCTAAATGTGATATACAAAGAACATAGAACTCTTAAAAAAAACCAACCCCATAAGGTAACACCCACAAAATCAAACCATGGGAACCCCCCTTCAATTTTCATGTTGTTATCACTATTTATATAAGAAAGGTCTCTTTTAATTTCTAATCCAGAGGAAAAGTGCCTTTCCACACAAAACCTACTATTAGCTCACTTAGAGGACGTTTTTCATGACATAGTGAAAGAAATACATACTTCAGGCAAAATCACTAATTTTTGCTTAATCCCCATATTGGGAAAATCTGACTTTTTCACATGGGTGAAAATCAGCTTTTCAAGGCAAACTTGTTTCTCATACTCTTTCCTCTGCCTTTAATAATGAAAGCACAACTCTGAGGGAAAGAAGATATTTACTGTCTATGTAAATTATACTTTTCATTGCTCTGACTAATAGCTCCATATCAGTTGTCTCAAAAGCTGTAACTGCTTAATTATCAGAAAATGTGGATTTGCTGTTGGTTTTGCCTTGTAACTTACTTCACCTGCCTGCCCCCCAACCCTGTGATGAATCCCTCAATCTATGGTTGTATTTTCATTCTTTGCAGAGACTATCCATGCTGTAATGTTTTATACAAACTAATTTCATTGTGGTGAATGTGAATTAACATGTCTTCTATAGTTCAAATCCAAAAATGTTTGTCACTTTCCTTTGCTTTTTGTCTGAGTCTTATGTTGCAGTTCCCAATTTCAGCAGACACTAGAAGCAGAAATACAGAAATTCTGGAAGAATAATATTTCTAATAATTCTTACTTGGATGCAAAACTAGGAGTGAGGTTGTAGGACTTGGAGAGATTCTATTTGTGTTCACTGTGGTTTTTCAGATTTATATAGTTTTTGTATAAAGTTCCAGTAAGAACCTGTGTGAGTTGAGCCTGAAGGTCTTGTGACATTTAGCCATCATCAGTAGCTTTTTCCTGCTTTGAGATGCTTATAACTAATTTTATATCATGGGTTGAATAGTGATGCAGCATTTATGAATGAGAATGTCAGTCTATATCCACCACTGATAGGAATTTTCTTCAGTGATTGCTTGTACAGAGCTGTAGACTAAACAAAATTATGTATGTGTTTCACAGCTAAGATAGTAATGTGTTGGAAATACTTAAAAGAGCTTTTGTATGGTCTTTTGGCAGCAGGTTGGGCCACCTTGCTTCAAAACTACTCTTTCCTTCAAAATGACTTTTTCTTCTTTCCTGGGGAAGCTGGGATGTCAATAACTTTTTATTCTGGGTGGGTTTTTTTCCCCTAGCTAAATTGCATTAAAAAAATCATGTTTTCCTGCTTTGAGGCTGACTAAAGGAAAACTCGGTGGCATAGGGAAAACGAACAATTATTTCTATGTAGAAAACCAATTATGTTCTTTCTGACTTATTTTAAGCAAAGAAGAATCAAGCATCCAGGTGAATTGATAACCTCACGCAGTGCATGAAGTGTGGCTAGAGTGAAAGCATGTAAACAGGTAGATCTATCTACAAAAGAGAGAAATGTCTGTACCTGCCCTTTTGTATGGGAAGGGGAATGTACAGAGAACCAAGTAATGGTTTGCTTTTCCCTGAAAAGAGATGATTTCAGGTTCAGTCCTTGTCAGTATAGACCAAACATAAAAGAAGGCTTATCACTGCAAACTGTTTAGTAATCTGCGAGAGCTCTAACAGTGCACACCTTCACCTGCCTTCCCTGTGAAATGGAGGCAAGTTGCACAAATACTGTCACATCCATTTGTGTTGAGGGAATTATTCATTAAAGCTGTGAGCACGGAGGAGAAACTGAGCATATTGTGTCTTCTGTATGTGTTCCTTTCCTTTCTTGCTGAGGATGTACCCAGGAGGTTGAGATATATACTGCCTGGTGCTCAGGATGTACGAGCTGTGCCAAAGCTGGAGAAGGTGCTCAAAGAACCTGTGTGGGATCTTGCTTTCTTTACTTAAGGAGGGCAGCAACTTGGGGG
The DNA here is from genome assembly GCA_013396975.1 of Bucco capensis. Taxonomy (NCBI): domain Eukaryota; kingdom Metazoa; phylum Chordata; class Aves; order Piciformes; family Bucconidae; genus Bucco; species Bucco capensis. The sequence goes on along the minus strand of VWZO01006928.1, from coordinate 1,253,747 downwards.
AACATCTAAAGTACTTCCAGTATTGAAAACAAAACTGTTTGTGCAAAAGACAGCAAAAAAGGTTTCCTTTTAGTTTTTGTGGGGTACGTGCTAGTTTCGGATTGGTGTCTACTGCTGTTGTCATGTGGCAAGTTTACCTAAGTAAGATCTATGGACTGGGATTACTAGCTCAGCTCCTGAGGCATTTTTAGTGCTATATAATGACCATTTTCATAATTATGATGAGTTTTTAATGCAACAAGCAATTTAACCAATATGAGAGAAAACAGGTTGGGCAGGGAGAGACCTTCTGTGTCTCTGTAGTCTTGTTACTGAACATAACCAGGACATTCCAGGGATCTCATGATGAGGATCAAGCTACCAATTATCCTTCCTAGTATTCAAGAGTGTCTCTTCTATTAGTTTCTCAGTGTTTCCCTCACCCCCATCTTGAGGAACGTGTAAATCTTAGAAAACCACACACACAAGCTCCAACCCTTGTGTAGCCTTTTGAGTCTCTTCATGCTTTCGTGGTAATGTAACTGTGGGAGCTTCCTTGCTGTGTACCAGGCACTTATTCCAATAGTAAGCTTATGGAAAGTTCTTCAAATTGCCACTTAGCATAAAGCCCAGCACATTAGGAATGACTAGTACTACGGTTACAGTTGTAACATAAAAAGAAATCAAAGGCAAAATAGTGTTACTTTGAAATGGGAGCTAAGTGCAGATTTTGTAACTCTCTTTGAAGCAAATTAGCTGTGAGCTTCACACTCTGGTCACTGGTAGTTCAGTAACTTATTTTCATTCTGTTCAATGTCTGTAGTTTGGTCTTGGCCTTGCAAATGGTTCTTGGGTTACTACTACTTTTGTTCATCTCTTTTAAATATCTTTGAACACTATGAGAGTTTTGTATATAGAAACCAATGATCTTATGAGATTTGCAGAGTGACTGGAAGTAATCTTACAGAGGTAATATAAATATCCATGTTATATGAGGTGCTATTATCAATTAACATGGGTGAAGAGGCTCACAGAGTGTAGTATGCAGGAATGAACCTTAGCTCCTTGGCTTGACAGTGTATCAGAGGGTAAGCTGGATAGTTATGTATCAAAAACTGTTCTGCATCCCTACTGTCTGGTGATGAGATGATTTCTGATTGACATGAGTTGTAACAGTGATAACTATAACAGGAGCTCAGAGTCTACACTTCAAACATAGAAATCAAAGAATTATAATAATAACACTTTGGAAACAGAAGAGAGTGAGCTCCATGTAACATACTAGTATGTTGTTTCAGCAAGATGTGTAAAACATCTGCAATTATGAATGAATGGACTCATTATTCTGCCATGTGCTCACTGTGCTGAACAGAAAGTAAAAATAAATCTTTGAGACACTTCTATCATTTCCTTTTTTCGTCAAGAATTTACATCTGGAATCCTTGTGGAACTTTTCAGTAGACTCAGCAATGTAAAATGATCTGCCTGACTAATACAATTATTTCGTTACATTGGTTATGGCTTTCTTATGGTTTAATTGTTGTAGCCCCTGTAAAGTTAGCCACTGGAATGGGGAGATACTGATCTGTCAGAGGACAGATATTAACCTTTTGTTAACCCAGATCCTTATCTTCTGAAGAAGGTTCGTTCTTCTGAAGAAAGGAGTAGTCTTTCACCTAAGCTGTTGTTACCTAAGAGTTCAAATTGAAACCTTTTTTCCTTTTTTTTCCAAGTTAACAAATTATGGGTTTTTCATTCTAAATACTCCTGAAAAAAACATGAAGGTGTTATGTTGTTTTAAAGACTTGCTATATTTTCATCTTGAAATCCTGTTTAACTTTGAACCAAATGGATAATCCTGAAATAGCTTTCTCTGCTTCCTGTCAGACACATGCTTTCATTCTGTAGAATGCAGCAGGAGGTCTTGTGCTTGCTTGGAGTACTGCTCATAAATATAAAATTGGACCGGACACTGTTTTCAGAGCGAAGGATGAATGTTAATAGATCACCCACAAATTGCTCTCTGTTGCTTCCAGTGTCCATAGCATGAGGTCTACCAATTGCCAGCAAAGAATTGAATTTTGATGGAAGGCTATTTCAGCATTTTAGATATTTCGTGCAAGTGTAGTACTAAGAAAAGAAAGTTTCCAGAGTGCTTGATGACAAATTCATGAGTATGTTCTTCCAGAGAACAGAGGAGTTGTCCTTGAGATTTAAGATCATGTGTAGTGCTTGTTTGTCCAGTACTTTGTATTGAGAATTTCAGCAAGGATTTGAATACTTACTTTGCGTTACTGAATCTAATGCAGCTTATAAAGCATGCTTTTACCTCAGTATTGAGGCTTGTGATATGATCCAAGGTCAGCACAGTCCAGTTACAAAATTATTTGTATGCAAGAGAATAACTGACCATCTGGTTCATGGCGGACAACTAACTCGTCATAGGTATAACTTCATACTACTTACACTGTTCAGTGAATTATATTTCATAACTTAAGAATTGCAAATTCTGCTCTTGGAGGAGTAGAAACAAGTGTAGAAAGAGGTGAAAAGGCTTGTCTTAAGTCCTAGGGTAAGTGCAGCTGAATAGATGAGCTTCAAACAGCAGATCCATCACTACATTTTGCTCAGTTTTGGTTAGTAGCCCATCTGGGGATTAGATGAGAGTCTCTGCATTTTAGTATCACCTTAAATGAGGTTTCTGTGTGTAGATTTAAGATTTGAACACTCGGTACAGATGCAAACCTGCATTTCAGAAATCTGGATGGAAGGTCAAGGATTGTAGACGTTGTAATTTCTGGTGTTGCTCAGTACTAGGAACTGTGTGTTGAGCTTTGTGGAACAGATCATACTAAGTCTACCAGTTCATTGTTAGCATTTGTTACAGAGAATATTAAATGTTGTTTCCTTCCTTTTCTCAAGCAAAAATTGCCTTATCTGATACTGAAACAAAAGGTGAAGGTAGTAATATGTACAGACGTAGATGAAAAGCTTCTATGAGGTATTGCAATTGTAAAGAATGGGTATGTATGGGGAAATCTGATTTAAATGCTAAAGATTATAAAAGAAGAAAGGAAAATATTGGAATTACTTTTTTATAGTTAGCCTACCTGCTTGATTGTGGCAAAGACATAGCCTTAATCCTAGATTAATTCCAAAGGACAGAAAATCAGACTGCATATATTAGTGAAGTCTCTTCTCTGGAGATTTTCTTCTACCAGAGCACTACTTGGATTTTCACCCTTTAACAAGATAAAAAGATAATTAGGAAGGATTTCAAATTGAAATAAGATGACATGTGGAACAGTGGTTGTGCAGTGAGAAATTAAAACCCTGTGAGAAAAGTGTGTCTGAAGTTCATGTTATAATGAGAATTTTCCTGACTCTTGGGAAGATTCCACAGGAGAGCTCTGATCAAACAGGACTGAGATGGGGTCTGTCCTGAAGGAACAGTAGATGTAGATCAGATTAGGTTGCTCATTCACAAGAGCTCTTGAATTATGTCAATATACAATAAGTGCTTTTGGAGCCTTTCTGATTTAGGTAAGAGGCCCTTATTTAGGGTAATGTAACTAATGAATGATGCAATAAACACATTGATGTCAAATATAAATTCTTCATGAACACAGATGAATAGTTACCTTGTTTTCTTAAGGAAGATCTCATTTAACCTGTTTATGCCTATGCAAAAATATGTGGAAAGTCTTTAAAAAACATACCTGGAATTACTTTCTGCTTATGTGGTTTGAGTGTCTGAGATCTGATATACTTGTTGAGTTGAAGAGATACCTATTCTGTTTCTCCTGAGTTTGCTTCTGATGTATATTTTTAATTTTATCTGGCTATTTAAGAGGCCTGGTAGAGTTGGCATTCCTTACTAGTTTGAAAGTATTTTAATAACAGCTTTACTTTATGACTGCAATATACAATATCAAAGACACTGTAATTTAGGATCTGAAAACACTTATCCATGTTGTAACTATTTTATTGAACTGTCTTATTTATGCCCTTTATTTGTGCTTGTCTTTTTACATAGCATTTCACTGAGATGTGGATGTTAAGCTCCGTGACAACCTAGAGATTTTGGTGATCTTGCCTTTGTGGCAAATGTTTAATATATGAGGGGAAGAAAGTTTCTTCCAAAATTTGGCAGAGTTCAAAGTTGGATAGTTTTAAGGATGAAAGATCCTTTGGGATAACTGAGTTTTGTGGGAGCTCAAAGTAAAACTATGCAGTAATTTGTAGAAAAAGTAGAGAACTATTCATGCAGGTCCATCTGTAAGAACAGTGAGCGTGGCAAAACCTGGATGTCTGAACTCACTGAATTTTAGCAGACAAAAAGCATTCACCAAAGGTTTGACCTGGAGTCTGCTAATGTAGTTAAAAGATTCCTGGTAATTAAAATCTGTACCAGATGGTGGATACTGAGGAGAGGTGAAGGCAGCAAATGTGACTGGAGGCCAGATTTGTAGTCCCAAATGCTGAAACTGAGGATTGATCCAGGCTGTTTGCTGACACAGGTTAGATGAGTCTAACAGCATGTTATATGCACATCTGCCTCTAACCACAGCAGCCGCAGAGGTGTCTACAGAGGTGTCTACTTAGAGGGAAGTCTTTGGCTTAGTTTGGAGCTTCTTACAGGGCAGAGAAACTACAGTGAAAAGTGATGTAGTAAGGGCTGTACTGAGGAAATGATGCATATTAAGTAGATATTAAGTAGATTTAGTTTAAACTGAATCTTTCTCCAGCCTCTGCAATAACTCTGCATAGATAAGCCAAATACGAAGTATTTTTTCTAGCAGTAAAATACTTTAAACCCAAAGTTCTGCCTCAGAACTCATCTGAATTATGTTTTATGTCCTATTTTCAACCACTTAATTTTACCTAAATTCTTAGGTTGTGTCAAATGTTTCTTATGACAAGGTAAATAGGAGAGATTCAGGTGAAATTTGGGCCTAGTGGGTCTGAGCCTAAGAGAAAATAAGGAATAAAATAAGTGTTCCCAAAAGAGAGCTTAGCTTTTATAGCTTTAGTGTCATGGCTGAACTTCCTGAAGTCTTTCACATTTAAGAGGGGAGAAAAAAAAACACCAGAAAAGGGCTTGCAGCAGAAAATAGCCAGCATAGACTGTCGGTACCTGGTCAGTTAGGTGTCTTCATCTGGCAGTTTTGTCTCCAAAAATTTTATAAATGCAACAGTTAGATATATTGTAGACTTTATAACACAGCTTCCCAGTCAGAAGTGGGGACTCTTGAAGTGTTTCATAAAAGCCCCATTTCTAATACATGTGCAATCTGGCTAAGAATCTTCCATGAGCCAATGGACTAGAACGCATTTGTTCTGAAACAAAAACAAGCTATGCCTGTGTTTATCTCCCTTGTGTGTATTTATAACAAGTGTATTGTGAAGAATTTTGTGTATTTGTTTTTTGTTCTGCTCATTTTAACTGTGGCATGCATGAAAGCTCAACAGGTAATTTTTAGAGTGTTGTGCTGTCAATGAATAAAACGGTTATCACTTTTGGTTTCAGTGAGGCTGAAAAAGGCACTGTATTTGTTGGCAAATAAACAATATTTGTGTCTGTCACCCATATGGACCTGGAAAAATGATAAGGTATGACTAGCTAAAAGACACTTATATAATATTCAGTGATTCTGTACTAGAATAGTTTGATTGTCATAGTCTTCCAGTTTTATTTCTTTACGCATGACTAAAGACTTTTTTGTTGTCTTCTGATTAATGAATCTGCACTCAACTTCAAGCAGTTGCCATGGATTCTGGGGAAGCTTTGTAATGTGTTTGGGAGCTTTTGCTCCTTCACTGGACACCAGGAATTGGTAACTCACCTGATATTAAAATAGTCTCTCTGCTTGTGTTTTCTAAGATACGTTCTGTCTGCAACAAAAGCAATGCAGGGGAAGAAGGAAGGGGAGAGCATGAATAAATGCTGTAGCTTTACTTCATAATGTACTTCCAGTGCACTCATGGTAATAAAGCACAGAGCAGAGAAACAGGGAAATCCAGTTTACTGTGCTGGTGTCTAACCAAAGCCAAATTCCCTTCTTGTGCTTCACTTTTCATGAAGGTACAAATTATCCTTTGAAAAATTCAGATGATTTAGCTTTAAATATTAAATAACAGTATTGATTTTTCTGGTTCGTTTGTCTTGCATAGGTGAACATGAAATCTTTTCAGAGGTGACTTATGAGGATCAAGAAATGTTTTTTGGATAAGAATTTCCTAAAAGTATGACTAAATCTTGAATGCTGTCATCTTGTCATTGGGCTCTGTGAACTTGCTCTGTAGAGTATTTAAAAAAAACCCCAACTTTATTCTGAACTTTATTCTGGAGTGTTTGTTTTAAAATCCCCATTATGGGAGACTAACACACTGTAGCAATATAATCTGTATTCGAAACATGCCCAAGCAATGGCTTAGCACTCTGAATATTCAATAAATAAGTTGTCTTTTTGATAGTTATTACTTTCAGTATCAATGGCTGACAACTGCTGTCACCCCATCAAATTGTGCTAAATCCTCCTAAATGAGACACCCTTGCAATAAAGCTTCACTTGTAATCATTTTTTGGCAAGAACCTCTTACAATTGTTGCTGTTCTAACCACTCACGCTCCCGTATGCCATGAGGTGCCAATGCTTTCAGTTCCAAACATTCAAGATGTGGTGATAGAGAAGGGGAACCATTATTAATTCTGAGAGATTTGCTTAATTGGGACACAATGTGAAGATTCTCAACAATAATAACAGATGATGAGGATTAAATAGGCACGGCAGGAGAGAGGCAGTTTCTAGTGTGAATTTCCCTTTGCTTCTGTTTAATTGCATTACATACTGTGGGAAGTATCTGGAGTATGTGTTTTCTAGTTAATTTTTCTTGACTGCATCTATCTAGCTACCTGCTCCTGGACATTTTAATGTTTGATAATACTCTATTTGCATATGACTACACATCTATAGCTGTCATTAGAACCAATTTACACACATGATTTGCTTCATCAAGTGTCAACGTCTGAATTTTATCTAGAGACAGGAATAGGGTCAGGAAAGTTTAATTGATTGTATAATGCAATTGAAAAGGCTGGCAGGAATCTAGGGCAATTTTGGGACATCTGTCTGTGAGTCATCAAAAATAAAGCATATAACAGCTGTGATAACAGCAGGATTATGATTAGATATACGGCATTCACCATCAGATTGAACAAGGAGTGGAAAACAAAAGGGAGGTAAATAAGTCAGGTTTGATAGTATTACAAGAGTCTTTAATAGATTTTTGGGTTTTTTCCTTTTACAAGTTTATACGTAAATACAAAGTTGAACAGAAATACAAGCAGTTTGTTTTTTTTCTAGCCAAAACATATGTATCCCTCAAAAATAGTTTTGCTGCACAATGCAATTATGTAGCTAAATGTTGCATCCAATTTACTAGATGGTTAGGTGAGCAATTCCTGTTTCCAGATTGTAGTTACCAGGGTTTGTTAATGATTTCTACTTAAAGGATCCATGAAACATTTGTGACTCATTCCATTCCTTTTATAATGTGGAATCAATCTTATCATTATACCTATTGTGTCTTTGTTTCTGTTATGCATGTAAGTATATTCAAAACTATTTCTTTAGAGATGAATGTAGTGAGTTTTCAAACATGAAAACACTTTTTTTAATGTGCCTGTTATCCACAGTTATACCTGTCCTCTTTATCTGCTTCAGTTTTGCCCTGCCTTGCACTTATGCTTCAGTTACTTTGCATGTGAATGTCACCTGGCTTCAGACTGACATTTTCTTAACGTATAAACTACTTAATTCATACTGTGAACACCTAAGTAGTACTTCAGTGAGTCTTCCATTCCAAAAATTAAGTCAATTGTTTGCAACCTGAGATTGTTTTAGTTGCAGAACTGATTATAAAACATGAGAAAGTGTTAACTATTCATGTGATGAATTGCTTTACATCAAGTGTATAATTTGATGAAAGCTGAAGATATAAAAACGTATCTGGTTATAAAAACATCTTAGAATCTTTGCATCTGTAACTTTTGGATGCAAATCAGTTAAACTTGGTTGTATGACTGCAGCTAGAACTGAACATACATTTCATATTCTGTAGTTACCACATGAAATAAATCTTACAAAAAATGCATAACTACTGCATTTATTTATGCTTTCTGATTAAAGTTTAATTCATGAAAATTGGATACATAAGCAAGAACACTTTCAAAATTAAAGCACTAGTTTGTTCTTCTACCAGTATCAAAATTCATTATGCTACAGCAATATAGGAAAAACTAAAGAATGCTTGCAAAAACATGCAGCCCAGAGCTTTATTGTCCACAGATGACTCTTTGGTTAACAAATCCATTTTAGAATCAAACTTAAAAAGGCTTATATCAGTTGATTGGCTAAGATGTCTTGTGGCTGTTTAACTCCACACTGTCCCATTGGACTGTGTCATGTCATATAAGGCAACTTGGAGCCTTGGAATCTGTCAATTATTTCAGATACCCAAATCACTGCTTCATCTAGAAGTATGTTTTGGCACAAAGTAGTATCAACTGTAGAGAACTATGTTTTATGCCAACTAGTTTTTTCCACCCGTGAGTGTCAGCACACTAACAATCATCTCATAATCTGTTTAGCAGATGCACTATTGTTTGAATTCCTGCAGGCTCTGTAGAGATTTCTCTCAGATCTTTCAGAAGAACATAACATTCTCATTTACTGCTGCAAGTGCATGCAAAATTTCTTCAAGGCAAAAAGATATGCTGTTTTACTGATAGCTAATAAAAGTAATTATCTAATCAGTGGCCTCCAAAAGATACTAAGGTAGTTATCTTGAACAATACCTAAGAGTGAGTATCATAGCAAAGCACTTGGAGAAACACTGTTGGTTAGTTTTGATTGCAGTAATTAAAATCGGTAGGTTTTTGTTCTGTCATAGGCTAGTCAGGAGTTTTTTTCTAACTCAATTTCTCACCTACCTTAAGATTGCTTAGGACTGCTCTGATCCTGAACTGCTGCAAAAATGAGTGGTTCCCTATGCTTTCTGAAATGAAAATGAAACTGCATGTGGGAAATATTAAACATATGGGAAGGGATGTACTCATAGTTTTTGCCTGTAGAGCTAATATAATGCCAGGTGATGTTGATATCAGGAGTTTGCCACCATAACACATGAATGTTGAGCAAGTTCATTCCCCTTAATGATAAGGATTAGTAGTTTGGGGAAAATGAAAGGGAAAGGTTCTAGTTTGATTTCCTCCCCCTCCCCCCAACAAACTAAAATATCATTGTCAACATGAATAAAAGTGTCCAGATAGGTTAGGTAAATGTGAATAGAGCAAATGTGCACATGCTTTCACTGAAATAGAAATACCAGTAAACTTCCCAGACTGAGAATTACCTGGGATTCAGCTAGTTTGAAAGACCTGTCACAGGGTCTTAGATGTAGTAGAATTTTGCTCACCAGCTGCTGTCTTCAGATCTTTCTTGTATGTCAGGGCTTTTGTGCTGCTAAAGCCAAGGATATTCTGGGGTATGAGATGTAGACAACTGCTGACCTAGCAGATATTTGCTATGCCTGCTGTGAGCCTGCAGTTGACATGTCATGATACTAGCAGGCAGAGAAAGAGGAGGCTTTTTGAAGATTGAGCTGAAATATGTTGGCAGTAAAAGGAAACAATGAAGGAAATCCCCTTAAAGTGTGTGCAGCTGGGTGCAAAGCAGAGTTCAGGCAGAGGAGAGAGCAGTGACTGCTGTGTAGCATTTGGGGAATGCACTAATATGTTGCAGTAAACACAAGGCCTTGCTGGCAGTGCCTCAGCAAGGAGGAATTCTCTTCAAGAAGAAAAAAATCTGCATTTCTTGCAGATCTGGAGTAATTTACTTATTTCATCTCCCAAGTAGGAACTGCAACTTAAACTTGTTTCCCTGGTCTGTGTTTCAAGATCAACCAATGCTATCTTAAAGCTGGTTTCCAAACCTCCTCCTTGCAGTGTCGCTCTAGGAATTTGGTACTAATGGCTGTTCCCAGGACACAGCAGTGTTGAGAGTAGTGCTGTGCACGGTGTCACAGAAGAGGTTATGTAGTGGGCATCTTCACTATCTTTTCTTACTCAACTTTTACCTTGTCTCTTCCTACAAGGAGGCCAATTCCCTTATATACATGCAGAATTAAAATTCCGGGCACTCTTTGGTAGTTATTTGAAAATTAGTGTCTTGTTATAAGGATCTGGTGTATAATACAGTAAGAGGAAATCTATCACTCTTTATTCTTCCAAGCTGGTGTTATGGTACTGTAACAAGGAATGCCTTCACTTCAGAAAGGATTTGAAAGTTAGCTCTCCTCAGCTTACAAAGTACTCACAAATAGCAGATAATCAAATGATTTTATTTCATGAAGTCTTGGGAAAGGCTTGTGTAAGTCCTGAATGTGACTGACAGGTCTGTTCAAAACACAGCAGTTCTGATTCAAATCAAGGCTCATAAAAAGATGACTGTGTTTTTGGCACAAGGATAAGACAATAGAATGAGTGATTATTTTGTCTGTGGTACCACTAAGTACACAAGGCAGTTGCAATCTTCTTTCCCTTGAGAGACTAAAGAAAATGTTTAAGGTGCTACAGCTGCAACTACAGAGAATCTTATTGATTGGGTGACTGGAAGCATATATGGGCTGTACAGGGGGTTGTGTAATTTTTTTTCTTCTGAGGATGCTTTAATTTTTATAGGGAAGCTACTGCATCAAATAGATATACTAGTTTTACATACTTGGATTGTCCTAGGAGAATGCTGTGGCTTACACAGCAGGACCACAAGTCCTAAATTTGGCAATGTTCACCTTCTGTTTTATTAAACCATGAATGCGAGTGTGGCGTTGGTGTATTGGGGCTCCTGCTGGGCCAGCATAACTGTAAGCTTCAAAGTGATCTTAGGTACAAGTTTTAACAATTAAAAATCTGACCCTTAACATTATTTTGAAATGCAGGCAATGTCAGTTTTTGCTCTAAAATGGATATGATGGTGTGGTGGGTTGGCCTCAGCTGGTTGCAAGACCCAGCTGCTCTCTCACTGCCCTTCTTTAACAGGGCAGGAAGAGGAAAAGATGATGGACAGGCTCATGGGTAGAGATAAAGGCAGTTAAACAAAAAAAGCAAAGTCTGCATATAGAAGCAAAGCAAAAAGAGGATATTTATTCTCTACTTCCTATCAGCAGGCAGATTCCAACCACTTCCTGGGAAGCAAGGCCCCAGTATGTATAACAGTTACTTTAGTAGACATGTGCCTTAACCACAAATGCCCACCTCTCCTTGGCCTCAGCTTTTTATTGCTGAGTAAAATGTCACATGGTAAGGAACTTCTCCTTTGCCACTCTGGATCAGCTGTCCAAGCTCTGTTTCTTCCCAGCCTCTTGCCTTAACCAGCCTACTCGTATCTGGGGAAAGGGGCTGAGGCTGGAGAGGAAGTTTTGCTGCTATGTGAGCATTGCTCAGCAATAGCCACCACCTTGGTGCTTTATCAGTGCTGTTCTAGCCACAAATACAAAGCACAGCACTACAGGGGCTACTGTCATGACAATTAAACTCCATCCTAGCCAGACCCAGTACAGGTAGTATTGAAAAAAAGGCAAAACCTTGAAAATCCTGCTAAGCATTTCTCTCCTCCTCTCCTTACATACCCTGCAATGTTATTGATTTCCTATGAATTCATCTGTGATGTCTTCCTCTGGTCCTGAGCATAGCAAGTCAAGAGGACTTGTCGGAGAGTGCCCTGTGCTTCACTGCTCTTACTCTCAGAGATACTTGGATGTGTTGCAAGTTACATGTTGGAGCAATTCTGAGAATATGGTGAATTGTAAGCTAAACCTGATCAATAGTGAGGCCAGCAAATCTTAAAGGTGACTCTTCCTAGACTTATTGGGCATTTCTGTGTAGGTACTCTGCTGGGACATTTAACTGGAAATAGAATATGGATGATTATGTATTAGTATACACGACTTTCTTACGAATGCACATGATGTGTATATATGAATCTTACAAATTTGCGAGGAGTTTGGAAATAGAGGTTCAAAGAGCAGTTGATGGTGCTGTCTAACTTGCTTAGAAATCCATGGACTTGGTTCACTGGCTGTGCTGGAAAGCAGTATATAGACTGAATTTTCTACCTTCTAGCTCTGAACCTTTCATGATCTAGGCTCATGCAGGCTATGCACTCTGCATTTTCTGTTGAGCTTGAATATGCAAGGCTTCTGAAAGAGATGAAATGTTTTGGCATAAGTTTCTCCAGTCACTGTAGCACTAGTGCCTAAGAGCTTTTCTGTATTTATGAAGATTAAAGCATCTACTGATTAGTGCAACACTTTGCAAATTGCATGAAACTGGTGGTGGAGTACTCTTGCAGATTAAGTGATCCAACAGCTACTGAAATGGATGTAAAGATGAACATTAGCAAATGCTACTTCAAAGTGCTTTATAGGAGGGAACAGTTCATTAAAATCAGTGGCTTTTCCAAAAGTCAAATGTCCTGAGGCAGGATAATTCTGTCTTCTTTTACACAAAGTTTTGTGTGCAAGAGATTTGGCAGAGAACACTCAGCAACAAGCTGCTGTCTTCACCCTGTAGTTAAAGCCACGTGCATTTCTCCTCTCCCCTTGAGGACCAGGGATCAGAGATTATTCTGGATATCAGGTGGGATTGATTTTCATCTTGGGAAGAAGAAAATACTAGAAAAGGGAATTACAATTTGAATTTCATTTTCTAAGTGTCATATTGACAGGGGGATACTTCTAAGCAAGACATGTTATCTAATATCTGGGCGAACTTAAGCTATGCACTGCAGAGGATGCTTTGTTGCCTCTTGCATGTGAGCTTTTCAAATTGTCTTTCTAGCAGTTCGGCCCAGGTGAAGTAGGAAGAGCATCTCCAATACCACATATTCTAGAACTGACATAACAGCACTGGAGTCTCAGAAGAGAGAGACCTTTAAATACAGTGCTTTTCCCAGCTGGAGTGCCAAATGTCTCTTGATTACCAGGCTTTTTGACAGCTTGCAGATGAGGGGCAGAATGCACTTGGCTTTTGGAAACAATGAATAAAATGGTAGCTGAGCCACCTCTTTTCCCTTACTAATGTAACTCCTCTGTGTTCTCAGACTAACGTTGTGCTTGAAGTCCTGGTCTTGTTCCAAAATATTTATTTCCTGAAACACTGCTTAGACTTTTAGTATTTGACAACACAGGAGCTATTTTAAAACTCTAAATTGTACAATGTCAGGTATTCACTCATAAAAATTCAGTCCAAGTTGTTTTTTTAAAGAAGTCTGAAGATATGTAAAATATTCTGTTTGAAAATGGGAGGGGGAGAAGAGCAATTAAAAATGTAAGAATAGAAGCTAATTATGAGCAATTCAGGCAGAGCTTTGTTTAGAAAATGTATCAGTATAAAATGGATAGGTGAATAGATTAGCGCTGATTGCAGTTTTTACATATAATAGTCTCTTTTTCATGAGTAATCATTAGCAATTATAATGTAGGCTTTAAATCAGCCTGGGATGGGACTGCACTGTAATATGAATACTAAATAATTGTACATTCCCGGGCAGAAGTAGAAAATAACTTTGCTTTGGTCATAAAATCCATAGTGCAAGGATTTCCTTGGACTGTTTGTCATTTGCTCTCTATGTCAGCTCTGGGTTCAATAATGCCAGCCCTGAATGCCAAGGTTCATCGTACAAATGATTGTTACCTTCTGTGAGCTGAGAGGGGAAGTTGCAATTATGCTTTTAAAGAAGCATGACTTAATATAGTAATTACTGGTGTTTTTAATTGCTGAGGGAGGAAAAAATGATCCAGGAGACAGTGGCTAAAAGTAATGGTGTAGCACACTACACAGTGCAAATGTCTTTGGAGATTGTCTATGCCGTTGACCAATGACGATTTATTTCCTGATCCTGAAGGTTTTATTTATCAGTTGTGCAGGACTGCATGGGAAGACCTTGGTGGTGGTGCCTGCTAAAACCTGGGATACTGCTTCCTTGGTTGCTAGTTGAGATTTTTAGGACTGTTAATGATCAATAAAAGCTTACCATGGTTTGCATCTGTGTTTCTGTATGAGATTGTGATCCTGAAAAGCCTACATTTAAAAAGGATAGGGAGCTGGCCAAGAGTGAATGAAATGGTCTAAGGAACAGCAGCAAAATGATCTCTAAGAATTACAGGCAGAGCTTCAGTTTCCTGTTTCCTTGAATTTGTTAAAAATTTTTTGTGGAGATAAGCTTGTATTTTTCTGTCTTTACAACTGCAAGTCTGTTGCCACACATCCTAGCTTGCTTATTGGCTAATGTTAATGAAACCAGATAGATGGATAGAAGACTTCAAGGAGATAAGTTTATACAATCTTTGGGTAGATTGGTGGATGAGTAAGGAAGATATTAGAGTGGTCTGCATTTTTATTCTCATAGTAAAGAGAGTAAAGATGGTGGAAGAGGAAGGAGAATTGAGCAGGAAATTGTGGGAATAGGCAAAACCCTGAAAAGACAAGGCTTTGAACTGCAATGGTTGACATCCAGGCTTAAAAGCTTTTTAACTAGGAAGACAGGAGTCGTGGTTTGATACTCCCCTTATGTCACACTGATGCTGAGTTTTACCTCTTGATTGGTACCACATTTCTGGTTCCAGCTACAAATCAGTTCTAGTCTAGATTCTAAGCATGTCTTGTATACAGGAACCTGCATAGATTTTTCAGTATGCCCCAAGAGAAGCTGGAAGTAATTAGGTAGAAAACTTACATAAATCCATAAACTGATATTCAGGTATCTTTTAACTGCACAGACTTCAGATGTGTAGAGGTTTCAGTGCCTTGAAAAATTAAGAGATGGTCTGAAATACAATAGCCAGTCAGGTGCAGGTTCCCCATTTTCTGGTGTGGCTGTCTTTCCCTGCATTGCTTGGTGCAGTACATTTTTCTGGTCACAGTGTTGTTCCCCAGCATCCTCACACTATAGCTGCATCTGTTCATGTTGGCAGCACTGTAAATACTAGCAAACAAAGACAAGCTGCTGTTTAGCCCTGATGGCTTTGAAAGGGTTCATCTTGCCAACAAAATCAAGGTGGAAATTTGAGCTTGCCCCTACTGTCTTGAGTAAGAGTTTACAGGGTGTAAGCTAGAAAAACTGCAAGCTACCCCTCCTTTTATAAGTTTAGACCTACACATTTAGTTTATAGGAAGCATGCATGTACTTTATAGAAATATAGCCTGGTGTGGTTTTCTTCTACTTCCCATTTACATTATGAAAAAATAGAAGTTATGGTTTAAATATCCATTAAACACCAGTGCTAGCCACTAAAAATTGCAACATGGTGGGGAGGAGAGGGAAATAAAAGCACCAGGACAAAACTCAAAAGGTCTCATGCATGTGCCTGCAGTCTCTGCACTCAGAGAGAAAGAAGATTCTTCTTTATAAGAGATGCAATCAGGTATATGTGTGCATGTATATGTCTCCCCTTGTTGAGGGAGAGGTAGTCAGTGCCTCCATGTTTTGATGTTATTTTTTTAGTAAGTCTTAGTTGTCCTTTTCCTACCTAGAGAAGACTAACCTCTAGAAGTATGAGAGGGAGACTGTATACTGCAGAAATCTGCATTCTGAAATGTTGTCTCTGCCCTGAAGAAATGCCCTGCAGGTATAAAAGCACCACACACATTATACTTGGTCAGTCCAAAATGAGTGTCTCCTCCTAACAAGGTCTCCTTTCATGTAAGTCCTCCAGGTTTCTATAAATACCTGTGTTTTTAATAGCCCAACCAACACACTAAAAATGTTTCGGGAAATGTGAAATTAATTGCCTTCCTTCTCCCTATTTAGAGATTTTTAGACTCTTTTCCCTAGATCCCTGTTAGAAGGACATGTTGTTATTCTTTACCCTGTAAGGGCTGACTTATCTACCATTTTTGCATAAATTTGGCTGGTAGAACTGTGTTAATATTCAGTGACAAAAGAAGTCTTATTTTTGATTGACCTGTAACTTAAAAAAAAATCCTCAAACTTTAAACTGTATCTAAAGGGAAATAGTTTTTTCCAATTTTGTTAAATTTAAATAGCTAGAAGTAATATTTTCTTTTTTTAGTGATGTGAGATCTTGTTGGAAAGTACTGAAGTAAAGCAAGTCATCCCTTCCCTGCAGAACTAAATACTGTTTTTAGCTGCAATGATTCAAAAAGTTGTGAATTATTCTAGTCCAACCAAGCCTACCTATTTCAATGAACTATAATGCAAGAAACTTTGTGCTGCTCTGATAGCAGTGATGGTTAAAATGCTGTGGCTGAATCACCTCTCACTCTTCAGTTACCATTTAGGCACCAGTAAATAGACTACAGGAATAAGATCAGATTCTGACTGCTTGTAGAAAGCCATGATGGTTCTGAGAGCTACACATTTTACCTTTTAGTAAATAAACTAAGTCACTTTGGGATTGGAGCAGTCTAATCCTAGCAAAAGCCAGTTCTTTGCCCTTTTCCATTGTCCTTGAAGGAACTTGGGTCTATTTTATGCTATTTTTACATTTACACTTGAAACAGTAAAACTTTATGAAGTGAAAGAAACTGATACAGAGTGAAGTGAGATTGAGGTAAGAAAGGCTTTAGCCCCTTGCTTCATACTAGTTGGCTTCAGAGTGATCTGAACACTCCCATTCCCCACTACTTGTACAAGTAGCTCTACAGTCTGTGAGCAGCCACAGGAAGGCATTTGAGTAAGAAAAAGATGATACATCAGGTGTTGAAGGAGAGGTTAAAATGTCTGTTTGCCTCAAGTCAGATAATAATGTGTATGTAACAGATAGAGATGTGCATCTATCCTTGCTCTTTCACGTTTTGTTTATATAGAGAAATAAATGTTTCCTGAAATGCAAAGTTACTGTACTCATTTAAACAAACATTATGTGTATATGGGAAACCTTAGCCTTTATCTAGTCCATAAAGGCAATATAGATTTTATTTTCTCCTACTTTAGAGGAGCTTCTGGAAGAATAATCTTTATGCCTTCCTCTAAGTTTTTGCACTGTCCCTTGAATAACCTCGTGGAAGGCTGCAACAAATGGAAATTCCTGTGTGAGCAAATAGTGATCTACAGTAAAATGGGGATTAAGCAGAATTCGTCATTTCCCCAGTAATAGATTGTCATTAAGGAATGTGAATAACAAGGCAAGCTCTCCCTCTGCACTGAATCAAGGAAGTTGTGCCTGCTTTGACCCTTCTGTGTCTTTCCCCACGGGATTGAGATTTAATTTCCATGTATGATAGAGGTTTTGATGGCTGGAATTTCTATAGTGCTGGAGCTAAGCATCTCGGAATCCTCTTTTGCACTGCTGCAGTATGCATTGCCCGTGCTTGCAGACAGGGTGGTTATTGTTTGTGTTTTGTACTTTAATTCTGCACACCTCCACATCTGGCTGTCTGTGGTGAGCTGATAAGGTATCAGCATATCTAAACGAAGAGCACGTGAATGATCTCCTCTCGCTCTATTCTTCCCTTCCCGTGATTTGTAAGTGTTAAAGCACTCATCTGTTCTGGCAGTTAATGTATGCAGCCTCTCAATAGCTAATATCCTGCCATAGGCAGTGCAAACCGGCTTCATCTGGTTCACTGCTTTAGCAACTGGGTGAGAAAATATAGGTGAAATGAAGAACTCTGCTGTTAGCTGGAAGACTAGTGACTGCCCTGCTGCAGAGCAGTACAGGAATATTACAGGGAAGATTGTGCCTGTAACAGAAAGATCTACACTTTGTTGCTCGCAACAGATTGGCTGTGGCTCTTTGTATCACTCTGCAGCTCTGAAGTCTATTACTTTGCAATACGAACACTTATGTTTGAGGATTTAAAATGCAGATGCAAAAAATCTGCAATGAATTGTAACTTGGCAGAGATGACCAAAAATGAGGAGGAAAATTGAATTTTATGCCTGCAGAATCTATCATCTTAGATTTTTGGAAGTCTGTTTCATTTGCTTTAGTAATAAAAAATAAATAAATTACTCATTTGGGCTTCAAATCATCCTCTGCCCTGATATGCTGGGAAAGGAGTTAATAAAACCAATTCAAAACCCAGGTTCTCCTAGAACTGAACAAAACGTTTTGCACCTACAGAGTATCAGGCAGAATTAACCTTTGTCATTTCACTGCCAGCTTTCTTCTTTTCCTCTGAGTTCCCCTTAACATTTTCACAACTTTCCCTCCCACCTTCCCCTGTGCTTTAACAATACAAATAACAATGAGACAGTGCACACCCAACTGAACCTGGGTTTTAAAGTTCAGCATTGCTGCTTTAACTTGAGTCAGCTCCAGGGTTTTGTTTTATGGTGCACTCTAAATTATACAGTATCTCATGGGAGCAGTGAAAACTAGAAATAACTTATGTAGTGCATGTCTTGGCTCCCCCAAAAAAGTAGTGAGGGCAGAAGTGTGGTTTTGGGAATCTGTTAGAGCCAGCTCTTGCTGTGCCACCCAGTCACTTTGGGGGGAGATGAATGGTGGAAACCTTCAGAGGTACTGCTCAGCAAAGCAAGAGTAAGGCTCTCCACCTCTTAAAAGGGACAGATGAGAATTTAGTAATTAGGAGATGGTGGCAAGGCCAGAGGCTCAAGGACAGGACTAGGCAAGCTGGGGTGTTATGGCCCCTTCCCTGGGGATGAAATAGTGTGGAGGCAAGGAGAGGGCACTCTTACTGCGTACTGTAGTGCAAGGCTTCCTGTCTGGCCATGTGCTGCCAGTGACTTGTCAGAAGTAAGCCTGGCTGCTTGTAGAGAGGTGTGATAGCACAAGAAGGCCTATACCTTGTAACTTTGTGGCTAAGTGCATGGTTCTGGAGTTTAGGAGATGTTTTGAAAAAGTTGGGAATATGCTGGAATGGTTGTGGAGTGGTACCTGTGTGTTTGTGTGTGGGTTTAGTAACAAACTTGGTATTACCTATGTCAGTATGAGGGTCCCATATGGCTGTGGCACCTTAGCCCTTCTCTGCCTGG
Organism: Bucco capensis; assembly: GCA_013396975.1. Classification (NCBI taxonomy): domain Eukaryota; kingdom Metazoa; phylum Chordata; class Aves; order Piciformes; family Bucconidae; genus Bucco; species Bucco capensis. The sequence continues at coordinate 1,234,744 of VWZO01006928.1, read as the reverse complement.
CAGAAAAGGCTTTAACCACCCCATTCCACTCTTCACTTGTCTGCTAAGGTAATAAATTGTGGGCAGTGCTTTATCACAATGTAAGGAGCTCTTCCATCTCAGGTTGAGATGTGTCCTAATGAGTTACAGAGGTTTTGGTTATGCTCTTTGTTCTTTTAGTGATGAAGAAAGGCAATGCTTCTTGATTCCTCATCTGCCTCTGAGTGCTGGCTCGTTGCCTTTTTTTGTTTTTTAAATAGAGGTGACATATGAGTCATTTAGTTTCTACTGTTCTTGTCAAGTTACAACTTGTTACAGTGGGAGCTGGCAGTGACCTCTCTGAAAACACTTCCTGCCACCTCTTGTTAGGAGGGGTTTTTGCAGTATCTGGAGAAGCTCAGCACCTCTGCTGTGTGCATCTCCAGCCTTTGGAAGTCAGCAGAGGAAAGCCCTAAGGCTGTGACAATGCTGTTGCTTTGTCTCAAATTCTGTTCCATCTTAGTTCAGATATATGATGGTGATAATCTTGATTTCCTTTTTGTTGCTTCTTTATACAATAAAAATGCTGGCGTCAGACCTAACTGTAGAAGTTAAAAGCAAGTTTTTGTGGTGTTGCCAGAGCCTCAGAGGCTGCTTCTTGAGGAATGAGCATCTGTGTGTGTGTGTGTACAGGGACTATGATGGATTTGCCTCCTGACTCCTCATAGATCAGCTTTTAGGGAAGATATTTCAGAGTTTGTGTGCTCTATAGCCATGATCCTAGAGCTTTTGAATGTTAATTATACTTTGTAGCCACCATCTGAAAAGTGGTATCTATTGCTTCAGAGTCTGATCTCACTAAGCCAAGACCCCTTGGCAGATTCACCTGGTTCTGGGAACACAAGTCAGATGGTCTGGGCTGCCTTACAAGTCACTGGGTCACCTTGCCCCAGTGGTTACTTAATTTTTTTTTTATCCTGCCTAGGATAACAGCTTTTTTTTTTCTGCTGCCAACAACTATATTTAGTTTCACAGAAGCATGGTAAATATGTAATGTAATAGGTATTTGTTTGTAATTGTCTACCTTTTGTGTGTGATACCCAAGTACACTGAGCAGACATGCAAGAAGATAGGAAAAAGGCTGTACAAGTTTCCCTGAATCTGAATTCCTCAGCCTGAGTGTCATACTGCCTTGTAAATAACATTCTAGTAACATAATTTTTGGCTTTGAATTTACACATAGGGTTCCATTTTGTGTACTTGTGCCTTCTGCAAAATTAAGGGATTTTACACTTTTAGTGCTCAGTGTTTTGCTTAGGGAATGTTCTCTCAAACTTCTGCCCTATAGTTTCTGAGGGAGCTCTGTGGGATGCCATTATCAGGCTTGCATAATCCACTCTGCTTGGCATTATTTACTGCAGAACAGTTAGTGCATGCTGTGTCTAGTGCTGCTTAGATAGCAACTATGTGAACCTTATCAAAGTAGGATCTGCTCATCCCTGGCCTTATTCTCCAGCTTTCACATAGATTTTACGGTAGTGGAAGTTCATTGATAATACTGAACTTCATACTGGTAAAAAAAACCCACAAAAACAAACAAGAAAAAAACCCTGATACAAAACCTCCTCTAACAGGAAATTGCACTAAGAGCTTGAATCTTCAGTGTCCCTTGTGTGAATTAGTGGTATCTAAGTGCTGCAGGAAAACATTAAAGGAGAGGAGATGAGTTTGTGCTTGGGTCTCTTGTTTCATTGGCTCTTCGGAGTTGGCCTCTCTACTCAGGGTGCAGATGAATTTCATAACACAAGCTGAATGCAAAGGCCAATGCTGTGGTCCACAAACAAAATAAGAAACAGATTGTGGAATTAGTTTGCAGGATTTTTTTAAAAAGTCAATGAATAAGACTTAATGGAAACAACTTTCCTCCCTCCTTTCTATTTGCAAATGTTTTTGCTCAATTCCTGCAGAGCACTTACATATGCCATAGCTTGTGACCCTATGATATAAAAGACTTGGATTCTCTCTAAAGGAAGTGGTCTGGTTAAGAGTTGGACCAAGCATAGATGAAAACACAATTCCCAGAGAGTATGACTACAGCTGTTGCTTAGTTAAAAGCTACTTTTCTGGCACTGTGAATGTGACAAAGAGAAATCTAGGACATTCAAATGTGACTGAGTAACACTCTCAGTTAAAAGTATTATTTAATCAAAGGTAAAACTTTTGAAATTTCAAGTTTCTTTTTCCTATAGGAGGCAAGGCTATTTCCCAGTTGAGCCTGACAAATTGAAGGGTGGAACATGCTTTCCTGCCTGAAATCTCTGGTAATTTCTCTCAATAACTATAGAATTTGTTTCCTAAAGCATATCTCTTTGTTTTGTAAGGCTTAAATACTTGTTGGTGTGTAAGAAAGCAGGATCTTGTGGAAGTAAGGTCTTGATAAAATAAGTCTTGGGAACTGATTTTTATCTGGGCTGGACTAAGTAGTTTGGCAGGGCAAAGATGTGCTCTTGCAAGATCCTCTGCTATGATGAGCAATGTCTTTCCATTTGTTCTGTGAAATTGGGTTTCTAAGCAAAAGGGGAGCCTCCTAGGCTTATTTGAAGTTCAGCATGTCTGTCCTAAACATCCCTTCCCGAATTTTTAAGCTATAAAAATAGAGATCAAGGAAAAACAGTAGTGGACTTTGAACATAAAACATTTCTTCCACTACTTTTTTTTGTTAAAGTAGATGTTGGACTAAATCAACACTTGATGCTCTAAACAATCTCATTTGCTAGTTGTGTACATTGGAGCAGTGAGGGAGCCCTTAGCCAGTGATGAAGCTTCTTATGTGCAATTATCTCTGCTCCTTTCTTTGTAATAAGCCTTCCCCAAATGATGTGGTGGAGTGAGAGTTAAGTTAATCCTCACTTTTCTGTGCTTTGCAAGAGAACTGGGTCTCACCAAAAGTCAAGATACCTGTTTGACCTTCCAAACTCTAGTCTGGCCTGTTCAGACATACTGTTACAGTGCCTTTGCTTGATAGCCACTTTTTGAGCAAAATTAAGTTTCATAAGGAACCTTTATCACACTAAACCAGGAATATGTACTTATAAGAACTTGGGGCAGAGATTTGTATATCAAATTTCTTAAGCTCAGATGATGTGCAAGGGAGAGAAAAAATGCAGAACTTTTTGTCAGTTGAGTATTTTCAAAGTACTGTTCCTATCTATTTTGCCAGCCATACAAAGAAGCGGGTTGTCAGCCACAGTGAGGTGAGGTTGAGTGATGTATGTTGCTGCATTGCCACCTAATGGCAAGGTAGATAAGGAAGTGATGCTGCATTGCTAGTGGTACTTTCCCAGAATCCCAGAATGTTAGTAGTTTGAAGGGACCTCTGGATCATTTAGTCCAACCCCCCTGCCAGAGCAGGAGAACCTAGAGCAGGTTGCACAGGACATTCTCAACATACACATTGATGGATGCAAAGCTCTGCAATTACCAAGGTAGGCTCTGAGATGCTCGCTGCACTAAGTCTGTATCAAGAGTTTGCACAGGTGGAACAGTGTCTTTTGTTAAGTCACACAAGTGCAGGTGTTCTCCCAGAAAGCAGAGCTCCTAGGCTCCTGTGCAGCTGCATTCCCTCTCTTAGGAATGGCAGAGTAGGGTGAAGTGATTTTGGCAATGACAGGGAAGGAACTTGTACAGACATCTCCAGCTGAGCACCATTTTCTTGTGACTCTGTCATAATCATTGAAGTAGGAGCTTCTGTAAGATTGAACATGAACTAGAAGAGAGATGAGTGACTGGGAAACCTTGTTGGCCTTTCAAAAGCAAGAGCAGGGGGAATGAAATGGTCATCACTGATCATTGACTTGAATGTTTCAGTTTGAAGTCTTTAATCTTCCTAGTCTTGAATTCTGTGCAGAACAGCCAATTTTACAACAGCCAGGTTGAGGATTCAGTTTATCTTTCATATGTAAATGGGTTAGAGTATCCTCAACTTCATGTTTTCAATGAAGCTGTAGCCACAGGAGGTTGGGATAATGTTAAGATCTTTTTAGTGCTGTATGCCTATGAAAACTATTTTTAAAATCATAAAATGCCCATACATTTTAAATGCTTAGCTGAAAGGGGCATTTCCCTTATGTACTGTTTTTCTAAATTAAATGTATTCTGGATTTAATGAGCCAGGAGCAAATATTCAGTGTCATCTACTTCTGAAAGTATATTCTGACATATGTATAACTTGCAAGCACACACTTTAGAGGTACTGGAAAACTATGTAAATGAGCAGAGCCATTTTGGTTGATTTTATGCCTGTTGGATGCTTATGCTAATGATCATTTAGAAGTACTAGGTTGTTTAAGTAGTAGGGTTATCGTTACCAACTCCCAAAACGATGCTGTAGTGTTGGGTCATAGGCTGGACTTGATGAGCCTGGGGGTCTTTTCCAGCCTTGGTGATTCTGTGAAAATTGTGAATTCATCCTGAGAAGTTGTATGCTTACAAAATTCTGATGTTTTTTGTGCCTGTTACTAATTATTTTTCAGTTAGTGGTTGAATAGTGGGTGAAGCTACTCCTCCCAGCACTGTAAAGACCAGTCTGGACCCCCAGGCATGGCGCTTAGGCCACTTACTGGAGGAAACTGCACTTTCTATTCTCTTTCTTGCTATGATGGGCTTAAAAAGAGGGCAAGGCACAGCTGCTGTTCACCCACATAATAGATCTGAAGTTTCCATAAGAGAGTTGTCAGTGTGTTACTTGTACCTCACTTTTGGAAAATATGAACTTCTATTTGTTCACAACAAAAGTCAAAACGAGAGAAACCCAAGTCTGCATTAGAGATCTCCCCTTGCTGAGTAACTTTCAACACACTACAGCTTGCTGTGGCTTGGCAGAGGGATAATGTATTTTGTTAACAAAATGCAGTTTCTTCTGTCTTAAACACTCCTGCCCTTGTTTCGAGGGCAGTATCATGCAATATTTTTCTCTTAATTATGAATTATCTATAATCCCATTCAGAGGATTTAATCACAAGTGCAGTCAGGATGATGTTTCCTTCCACTTTCAATAGAATTCTATTTGACATGTAATATGCTAGATTCTAGGCTATTTGTTTTAAGGTTTATATCAAGATATAGTGTATGATAATTTCCTGCATGGCAAATATTTATATGTAAATATATGGTCAGAAAATAGAAACTTCTTTTCAGAGAGTGAAAAGATGTACACAACCTCAGATTTAAGAAGCTTTTTCTCTATTTGCTTGGGGTTTTTTTTTGAGTCAAAGGCTGTATTTAGAGGTGATATTATACCCACTGTGAAGCAGATAAGTAAGTAACATCCAAGGATTTAATTCCAGAGCATTGTATTGTTCAGGTTTTTGTCCAGACAATTCAAATTTTCTTCTGTTATAGATGGATCATGATTTATACATTAAAGTGTTTTCTTGTAGTTGCTTATCAGACTTGGCAGATGCTACTGCACAGAAGAGCACAATTCTGTTATTTTGTCATCCAGATACACCGCTGTATAGAATTGTATTTATTTTGTGTCTGCAGTGCATTTATTATCACCACTGAAAGGCTGTTAACATAAGGTAAATGCCACATTTACGGGAAGGCTAAAGGCAAAGTTAAATTTTATTAAAAGAAGTCTACTTGGCTACCAGCTGTGCAGCAGAGGAATTCCAATGCACAACCTGCAGGGCAGCCATCCTTCTCTAAAATATACTTTTTCTTAATTGCATACATACTAAGAGGGGTCTAATTCCCAAACAAATGGTTTATCTTTATATGCAAACCGAAGGGGAGTAATCTGTGTGTTCTGGCAGGATCCAGACACAGGTTGCAAACTCCAGTTTAAAATAAGACTGTTTCTGCAAGGGATTTAGAATCTTTGTAAAGCCTTAGAGGATGCTTGGCTTGATTGTTATAGTATTTTAAATATAGGAATGTATTTTCCTTTTTCATAAAAGAAAAGGAGAATGGCCAATAAGAGAGACATGAGTGGGAGGCTTTTTCTTTTCCTGAGAGTGAGAAAGTGCACGTTTTTCTTCACATTCCCCTGTGCCCTACCTTTTTAACCAAGGAATCCCGTAGAGGGCACTGCTAAGAAACTGAAATAAGACAGCTTAGTTGCACTGAGAGTATTTTTGACAGCCCTGGTGCTGCTTTGAATATTGTTGGAGAATGACAAGGCAGGAAAATATTGACAGAGTGCCCATTCACTATTCCCAGAGTTACTGGTACTGCTGTTGAATCTTACTGATTTCAACTGGTACTGGAAAGGGAATATTCAGATGTTTTCCTTGGGCAGTGTGCGTTCCTTTACTCTAAATTGAATAGATGAGCCTACTCACAGGTGGCTGGTCATCTGGGGGAGCTCATGATTGGCACAAACCCCACATGAGGATGTGGGGTTTGGAGCTTGAAAGGTGATGGTCTGGAAAATCAGTGCCTTACCATTCACACAAGCAGCAACATGGCCTTTCTAACACTCTATAAGGTGCAAACTGTACATGGGGAGGGACAGCAATTACTGTCATGAATAAAAAAAGTGATCCATGGAAATATATTTGTATAAATCCACACAGGGGAGTGGAGCCCCTTATGGACTCTCAAAAGCCAAAAGCCCTGAGCACTTCAGTGAAAAGAGCTCACTGGTAACTGTTGTGCAAAGGTCTATATCCTTTCTGACAACTCTTAAAACCAGAGTTTTGACAGGCCACCCATACCTGTTTCTATAGCCTCTAATTTAGCCTCATTTAGAGCTCTGTGGAAACTTTGTGTCAAAATGGAGCTGATTAATTTTTGTCTTCCACTGAAAAACATATTGGTGCTACTTCTGGCTCAGTAATTTTTGTGCCTGCAGAGTACACCTGTGTGTCAACAGAATTCTGTACAATTTTTAATGTGGTTTTATTCCCCTGATCTCTCTGAATGAAGAAAGATGTTCAGTCTCCAACAGACCCAGAAGGGCTCCCAGAAACATCAGGAACCCAGTGTGCTCCCACCTCCCTCCACAGGAAGGATGAGTTGCTGGAGAACCTAGTCAGTGGCAAAGGGTTGTGGGGAAAACACAGGGCCTGATGGAGGGGTGCTCTTTGGGTATTGTACATATCTTGACTAGAGACTTGAACCTGGGTTATTGAAACAGGGTGTGTGTGATGGGCAGGGGCAGCTAATTCTCCCCATATAAGGGAAGTGCTACTGCTTTGTACATGTACAGAGCATTTTCTGTGAGGTGATAGAGATGTACGGTTGTAGAATGCCTACTCCTGCTCTTGGTGACAACAGGGGAGGAGTTACTGAGGAGGATGAGGTGGAGACAATTTTCTGACCTTGAGACTTTTGAAAAGCCATGAGAATTGTGGGCTAATACGTTGAGTGAGTTTGAAACGGAAATGATTTTGAAGCTTTCCATTTTTATTTCTTGGATAGCTAAGACTTGATATACCATGTTATACATAAAAAAACCCCAACCTTAGAGGGGTTTGTGGAGCTTATCTTGTTTTTCCTTTTGTTTTATTACTTCTGTTTTACATGAGGTATGCATAGAAATATGCTCTGCTTAATGAAACGTTGGTAACTTCCCGCTGTGGAAAAGACTGGCTTATCTGGGGCTGTCACACTTGCTTGATATTAATTGATTAAATATTCATTTGCTAATTTTGAATCCTGTGGTTTTGTGAGCACAGTGAACAGCCTGCAGAGGTCACAGCCATTGCTGCTAGAGCAGGAACATCCAGTGAAGGGCTGATGGCTGCTGGGAGGGGAAGAAACAGAAGTGTCTTTCCTGTGCACTTCCCTACCATACATGCTTTTTATTGTCCTTTGTGGTGTGCCCTGCACTCTGAGCTGGTGCTTCTGGTGTGGTTTTTCTGTCCAGTTACATCTGTCTTGCTGTGTGACCTCGCTTCAGGTTGTGTTACAGCATCCCCCAAGAGACTGGGTCCTGGTCCTGTGTGCTCTGACCTATCTTCCAGCTGCAGACCCAGAGTCTTTCTTGCTGTCAGTAGAGTGATCTTACTATCTCTCCTGTCCCCAGGCATCTACTCACAGGCTGTCCAGGGTCTGACTGTTCTTTTGAAAACTTACTAGCATGCACCGTGCTGTGGTACCAGTTAATTCCTTGTACTGAACTGCAATGTACATCTTCAGGAATGAGACCTGTGTGAGCAACTAGTAGCTCTGCCAGAAAAATGGGAAAGTGCTTGCAAGTAGATTTCAGATACAAAGAGGAAAGGAGACAATAACATTTTCTTCTCTTTATTCAAACTGATTCCTTTTATACTGTATTAAAATGCATCAGAAGTGCGAGCTATTATAAAACTCTCAGATATACCAAGCAAATGAGGTAAGTAAAATTAGTGGCAATTGTGCTCTGTGTTCTACTGAGAAGTATTAGCAAGATGAGTCCCCAGGGACAGCCTGGCTTTTAGGGGAAGCATCGAGACTGTTGTAGTGAGCTGAGGATGTCTCATGATTTGGTTATGAGACATCAGATATTTATTTTAAAACTTATGTTATCAGAATTCCAATATTTTGTGTGCCTTTGTGGGTATTGTCCTAAGGCTGTACTTTTGCTGCTGATTTTTACTCAGTCCTGCTTGAAAAATGAATCTGAGTTTTAGCAGACACGTACCAAATATTGCTCTGCATTTGACATTTGAAGGGAACATGGTTCAAGTGACGGAACCCAAACTAAAATCTTTGTCCAAATATATCTCAAAAAGTAAAGCCGGACACAAAGGAAGCACCACATTGAAACAAGCGAAGCTTGGTACGTTTGGGAGTTATGAAGATGTAGTTACAACTTGTAGATGGAACCAGGTTCAATCTCTTTTTACTACTCATTTATTTTACTATCTACACCACTTGGAGAAGGGTTTGTGGATTTTTATTTTTGCATGTCAATCAAAATAGCCAAGTAAGATTTTAAAAATCACACCAGCTTGGGTGAGCTGGGCCTTCTTTAGGTGTTTAAGCAGTATTGAAGTATACTCTAGGGAAATTGTGATGTGGAAATTGGTGAGGGAGGAGTGGGCAGGGACAGCTGTGGGCGCATAGCTGCTGGACCTGGTTAGCAGCCTGCTGGCTGCCCTGAGCCTGGCTTTGGGTGCTTGTTGTCCCTGGGTTATCAGGGTACAGGCTCTCCAGATGCTTGTATAGGGGAGCAGTTTTTGGCAGGGGAATGAGTTTAATGCCTAAAAATAAAATTATGAATCTGTTTCTCTTTCCTCATTTCCTTTTGCATAGCTGTCATTTTCTATGGAACTGGCAGAATTGCAACATTTTTGAAGAGCAAACGGAAAAAAATTGGTCAGTGTGTTGAAAAGCTGCTGGGAGGACAGATAGCTGGACAAGCACACACATATGTAGTATGATTGCCCAAGACTTATTTCTTTAGGGAAATTGGATGGAAAAGCCTGCTTTGGGCAGAAGTTTTAACATAAAGGATGCTTATGTCTGCTCATTGTGTATGTGTGGAATTTCATTTAGCATTAACCAACATCAAAGGGGAGACTAGTTCCCCATAATCTGAGTTATGGAATACAAATCTTGTTGAAAATTTTATTAAAAAGGAAACACTTGTGGCAATTTCTGTTACCTCCCCCCCATTTTTGTAAGTGTCATGGGGTTCGGGGTTCTTAATTAGTATTTGCACTCAATGTCTGACAGGTTTTTTCACAAGATATTAGGTTTAGTTACCTCAAAGTAATAAACTAAACTGGTTTGTTTATCCAATAAAAATTGTGTGCAGCATTCAGTTACAGAGGACTCATCAGGTGTGAGACTGGCTCTGATATTTTTTTTTTTTTTAATTCTTAAAGATGAAGCTTTATGTGCTTGCAGAGAATTCCTAAGTCTGTGGCTGAGGTCAAGAGAAGCAGCAATGCTGAGTGATTGGGTTTTCTAAGCTTGTAAGAGCACAGATATAGTGCTTCAGTTAACTGTTCATAGTAGACAGTTGATGAAAGACTCTTCTGTGCCAAAATCCAACTATAATGTGATTTCCTTCTCTTCCTTACAGTTTTATTAAATAATGGTAAAGGACATCTTGCCTTGAAAGCATAGTGATGAGCAGCTGGGATAGTTACTGTCTTTGAATTACAGCATCGCTTGTTTGCAAGTGATTTGTTGTAGACTAACTTGTCCATGTTGGCAGTGTGGAACCAGAGAGTTTATTGTAGTTACTATCTAGATGGCTAGTTTCAAAAGGCTAGCAACATAAGCATTAGATAATCTCTGCTAAATGATAGACTGGTGTATAATTTTAATGCTTGGCTAATCAATCTTCTCCTGATCCTGTCTCCCAGGATCGATGCTGTCATGAGAAAATTGAAGAAGCTGCTGTAATTCGTACAGCTGAGTTAACTATCTCAAAAATATTTTTCACTGCTTCTGAAGTGCAGGCTACATTCGTTGGAGTTCCTTTAGGCTTTTTCAATGCTCAAATAACTTCTGTGACCTACCATCTACTACAGTAAATGCTGTTGATCACAGCCTTTCTGCCATGCTATGCTCTTATATCTTCAGTGGCTGTCTCTCATTTGTTCAGATAACCCAAATTTATTAAATGAGTTCAATTATGTAATTCAAACTTAATGTCAATCTTGGCAGAAGAAAAGGAAAAAGCTAAGTCTAAATAGATTTTTACCAATTTCATATGTTCTCTGATGACTTGGGAGAATTTTTGTATTTGCTAAATTGATCCCTTTCTTGCAGACATTTCTGTAAATTTTCTTGATGTGATTAATCCATTCATACATATCCATTTTTATGGATGGTTTTCTTCCATCAGGAAGAAAAGGTTTTCTTCCCTACATGTATGTATGTAAAGTTTTCTTCTCTTACATGTCTAAATAAACTGTCAGCAAAAATCCCATTGGAGGGATGAATGCACTGTCAGGACAGATGTTTGTCAGAAGAACCTGACATGGAAGCAATAGTTCTTGGGTAAAAAGCCTTAAAATACTTTGCTGCTTTGATGTAATTTTGTACAGGATGAAATTAGTCCAAAAATGTTTAGTGCTAGTGAACACTGAAGGTGTGTGAATTTGCTATGTGCTTACGCTGGCCTTATGGGGTCAAGTACTTGGAATATCCTTTAACCCCATGCATTTATAACTTCTTGCATTATATATAACCTGCAAGTATCACAGGAAAAATCAACTTTGAAAACATTCACTAATTCTTATATACCCAAGTTAAATGCCCTAAATTAACACCATCACATCTTGGTGGTTTTGGTATGCATTTATGCAGTAATCTCCTGTCTCATAATTAACATCTACAACCTACTTGAGATTCATAGTGTAATGCATTTGTTTATTAGTTTAGCAAATATACATGAATGAATTTTCAATCATTATGTGGAAAGCATGCCTCCATTAGTTATTGATTTAGCTGGAAATTAATCTGACAGGTCGTCCAGAGTAAAATCAGTCTCTTGCAGAGATAGGAATTCTATGTTTTGTTTCAAATATTAAATATCTAAAAAGATCTATTGTGTATTTAGCTAATAAGACTGTGTATAGTTTTTCCAGTCAATGCAAGTGTAAGACATGCTGTCAGTAATTAGTATGCATTGCCAGACTTTGATTATACCAGCTTTTTGACCTATTTTTAAAGGAAACTAGGGCAGCCTTTGGATTGCCTTTCTCTGTCCCTGTACACCCTGCTGTGTTATGTTCTTCATATTTGACATTATAATGTTCAACTGCAGTGCCAAACTGCAGAATGTTCCTTAGGGGTTTGCACTGAAACAGATGTAACAGATGTCTGCCCACTCAGAAGTGCACAGAGGTTTCTGATAACAGCCACACAGTAAATAATTTTTTTGCTTGTTTATATAGATTATTTTAGTCAAAAGCATCTTTTTGGAGCATTCTGTGTGGAAGATTCCTTGGGAAATAATTTTTAGACTGATCTGAAAGACTGTTCTCTGTCCCTCCCCATCACATTCAGTCTGGAAGGTGTGGCTAATGACTTAAGAGCCTGTTGGGTATATAGGAGCTAATAGTTTTTAACTGTTAAACTATCAAACACGTGTATGCTGTTGTAGGTACATGCTAGCTATTGGGAATTAAAAAGTCCAAAAGCTACTGTCAAAGATATTCAATAATGCATGGCTTTGCTAGGAATACATTTTAAAATGCTTTAAAACAATTGCAACACTGCAGGCTTCAAATACTTCAGGACTAGAGCAAAACCTTTTGCTTTGCTCCATTTAAAGTTGTTCCTTAATGTGTGTTTGTACCTTCAGGGAACTGGGAGTGTGTGAGTGGCAGTTCCTACACAAGCCAAACAGGCAGATGAACCAAACTATGCTAAAAGAAAAGCGAGAGGTTGGCTGTGGAAATAAGAGTGGGCAGAGGAGGAGAAGGAAACAGTAGCCAGAGAAAGTGGGAGCTGAGAACGCTGCCTAAGCAGGGATGTGTGGAACAGATGCTTGGGGCTGGAGTGGTTATTGGCTTCATAAACAGATGTCTGGCCTTGATGCTGAAATGAAAGACAAGAGGAATGGAGGTCTTGGCAAGTGGATAAAGATATGAGATGGTTTCACTGAAGGAACTGAATCAGAAATTGTGACTGTCTTAAAGGGCAGTGGGCATGGGTGTGAGTAGGTGTCCATCGCTCTGTGGGCAGGAAGGTAGACAACAGAGTATGTGTGTGATGCTGTGTATGGGGTGTGCCTGTGTTTTTTTCTTTTGGAAATAGCACTTTGTAGACACAAAACTACCTGTTTACTTGCACTGCTTCAGTGTTCAGAAAAATCTCTAATCTGTTTGTACAGAGACAGTTCTGTGACGGACTCTCCAATGGGTTTCCCCTCTGTCAATCCCTAACCTTCAGCAGCTAGTCCTCTTTCCTGTTTCTGCCTTTGGAAACAGAAACCTATGGATGCCATCCATCCCTCCTTATCTGTGCTGGTCCTATCAGAAGTAATCATCTACTTGAGTGTAGAGAATGTTGTATTCATCCTCCCCAGTACAACCTCCTTATAATATCTTCAATATAGCCTTTGTGCTGGGATTAAATAGGTCAGTGAGTAGTATCAGGTTGCCTGTGCAGACTGGCAAAGGAGAAGCCGTGCACTTCATGGTTGATTGAACTAGCAAAAAGACTTTGATCCCACTCTTGGTGAGAAATCTTGGTGTTTCTTTTCAGGAAAGCAAGTTGTGGACTGAAATAGGCAGGTGTTATTGTTTTTACATGAATCCTATGTGAATAGGATGTAGCTTCAGAGACTCTTGAGTGTGAGGCAGTGAAGCCATATGGGTTTCACTGAGATTTGTCATGCTCTGAGTCAAAGGACTGTTCCTGAAAATCCTGCTTGATTTACTTGCCTGACTCAGGACATGTTTCTTTCACCATTACACTGAAAATGCCTATTTGTGTCTCTAGGGCTTTGAGACATTCATTACTGAAGTTGTATCTGATTTCTATGCAAAGGCATTACTTGATTTTTAAATTAGATTTACACTACACCTTATTAATAACATTGTCTTTTAGTTGGAAAAATAATTCTACTCATTGTGTACAGCATTATCTAGCAAGCAGGATCACTTCATGCATATGTGATAATTTCTTAATTTTGCCACTGAATTAGAGTAATGTAGAACTTGCTCTACTTTTAAAAATATAATGCTGCACTTATCTCTTCAAGATATTGTGCAGTAGACTTTAAGTAATCTGTGGATTATTTGTACAACCCTTCAGAAAGTTCATACTTGGATGCATCTGCTTTGCTTGTCTAGATCTGTGAAGCTGAGTGGAGTCCCCTTGGAGTGACTGAGAGTGCAGATATTCATCTGCAACAGTTTTGCAGGATGATGATTTTGAAGGCAGAAGGTGGTGGAGAGACCAGCTGTATTCTTGCTGAGCAGCAAGGAGGTAGGACAGCTGTTTGAACTAGACCACACTATGCTATAATGATGACTATTTCAGTCTTTTGGTGTTTGATAAGGTAGCATGTTTTTAATGCCAGATCTAATGAAGAGAAAGCAAATCACTTCAACTGAAACCCCAAGTCACCTGAAGATATCTTGGAAACTAAAAGCACTGCAAAATAGTAATTTGTAAGTTCCTAGTACAGTGACTGACTCTAGTACTGACTCTGGCCTTGAGAAACAGTATTCTTTATGCAGCTTCAAAGCTACTGGCTTTGTTTCTTTATATCACCTTTGTGGAAATGTCTTGTTGCCTTGTAGGAGCAATGAAATTATGCTGCATTCCATTGCTTCCTTCAGTGACAATACTGCAACTTGCTGCAAACCCAGACAGAGCAAAGATGAATGTTAGCACTCTGCTTACAACATAGCTCCTCTCCTAGGCCACAGTGACTCTAAAAACACATTCAGCAAGGGTCTTACAGGGAGCTTAGAAAAGAGTACAGAATGGTGAGGCAGAACCCATTTGTGAATTGGTAAATGCCTTGTGATCTGTGCTGTGGCTGATGAGTGAGCACTTTTCTACTACCTCAAGTGTTACTCAGCATTCCCAATAAAATGCTGTGCTGTCCTCAAGGTTATTCAAGTCACTGCAGTGTTAAAAAATCAGTGTCACTGCAGTCTTAAAACAGACATCATTAGATGGTGCATGCTGTCCAAGTCCTGTAAGAGTCAAGTAGTCCTGAGTTTAGATTTATTTCTGAGGGAACTGTTGCAGGTTACAAGGTTGTCTGGTTTTTTCTTTACATGGAATAAATAAAACCAGTTCTTGGAGCTAACTTTTTTTTTGATAACTGGGGACCCATAAATAGGTTTTAGGTCCATTTATTTTAGATTTCTGTGGATTAAGTCCAAGGACTGTAGACAACTGCATAACAAAATAAATCTGATTGCTTTTGAACTTCATTGAAGGCATGTTCTCTCCTTGAGACAGTCTTAGTTAGGTCATTCTGAGAAAAATGATCTTCAGGTGTAAAATATACAGACTGTTTTATTTACTACTCAAGTGATGATTGCATGGTGGTGTACTTGATCCAACCTGTTTCTGAGGTGACAGCAGTCCCAGAATTTTGGAAAGCATAGAATACAAAGAGTAGTAATTAAAGATGCTTACAGGCATAGATTGTTACAGTTACCAATTATGTACAGCTTAAATATTTCCATCACAAAACACCTACACTGAGACCTCTGTAAGGAACATTTTTCAGTTTCAAGGAGAGTGTGCAGGTATTCACTTTTCTGGGGTGTGTGTTCCATTTTGTGCATGGTCTGAGTTGTTCTGTATGGGAGAAATACTGATGCTGATTGGTGATACAGAAGAAAATTTGCTCTCTGTGACCATGGACTGGGGTCAGAAAATAATCTGTGATAGTTAATTATCTGTTTTTTTTCCTCTCTATGTTTTGGTTTAAGCTTCTGTTCACATCCATGTTTAATCACAGAGGGATTGGAATATGACTCCTTGTTCTGAAAAACTTTTCAGCATACCATGTACTTTGGGTTTTCATTCAGAAAGTCACACAAAAGACACAAGCTGTTACAAAGTGCAGCCCATTTCTTCATCTTAACCACTAAAGTAGTGTGCTAATCTTGGTCCTGCTTCAGTGTCCTTTAAGAGAATCTCTAATGTTAGTGGTGTCATGGAGAGTGATGTTTCTCCCTTTCTCTCCTGAAAATGCAGCATAGATTTATAAACCCTTAAAGGAACATGTGGCCTGTAAAGAATTACACAGTGGTATACTCTTGAAGATGTATTGCATTTTTCCAGACTTCTTAAAAGGCACTTACCCTTTGAAGATATTGCTTTGTTGTAAAACACTTTTGCTTTCCAAAAATAGGATATCTTTGTCATCTTTTGGGACTTTAAAGTATTTTGAATAAGAAAACTAATTTTTTTGAGTGTGCATCTGATCACTTTATTCCATCTACCACAAGACTCTCAAAGGAGAGTCAGAGTTTGACTGTGGCCTCTTTTGGGATGTATTCATGAGCCTGAGACACTTAGTGTATGTGAGTGGTCTCTTGTATCCTTGTGCTTCAAGAAAAGAAGGGTAGAGATGACTGATTTTTTTTTCTAATTATTTTTATCTACTATTTTGGGAAAGGAGCATGCTTTTTTAAGAAAAGCAGAAGAGATACTTGACAATGACAGTATAATAATAAAACGGACTAGCTGTGACTAAGACATTTGGGAGAGAAAACACATAATTCAATTTCTCATTAAATGCTGTGTTATTGGAGACTGTTACCTGTAGTGTATATGGTGCATACTTTTGAAATGTTTTCCCTTGTAAGCACAGTGAATGCTGCAGAAACCACAGCAGAATTAATCTAGGATACATTAAATGCCCATTTGATAGTAACTTATGC
Organism: Bucco capensis; assembly: GCA_013396975.1. Taxonomy (NCBI): domain Eukaryota; kingdom Metazoa; phylum Chordata; class Aves; order Piciformes; family Bucconidae; genus Bucco; species Bucco capensis. Next base: position 1,218,476 of record VWZO01006928.1, on the reverse strand, counting down.
AAGCATGTTGCAAACCAGCAAATACCAGACACCAGTTTCTCTGGAAGGTGAGCAGTAAGCCTTTTGGGTTTATTCAGTGGTTGTTAAAGAAAAGTCTTGATCCTGCAAAACTTTTAAGAAATTAAAGGGTTCTTCAGGATAGATTACTTGACTAACTGCTATATAAATAGTAGTTTGAAGGCTGGGTAAGAAAGATTCAGCAGAGAACACCAGTGTAGAATAAAAGTGGCTTGAAAGTGAGTTTTCTTCAGCTGGTTGACAGGAAGTGAACCTATCCAAAAAGGGTAAGTGTTCCATGATGGCATCTTGCTTTTTGTACAGCGATGGCAACTGCTAACTTGCTTGTTAAAACTACTCCTTCCCTTCAGCAAACAAAGCTGCAACAAGACAGTTTGTCAGGCTAGGGAATGATTTTGGCTGCTCAGTTGCCAAGTAGGATGTGGTAAAGATCTGTCAGGTTGAGAAAGATAAGTAACTGCATCTGAATATTACCTTCTTGCTTCATAAGGGAAGATGAATGAAGCTACAGCGGGGGGTCAGATTGTGGATGCTCTTTGGCTGGCTAGCTGTGTTACAGGTGACTCTGTGATAATGCCATTTGCCAGTGTCATCCAGCACTTTCTTCTAGGAGATGCTCATTTTAGTTCATAACTTCAATGAATTTTAGCTTTTGAGGTGAATATCTCCACACTTCACGTTGGGATTTTCTTTCATTTACACTAATACAGTTATATCTAAGCATGGATGGTTGGAAAAAATACAATCCTTTATCAACAGTCATCTTGCAAATATCTTATTTATAAACCTAATTTTTATCATGCCAGTCATAAGATTTTCTTTTGACAATCCAGGATGTATTCCTTCCTACACAAACTTACTCAAACTTTGCCAAACTTTGAGTGCACTCAGGAATATTAACTTCATTTAGTTAAAATTTGATCTTTAATTTCCTTCCTCAGTATGAATTAGCAGTTTGTCTTGAAAGGTTAGCTTAATATTAATACTTAAAAATATTGAGGTGCCTGGTGGTTAAGTATTCCTCATAGTCACATTGGAACTAGAATACGAGGTTCTAACCAGATAACTAGATGCTGTATTATTACCTTACAATCCTCACTTACATGATTTGTTTAAAAAAAAAAAAAATCAATGTGACACCACTGCATTTTTATAATTGCTCTTCAGAGGAATCTTTATTGAATGTATTTCTACTGATAATCCAATTATGGTTTCCATTTTTGATAGAAAAAAGTGTTTGTCATGATTAAGACTTGTTAGTTTTAACAAGTGGGAAATAGTTTATTTTTTTAATACTTAATTTCAAGGGATGCTTTCAAATGATGCAGCATATGCTGAAAATAAGCAAATACCAACATATGCTGGAGTTCCCCAATATTGACCTAATCAAAGTGAAGGCAGTATTTATTCGTGACTCTGGTGAGCCAGGATTTGGCCCACTTATTAAACATTTTTTGTGTTGCTTAGTAGTATTATTTCCTAAGCCTTTTTTTTCCCTTCATACATTCCTGTTATTAACTGAAATATTTTGCCATCTGGTTTTGGGTGGGGTAAGAAATTGATTAGTGATTAAAACATTTCCAAGCCTATCTATAATTTAAATGTAAAAACATATCATTTTAAGTGCCATTAAATTTAAATGGAAACTGTGACCAGATTAATAATGTGTTGAGTTTGTGTGATGGCAGATCTCCAAAGCATCAGCTCAGTGCAAACCACTGCATCTGTATTTCATGACTTCAGGGGAATGCCAAGATATTTCCACGGAGTCCAACTGCAGAGCTCTGTAACATGGTAATAGAGGCCTTCTGGTCAAATGAAATCATAGAAAATATTCGAGCTACGTGTGGTCTTGCATTCTGTCTCCATCACTGATACTGCAGAGCTTTATTCAGAGAATGTTTTAATACAATTTCTTCAACTTTTAGCAAAATAGTTTAATTTAGACCCACAAGTGTATGAACAGGTCAGACAATTAGAAGGTGAAATATGGTTATTAATAATGAGATTCTAAACCATTCTGTGAACACATCTGTGCATGGGATTATATAAATCTCAGCTCTGGGGAGAATGGGTGCTCATGTGCCTTCATCTTGGAGTAGCTCAGAAGTATAAGGAATAGGAAGAGCAATTGTAAAGAGGTCATGATTGATGGAGAGAGCTTTATCATAAAGCATCAGCAAGCTCCTGTGTGAAGGTGGTGTGATTTCTGTCATATAGCTGAATAGCCATCAAGGGATAAACCAGAAATGGCATGCACTTTTGAGTAAGAGACCTCCACAGGACTCGAAGTATGAATTTGTATGGCTGCTATATGGAACAGCCTTCTAAAACATAGTTTTGCCTGGGAGAAGATCTGGGTATCGTTGTTTGCTTTTGTTTTGTGGCTGCTGGTAAATAATAAGGATTTTCCTTATCCATACTGTTTTTACTGGAGAAGACTATTTGTTGAACTTCTGACTTGTGAACTTAGAGATGGGAAAGGATGAGGATTTCCCACCTGTTTTATTCTGAATAGAAATTTTAAGGTAACTGAAAAATCTTTCACTGCAAGTTAAACCAAATACAGCCCTCCACTATTGTCATCTAATTTTTTCACACCACTTCTTTGCAGTCAAATTATTGTAGTATTAGCCTAAAACATCTTGACTGTTGTTATGAGCATCAGGGGTACAAAAGCCACAAGCACTTCTGGATTGCAAAGCCAGAGCACTAACACGAATACACCTTCTGCCAAGAACCTCTCTAGGCATACAGAAGCAGTGGTTAGTAGATGGTCTTGTGTTTCCATTTCAAATATGTAGTATTTGAAGTGAAGCTGATGTTTTAAAACCCATGACAAATCATTAAGGGGTTCACCATACCAGGCTCCTGTACAATTTGCACAAATTAAACCATTAGTGTAGCTATCTGGAGTGCAAAGTTCTAAATCATGACAACAATAGGCCTTTAATACACCATTTTCTCTTAAAATAAACTTGCAGTGTGAGATAAAGAACACAGTATTTCCTGCTTCTGTTCCTTTTAATTTTTAGGAAGGAATCTATTTGAAGACCAGATGGATCTTCTTTATATAATAGCAATTATTTTCCAAATTTTGATCATCTGGTAGGTCCTTGAAATGTTAAATTGGAACTTTCATAATATGAAATTGAAGGTGAATTTGTTGTCTCTCTGTAATGAGCATTTCCATGTAGTGAACATGATACAATAGTGTAGACATCCCTGATATACAGAGGTTTGGAGCCTTTTCATATCTGAAACCTTTCCTTCTAGATGAACTGTGTTTTCTGTGTTGAATCATTTCATCTGAAACATGTTTTGTATGTTGTCTTGCTTCTGAAGCAGGGAAAGGCTGTAAGGAGGCTGGGACAGGACCAAAGCTATGGATTTGATTAGGTGTGTCAGGCAACCCAAATGCAAGGTTAAAATATGGTCCAGATAACCATCTTGGCTAAGGCTCAAACGGTGTTGGAATTATTTTTTTTGACGGGGCTTCTTTCCTTGCTGCAGGAAGGCCTGCACACAGCCAAGGGATTGATTGGAAAGAATGGTGGGGTTTGTTTTATGTTTTTTTTCAGAGTCTGTGAAGGTTGTCTTTCCTAATTGCTTGCAAAAGTTCTATTTCTTAGATGTTTTGTGGAAAGCAAAGCTTGTTAAGAACCAGCTGTTGGGGAGCCTGTTCCACAGTTGTTACCATAAGGAAGTTGGACTTTTGCCTTTGTCCTTTTTCTGCTTTAATACAGAGGGAATAAAACCTTTCTGGAGGCACTTAGCATCTACCACCCAGATTTAGTGTTTCTCATTGATTTCTAATAAGCTAAAAACATGACGAGTGTAGTAAGGAGCAGTGCAAGTGCCAAAATATCTCCATTACTTTCCAAGCAGCCATAGCAATTACTTGACATGGTTTTGTCATACTGTTAGTCTCAAACGTATTTCTTCTCCAGGTAATTTCTGGAAATTTCAGGTAGACTTACAGGATGTTATGACAAGCCACCTTAGTTTTAACTAGTTCCATTAAGCCATGGATCCTGTGTCTTGATCCTCCATCATACATCCCTTTCTATTGCCTTACAAGTGATGCAGTGATTAATGAACCTTGAAATTACCAAGAATGAAAATTCAGCCTTCAAAAAATAATGGTTTTGTTTACAAAAGAGATGTTTGCCCTTACAAGGAGGGTTACACTTAGCCATTGGACAGGCAGTCCCACTGAAGCATGCCTAGTGCATATCTCTGCTATTATGCCTCATTTTGTTGAACACGAGTTTCATTCCAGAGTACTCCAAGCATAAGTCTCTGCATTTAGACTTGCATGACTCTTGACTAATCGCTTAGTGTAGCAGATGGTGGAGGTGTCAGGGAGCTGCTGAAAACTGCCATGTTTATTATACCTTCTCAGTGCAGAGTAGCTCATCTGCTCCTGTTGGCAGTAGCTCCCAGGGGACTAGATGCCAGTCGGGATATTCGAAACACGCTGTGTCCTGGCTATGTTCTTGCCTAGCTTTTCATACTTTTTGTTTTCTATAGGCAGGAGTACTTGGACAAATCTTTCAAATATTCTCCGAATGGAATTTACCCATAGCAAACACGAAATTAAGAAGAGTAAGCACTGCTAGGCACCCTAGTCCAGTTCTGCCATTGTATTCTCAAATGGAGATAGAGCAGAAAACTTTTAAATCCCTTAACTCCCATGACTACTGTCTGTAAGAGGGCAGGGTTACACAGGAATCACATTTCTGCACTGTAACACAAAGACGCTGAAAAGAGTGTCAATTTTGGCTAAGCTGTCAGCACAGGAGAGAGCAGCTCTGGTAGCCCAGAGTTTCTTTTTGAAACCCAACCAGGTAAGCTGCTGCCATGAGTGTAGCTGTGTTGTATTCTCTTACACTTTAAGTTGCTAGATAAATTGAAACAGAACACTCCAGTTCTGAAGTTACTTCATCGCTAAATGTGTGGACATAATTGCATCATTCCTTTTGATTGTGCTTCTGTGGACAGGCTTTTGGATTAGAACAGGAATGAATCTTTCAACAGTGGAATGTTTTTGTTTTAAGCCTCTATATAAAGACAATACTGTTAATATACTTTACAAATCACTTTAAGGTTTCTAAAATAAATGGATGACAAGTATTAAGCCTAATTTGATGTTAATGTAGGCTGGGAGGGAGTTCAAGAGATCCTAACCAGATCCTAGGCAACCAGGCTGGGGTTGCATCTTATGTGGGAGGGAATGGCAACGAAAGTTCAACTTTCTCCTTTAGCACCCGTGGATGCTAGTGCAGTGTTCTGGGCTGTGTAATACTTAGAGATGCTGCACTCAGGGGTTTTTTGTGCCCAGCCCTACACTCGCTGTTGTCTCTGTGATTGTATCTTACTCTGACAGCTTGACAGCAGATGAAAGTCCATATAGACAAGTGTGAGGTATCTTGCATCAGAAGGAACAACTTTAAACCACTTGCACAAGTTACTGGATGTGAAATTAATTGCAGGGGGTGGGGTGGTGGAATCTTGGCATCATTATGGATACATCATTGAAAACAGCTGCTTTGTATAGAGCTCTGGTCAAAAAAGGAAAGAAATTTCATCTCCCACCCAAATGATCAGTGGATTCCCTGGAGCATTGGGATGGATAGTGTTTGTAGGACCAAGTTCTCATCTGACTTATGCATGCTTGGACACAGCCCATTGACAATTGATGGTCACATGATCTTGCTGCTTGAAATCCAGTTACTTTTCCTGTGCACTTTTGAGTCAGTTGCAGAAGTCTTTGTGTTACGTGGTAGAAAGTCTGAAACCTTCCACGCAGGAAAATATCATTATGAAAATCCAGAATGACTTAAGCAGAAAAAAATGCCTTATCTTTTGCACAGTGATAGAAGCAGCAGCTCTTTTGTTCTTGGGACCAAGCATTTTCTCTTAGGGAAACTGAGGTATTAGAAAGTAGGAATATTAAAGCCTAATTTGCTTTAAGAAGTGAAACAGTCAAGTGTGGCTAAATGAAACAAAGCTTTTTTAATCTCTTAAAGGTTTGCTTTTATTTATATTTTCCATTCAGTTGAAAGTACATGAAATATTTTTACATAGGCTACTTTGGAATTAATATTTTTCCTTTCCATTTCCACAGACTGAAATCTAGTGGGGAAATGAAGTATTTGGGCAACAAACTTTCAGTTAGGAGCTTGACATGGTATAACGATTGTTAAAAGTTACAGAGGAATAATGCAATGAAAGAGTTAATATTTTCTCATTTTGACAGCTGTGGAGGATACACAAAGGTCAAGTATGGTATATATGAATTCTTTCTCTGGAAAAATTGCTGGCTGAGACCGGTGCCTTTTCTAGTATTTCTCCATATGTACAGTTCTGTAAGAAAAATCCAGTGCTCTGTGATGACAAGTTTGCTAGCTCTGTCAAGACAGATTTTTAGCTCTGGGCAATGAAAATCAATCAGGTGAGATCACCTTTTTCCTTCAGTTGATTGGCAGTAGTGATGAAAATAGCCCAGGCACCAAAATCAGCTTCTGATATTGAAAGACTCAGTTGTAAGATGACCTGAAGCTATTGATACAAATTTTTTGCTGCCTTGTTGATTCCAGCACATCTGTGGCTACAAGTATAAAGACAACCCCCAAAAAGTTGTAGAGGTGTCTTATGGATTAAGTCTAGGGAATTTACGTGAGAGCAGGATTCCATAGTTTACTGAACTACTACTCATGTCCCATCTTCTCCCTTGTATGAAGTTGACATGCCCTTAGAGCTAAGTTAGGCTCCAGGACTTCGGAATAATCTCTCATGAATTTCATATGTAGCACAGAGTATTTTAATGTGTACTGGGAGAACTCATTAGCTTCTGTGACCTCAGTAATTCCTGAAACGATAACCTGGTCTATGGTGAGAATGACTTTAAAAAAGTTGGAGAAACTGGGTTTATTTACTTTTTTTACAGTGCTCCAATCAAGAGGAAAAGCTGTTTGTTTTAAGGACTTACTGTCTCATTACATAGAAGTAAAAGAATGTGTAATCAACCTAATAGCCACTCCTTTGTCTTTGCTTTTGCTGTATCACTTGCCTTACACCATTATACCCATGTTGCTGGCCACAGCCCATCTGAAGTGCCCAGCAGGGCTGGTGTGGGTGGTGGCAGACTCTGACCTTTCAAACCTTCCCAGGAGTTACCAGTGAGGAAGAAATGCAGAGCTATGTCAAAGCACTAGTGTTGTCCTTGATAACTTCCCCTCCTCTCTTCTCTGTCCTTGCTTTCCTTTTCAGTTTTCCCTTCTAAAGAGCCAGAGTATCTCTTTTTGTTTGTTAGTTTCTTTTGTTTCACTTAAGATTCTAGTAGGTTGCTTTTTGGGGGAAAACTTGATTTCTAACAGGTCATTAGCATCTGTGTCAAGATTCAGTTGCACAATTGTAGGAATTCTCCTAAAGACTGTATTTCATGCTCTTCTGGGTGAGAGTGGTGGGCATTAGCTGCAGAAAGTGTCTACACTTTCATAAGAGTAATCCCCTTTCAAAGCTGAAAAAAATGAAGTGAATTACTGGTGATCTGTGGAGACTTTACTGCTTACAAGATGTTGACTCCTCCTCTATGTATAAGTTACTAAAATATATGATGTTACTTCTGTAATGTAGCATATTGCTTTCCTCTAAGTCATTGCTGTGGTTACTTCATGGGCTTTAGGAAATCATCAGTGGGTGGAGAAATGCAAGTGAAACACATTGTATAAGAAGTTGTGAATCATCCCATGAATAAGTTTGTGAGGCTTTTGCTTTAGAATGTGAGATCAGTATCCAGGCCACCCACAAGTCCTCATTTCTGTGCAGTGCAAAGTTTAAAAGATACAGTAATTGAAGGGCTGCTTTTAGGACAACTTAGCAATAAATCTTTTGCAAGTGATTTCAGCAAAGCTCTGCTAGGTTGGTGAGCTGTCTTAGAATTGGCTGAGATGGAGTTTTCTGGCTTCACCACTTCACAATGAGCCAGTGTTGAGTTAGAGTTTAAAGTTGGGGATATTGTACAATATTAGAATATCTGTTACATTTCACTATAAAAGCAGCTATATACATTCAGTCTGGGTTTATTTCATGTCAAAAGAATACAGGAAACACAAACACCTTCATTTCAAGGGATGAAGTTAGATGCATCTTGAGCAAACTTGACAGCTCTGAAGATTCTCATAAAACTCCTCAAGTTTTCAGAAAGGCTTGTGTGATTGTCAGTCTGGTCCATGTAGAAGGAGGTTTCTAGGATTTTTTTTTTGTCCACATTCTGAACTTTTCTCTATTGCATCATCTAGTTGAATAGTTTGGTTTGATTTTTTTTTCTGTTGGCTGCCACAAACTGATGTTGATGGGAATGCTGTACTTGAGGTCATGCAGGGAATACTTTCCTAATGAAAGCACAGCTTCCAGATTGTAATGTGGTGTGGTTCAGGAAAAAAAGTATGTCTGTTTCTGATATTGTGCTGCAGTTTGCTCAGTGAAAATCTAGCTGTTGGTTACTGTCCCCACAGGTCCATCCAGCACACCACTAGAACTGCATAAATATATACCATGTGGTTGGAGGCTTTGAATACCCACACTAGACCATATTCCTAGAAGAACTTCTGCCATGTGACAAAAGTATTGTGAAGAGACACTCCCTGTTTTCTTAATCTTTAAAATCATTGTTGATCAGTTGAATTCCTAGCTAAATTTTATTATGTAAATAGAAATGAAAAACAAATGTTGTCATTCTTATTTTGTAATATACAGCCAAGTTATAGTCTGGTTTCCATTTTAGCTACAGTATTAGGAGAGGTGAGAGTCTTATTTGTGTTGTTCTGACCAAGTTCCTTGGTAACATTCCCAAAGGCCAAATGGAGTCATATGCATATGATAGTAATATCATTTAATAGGTCAATGAATGACTTCTGTGCATGATAAAAGCCAGCTGTGCAACTCACATAGAATGGGTTAATATAATCAGATCTCATTTGTTGTAGTTGCATGCTTTCTGTTGCATTACCTCAACTGCCTTATGCAGTTGCTGTTTCAGATGTAAAAGTGCATCGTGTTCGTTATGTGCTAAGTTCCTCTGAACACCTTGGGCAGCCAATTTATGTAACATGAAAGAAAACTGATTTTCTTCATCCAGCATCTAGAGGTAGCAAGTTTCAGCATGGGCTGAATCAGATAATGTGTTATCCAACCAAACTCTTGGATTTTTATAAGATAGATACAACTGCAAGAACATCAACAACAAGATAATCTCATTCTTATGCCAAAAAGCATGATGGTGCCATGATGTATATTTTAAATGTCGGAACAATGCTGTATGATGGTTCCTCTTAAGAGTCAATGATTTAAGCTAAAAGGGAATGATAAATCTTAAAAACCCCTAAACACTTAAATGTACAATGTATCTTGCAGACACTGAGTTTAATCTTGAAGACTATAAGCCTTCCTAGACTCTCAAAGGAATAGAGAAGAGTATAATGAGAGGAAAAGAATCCAATAGTTTCTTTAACAGCAGACAGAGCTTGGTGTTATTATTTAATGCTAATAGCATTCATGTTGGCTATGGTTCTAAGTGCAGTTGGAGAGAAAAAAAGAACTTCATTTGAAATGCTCTTGCTTTTTGGTGTTGTCTCATTTTCTATACTTTCTTCTTTTCCGCTCTACCCAATTTAACACTGTAGGATCCCCAAATAACCATGTAGCTAGACAAGCATTCAGCTGTTCTTACCAACTTCCATGAGCTGGGTTTTATTTCTGACCTGGAATTGATTTGCTGGTAATAAAGGCAAAGCATAGGAATAGAAAAAGTGATCTCAAGTTATCTGAACTGTAGGTGCTAAGCAACAGAAGTGTTGCTTTCAGGCGAAGAGAAGATTTGAATACTCTAAATGCAATAATCATATCATTCAAACAAGTCCTTCTTGAGACAGTGTGTTTAATCATAAGCCACAACTTATGAATGTGTTATGTAGCTAAAAAGTTTGTCTTAAAACTTGTACTGCAGCTCAGCAACAGAGACAGACCATTTGTAGTACAAAAGAAATCATCATTTGCCTAATGTGCATATGTGGAGGTACTAGATATAATATCAGAAAGACATGTATTTAGAATGTAGATCTATGTAACAGCTGTGTGGGTAACTGCTGGGATTGCAGAGGAAGAGCAGCAGATGTGTGTTCTACTATCTTGGGGCACAGAGGAAGGTGTTGCTGGGGGCCTGTCTGTGGTCAGGTCAGTACTGGGGAAGCCCTAACTTTCAGAGTGCTTAGTACACTTGGCTTCTGTCTGCTGCAGATAAGCCTGCAGAGATTGAACTCAGGCTCCATTCATCAATGGGATATTTTATTAAAAAGTTCTGAGATAATGGTGCAAAAAGCTTATTCCTGTCTGGTGTCTTGCAAGTTCAGGCTTGGCTGGTTATCCATGGAAGTGACAGGACACAGCTTTGACTCAAGCGTGTGATTAAAAGATTCATTAGAAATGTTCTGGTTGATTGCCTGACAGGCAAGCTAATATTAATTATAGGATTCAGTTTTAGATTTTCTGGATGTGATTCATTTCCAGCCATTAAGGCATTATTCAGTGATGCATTATGTGCATCTGAAATGAAATATTGATCATTTTAACATCAGTTGTTTTACTTTTTTATAAATTATGCTTCTTGGGCAAAGGTTTACTTTCTAGAAAAGGACTAGAAGTGATATTTAACATCAGATGCCCTTTATTTGAACTTTGGGCCAGTTGTTGGGTGGATGATTATGCTCAGCTTTTCAAGCTTCCTTTTATATTAATGTCTATATAAAATATTAGTGATTTGTGAATAGGCATATGAAGCAAAGTGGGAAATAGATTATTTGAGCACTTTATTTACATGCTTTCAAAACCAAAAATGGTGATTTTTCTCTTTGCTTTCATAAAGGTGATGACTTTGTAGGTGAACTAATGGTTAACCTGTAATTGTAAAGATCAGTATAGTATGATATTGCTACTTGATTAGAAAACTTGGAAAGAATACTCTGCATAAAATCAAACATTTATTCTTTGATTTATGCATCTTGCTTTTAACTTTTGTATGCTTTTAAATAGGTACATTCAATTCAGTGCTGTCATCACTATCTTGAAACACCTTTATTTTTTATTGTATATTTATTTTAATTGGGAGCTATATAAAGGATCAAATTAGGTTTCCACTGAAGCTTTTAAATTGGGTCCTGAGCAATTATTTTTTAAGAACCTGTACTTCCATGACAGGGATTGTGGTCCAGGTTGATAAGAACAGAGGAAAAAAAAAATCAATTTAGAGCTTTTCTTATTTGAATTCATTAAATTGGTCTTACTCTATTAAAATGACAATTAATTTATGACAGCCAATATTGTGCAATTGCATTGGAAGAGGGAAAAATGCAAGATAATGATAGATTTATCAAGTTACATAGTTGGAACTTATTACCCTGAGTGACAGTAATTCTGTATTCAGTAAAAAGATTGTAGTTAATAATAAGAGTATCCAAGGATCAGGATTTGAACCAATAGATTCCTCTATTCACTTTAGCTCTATATATTGCAAAGAAGGATTTGGCATTGATGTAGCAATGAAAAAAGTCTTAACTGAAGCTCGTTTTTATTCTTCAAATAAAATTTGAATAGGTCTTTAAATACATTTTGTCTCCTTCTGGCACACATTGTACTGGTACCTAAAAGCAAGATTTAGTTAGAACTATTTATATGTAATTCTGTGGTTAATGCAGCAAACATTTTTGAAAACTGTTACAGTCTGCAAAATGTCTTTCTAGCTCTGTGGAAAGCAGAGCAATTAGTACCCAAGAGATACTTGCTTTTAGTTTTTCAGAAAGCATTTACTGTGGTAGGATAAAGACTAATGTTTACTACACGGTCTCACACAAAAGCTTTACTTGTTACACTTACTTGGTAGTCTATATGTTGTTAGGCACTTCCAGCTTGTTGTGTGCCAGATCCTAGAGTTTAGGACTGGGGTTGATTTTTAAGCTATTTTTGACGAGGTAGAATGGAAAAAACAGTAAAACACCAGAACTTTTCCATAAGAATGGTTAGCTCAGGTACTGTAAATCCAGAAGAATTTTCTAGGATTTTAGTAGTTGTTTTTGCAGTTCTTGAAACCACTGATGTTGGGTCATGCTAACTTAATTTAGTCACAAGCACTGGAAGAGACATCTAGTTGGGGAGTATCCCAGCTGCAGGCACAGGGGCTCTGCTTTGGCTGTCCTAGAAGCACAGAGACTGACAGCAAGGACAGGTACCCTAATGCTTTTCCATGCTGGGAGCTGTTGAGTCAGAGACCTGTGCCCATGGAAACCAGGTTCTTCAATGATGCCATCAGAGAGATGCTCAACCAAGTGGCTATCAGCAGGATCTGTGCGTGGGATTTTACTCACAGAAGACTGGCAATAAGTATCCAGTTTTGAGTGAACTAAAACTGAAATGAGTAAACATGGCAGAAAACACAGTGGGATTGTGTTATGGGATGGCTGCTTCAATTTTTCAATGAACTGCAATTGTGTTCATGGGAACCTAGTATCAGAAAAAAAATCATTTTAATATATCAGACCCATAGAATCAAACTAGATTTGCATGACTTAATCTGTCATGCCAAAGGTAACAGCAGCATGCTAGCTGTAGCACACTTGCTGTGCATATGTCCCAGCCTTTAGGGTGAGTGGAATATGATCTGTGTTAATGTAATCAAAGGCTTCTGAATTCCCTCACTTGCTGCTGTAAAAGTAGGTGCTCTGTCTCCTGGGGCTAATAAGAAATTGTTACATCCTGATTTATGGCAGACTTGCTGTTTCAAGACCAATTAAATCTGTAGCTATAGCAATGGTGGACTAGTTCATTTTAAAAATCTTTGGTTACAAACGAACTGGCTAAGTAGCTTTAGCTTAGCACCATTCATGCTCCAGCACTGGGGTGACTCCAAGCTGAAAGATCCGATTTGGCTCAACAAGGGAGACTGCCATTTCAGGGCCCTGAGGTCCTTCCAGGGGTGTCGTGGTGTCTGGCTCAGCCATGATAAGGTCTAATCTGTTTTGCAGGCGCGTAGACCAGGGCCAACAACCTGTCAGAGGTCTCTGCTGGTTGCTTATGCTCTCTGAGTATCAGACAAAAATCAAAGGCAAAATGAACTCCTATATGTGCACCTCTCAAAGGAAAGGGAAATGTAATATGCACCCTGAGAGGCTTTCAGCTGAGACAATCTCTTGGTACTACTGATAGCAGTTCAAAGCACATGAAAAATCCTCTGTTAAAGTAATTGCTGTTTCTAATTCCTTCTTTCCTCCCCCTGATTGATTTATTTCAAAGATGAGGTGGGAAAAGCGAGAGCCTGAGTTTCCACTCTTTGTTCTAAGAGTGGTAAGAACTGCAGCATAACCTAATAATCCCTTGCAGGCCTGCATGTCCCAGTTGCAGGCCAGCTGCTGTAGCACCACTTGCCATGGCTGTGAATGTCAGCTGTGGGATGATCCTACTGAGCAGTCAAGCTTTGTAGGAAGGGGCCCACCTTATGGGTGGCTGAGGACAACCCTCAGGAAGGCTTTGAAGATTAGAGCTGAAAATTTGGATTTGACTTATGTAGAAAGGAAAAATTTCATCATAGCACCTGGACCAGTGCATGATGTGCTCTTAGTGATTCCAAGTGAATCTATCACAATAATATAGGCAATGAAATAAAATGAGCAGAACTTTACTTAAGTGGATGAGGTAACAAAGCTCCTTTAAATTCAAGGGGAAAATCACATGTGGAGCACTCCACCAAATTAAGTTAATTTAAAACCAAGGAGCTGTTTATTGCCTCAGAATTAAGCAAAAGGAGGAAGTGCACCCCAAACCAACCAAGCAAAAACCTAACCTGGTTTCTGACTTGAAATCTGTTTCATGATGCTAAGTAGTCCCAAGCTAGGAAGTCAGTAGGAAGGAACAGAATTTTCTTTTACTATCCTATTACTTGTTTAAATAGATTCACAGACAATGTTCATGAGCGTGGGGAGTCGTCTCATTGTAACACGTTTTGAGCTTTTTGTCAGCAATTTACAACAATTTAATGTGGCTCTTCAGGCATTGGGTGTTAGAGGCCTGCACATTTCGTGTGTTTTGGCCTCCTCAGAAGACAAGCAGAAAACACCAAAATGTTGAAAGTCAGCGTTTTGTGTAAATAGCTGTGGAAATAGCTCATTGTGAAAACAACTGTTCTCACATAGTGTCTCCAAAAATCTTAAGCAAGCTCCAGCAGATGCAAAAGCAGTGCAGACAGTTGCAGTAATTATGCTAACCAGTGATAAAAGCTTCCATTTATGTGGCCCATCTACATCCTCAATGCAATCTTTTCCAATCACAAAATGCATCTAGCAGTTGGAAACCCAGAGCATTATTAGATTACATTGACTCTGCTCCCCACAGCTGAGGGAATGCTCTTTTCCTGCAATACATTTTCCTAACAATTTCAGGACCATTGAGATACACCCTTGAGTCAATTAAAATTATCTCCACTAAACTAGACTGCAGCTTTTAAAGTGTTGTCTAATAGCTCATGCGAGCAGCACCCTTCTAGATTAGTTATGTACAATGGTTTTATAAAACATAATTTATATTCTCAGCATGTCAGTTCAGAATAGAATTCTTATTCATTTACTGTGATTTCATTTTAATAACAAAGCAGTGCATAAAGCCATTCTTTTTACTATAATAGAGACTATTGTATTCATCTTGCAAGAAAGAATGAACAAATGTAAAACATGGTATTTTTTCATCTGATTTTAAGTGTAGCTGCTTTTAAGCGTAGGTAATGCTACCTTTTTGGATAGTGAGAGACAGGTGACTAGGAAAATATAAAATGCTTGTGTTGCTCACTATTTCTGCAGATCCTCTTTTCCTTTCTCCTGTTTGCTTTATAGCTTTTTTTTTTCATCTTCAGGTTCATTGGTGAGCTGTTAAGCTACTGATGGACACAAGAAGGGTTATAGAAGTGGTTTTCGGCTATTTGATCTGAGCAAGGATGGTAGTAAGCTTGTGGTGACAAAGTTGTTGGCAAAGAGGCAAGTTCAACAGGGATGAAGAGTTTTCTCCATATGCATCACTAGTAGGGATTTGTAAATTCAGACTTAGATGTAAGCCTCAGTTCAGGGCTTTTCTTTAAAAAGAGATAATAAGCAGAGAAGAAAAAATACTGCTTTTAATTCGGCTTTTGGAAACACTACACCTGTAGTGTGTGGGTCTGGAAGGAGACTGAACCTATATTCATATGGTTGCATCATGGCAGTTTGTCATTATAAATATCTCAAAGGATTATGAGGCGGAAATTGATGTTCTGAGCTTTCGTTTTCTTTGAGGGATGCTGGTAGTTTAATTTAGCAGCAGTGGGCTTTGATATGAGCAATTCTCAGAAATAATACATTGCTTGGAGATAATTGTGTTCTTAGAGGTAGTTGGAGGGATTAGATATCGCTTCTGCAGGGGATGTTTTGTGGACAGTCTAGAGGGCAATTCGTTTGCTGTTGTCCTTTGGTTAGCATCTGAACATGAGACATAAGTTTGTAATGTATCAGTAATGTCAGATACATGTTGAGTCTGGGACTGTTGTAAGCATCAGATTTTCCATAAGGCTTTGGGTATTATCTTGTATATGATGAGGTGTTTCTTGAGCAAATTATTCATTAGACTTCTGTAAACTCTGGCACACCATCCTGCTATGGTTAGACAATCCTGGATTTGGTCATCTGTTCTTTAATGCAGCTTTGAGAGTGCCCCAGAAAAAACTGTTGCAGAAGCAGCAGGAAATTCCCACATCCGTGATTAGGCAATAAAAGATCTGCTGGATTCAGAATGAGATCACTTCCTCACGTTTCATCCCTTACACAACTTCTGATGTGTGTGAGTCAAACCTGATACTGGCTTAATGCACATTAGTGAAAGACTAGGAAAGGAGAAATACCACAGTGGGCCTTGAGAGTGCAATGTTTGGCATTAGCTTTTCAGTCCTCAAGGCCACAGGTGCTGGCCAAAGCTGAACACTGATGCTACCTGAAGCTCTGGCCTCTTTCACATTGCCTCTTTTAAGTGCTTAAGAATCTGCTTTCTTCTGTACTTTTTGTAAGTGTTAAAACTTCAAAGTTTTAAAAAGTTTAAACAAAGTCCTAGACTGACAGGACTCAATTTAAGCATTAAAGCTGATAGCTATTGGCATGAAATTAAAACACAGCACATTAAAAACATGAAATGACTAGAAAAAAACCTTTTTACCGACAATATTTTTTCAAACCCCTCTCTCCATCTCCTTGGTTTTTTTTCCCCTCCATCAGTATGTTCATGGAATTCACTGCTTGAAAGGCTGTGGAAACAAAAATGTAATTTAGAATTATAGGAGTTGATTTTTGCCAAAAATAATCTTAGAGAAAGCTGGACTGAGGTGATTTAGTATCTAGACAGCAGGCTTTGGTAAAGTAGTCAGTCCTTGATTAATATTGGCAGATGTGGAAGGAACATTTCATTCATTTTACCTAGTTTAGCTAAATTGAATAGTGTATATGCACTTTAGAAACCAATTTGAGCCTGTAAAACCAGGAAAAAACCCTCTTCCAATTCCCAAATATTTATTTGGTTCAGTTGTTGTAAGTACTTTTTTCCAGTTCACTAACCACAGCCATACTTGTTTTAAATGATAACTCGTGCATTTAAAGAAAGGTTTTTAACAAATCAAGTCTTTGTCTTGTAAAGAATGCATTGCCTTCAGCTCTTGGACAGATTGTGTAAAACTTAACACCTACTCAATACCAAGCAGCAAATGCTGAAAACAAGGAAAACCAATGCAATATCAGAAACATGGGCATGTGTTGTTCAGGAAAACATCCTTCAAACACATATAGTGCATTGACAATGGCCGTTTAGTAAGTTACCATTAAAAATGACAGTTCCCACTGTCATGTCTGAATGAAGAGCCACGATGATGAAGCATTTCTAGCTGGTACTTTGTGTCATAGTTACCTGACTAACCAATCTGGACAAGACTGAATTTTTTTTTTTCTCTGACAATGATGAGTTAGGGATTATGTGCATTGAAAAAGTTATATATAACAGATGTTGTCCTGGGGAATGGAGGAATAAAATGTGAAGTAGTGAATGTAACTGATTTCTTGGCGATTAAATGATATTTTGGAGTGGAGATGGATGGAAAATTTTGGGAAGAATGTTTTGGAAATAATCTCTCTGCAAGAAACTTTTGATTTGCTAAATAGTTCATACTGAAGCTTGAAGTTGTGAGAAGTAAGAAAATATCAAGGCTGAGGGAAGGATTTGCTGTTTGTTAATGCAATGACCTTTATAGAGTTCAGAAACCTTTCAATATCCTGTTCAGGAGAATGAATTAAAAAAAATGAAAAAGGAAATTGAGGAAAGATGTTATTAGCAGTGGCTTCCTGGGAGTGTTTGCCCATGTTTGGATTAGCTATGTCAGGGAGGGGAGAGGCTTTTCTCCACATTATTTTGATGTGGGCTGTATGTGAGTGTACTGCATGAGAAGATACTAAACCAATTTTTAAAAAAATAGAGGTGAAAAAGCTGTACAGAGTTGCAAGGTCTTTCATTAAAACCATGTTGGAACTGACATGCTGAGAGAGACAGAAAATATCTGAAATTATTCACAAGTTGAGGAGAAAGTGGTACTCCAGAAAAGAGGCACAGAATCTCTTTAGAATGAAGTAAAAAAAGAAAGGTGTGTATCAATGATAATTCAATTTGAATTCTTGCTTGAGAGCGAATGATAATATTCAGTGGCTTGGGGAAGCTTTAGTGAAAGCAGATCAACATCTACAACCATGGAAACTTGTGAAATAGCAGAAACACTCTCTCCATACTAATAGAGAAAACATTCTTTGCCATTGTATGTTATAAAAATGATGAGAGAAACAGGTGACAGTATTTGGAGAGCACCCTTGAGGCAGCATATAGCAAACTCGGAAACAAAGTGGTTTGTGTTACAGTTTGGAATAAAAGCACTGCTTTGGCACCGAAGATGATCGGGAGATTAAAATAGAGGCATATGTTAGCAAATGGCTTTATTTCAGTCAAAGTTGGGCTCTTGTGCAACCATTTTATTTCTTGAAAATCCTGAGGCCTTGACAACTGTAGAAATGTCTGCCTTCAGCTCATCCTGATGATACTCAGTGCATCTTAAACAAGAAGTGCTAACCCTTATCCCCATTTTATCAATCAGTCAATGCAAAAAGGTGTGGGTGCACAAGCTGGCAGAAGACCCCTTGATCTCTGTTCTCATAGTACTGAATTTGGGTTGTTGGTGAGGATAATGGCAGCAAGGAAGGTGTTACTCCCACTGGAGACAGCCTTAATAAATATTAAGCCTTATATAAATGGAAAAGACAAGAACAAGATGGCTAGAGATTGTCTAATTGTTTTAAACCTGGTTGAGGCCCTTACTTCTGTATCAGATTTGGGTCATCACCTCGAAGTTTTAATTAAAACTGGTGCTGCTGCCATTAATTGCATATTCCAATAACTTCAAATAATGCAAATGATTTTTATTCGACTGTCCTCTTCTGGCCTTACCCAACGGAGATCACTGTTAATTAGGTACTACATTTCATCTAGCAATGTCTTTATTACTGTTAATGTTGCTGTCTATATTATCTGGATGCCTCCAAAATGAGAACATGCTGAGAATTTAATAAAGTGACTGGTAATTGGTAAGCAGATATTAATGTGTGGTAAAACATTTAATATGCTACATTTTTTTAATAAGTGACCATGTCACTCATAAAGTGGAGGACGCAATTCACAGTCAAAGCAAAGAGTTAACTAATTCAGCTGCTCAGAACAGTTATTTTTCTTCTGGAGCCTGAGAGTAAGGAATACAACTGTTGTACACAGATATCAAGATGCTTCTTGCACACATTTCCTTTGTGTTGGGCAGGATGTGAATATAAGCATTATCAGAAAGCTATTTGTGATTCGTTTGGTTTTGATGCTGCTAGATTGCAAAAGATGTGATAGCAATGTTCTTGGGAGGAGGAACCACCTGTTGGCTGGCTGCTCTTGGTGAAGTTGGTTTCCAAATCTAGCTTGGCTGGATGGTTTCCAGACAGGTCTCTGACTTGCCACTTTTGGGAAAAGAGAAGTAGCCCGAGGTCAGACTCCACTGGGAAAAATTGTTTATATTCGTATTCGCGTTTTTCTTTGCACTCTGTGTATCAGCTAGAAATCAAACTTTGGAAAAAAAATCTGGCAAATCTTGGAACTTTTGACATTTTCCAAGCTGAAATGTATTTCAGTCAGTGTAATTCCTCTTTTCTCACAGTGAACCCAATATTTTTTTTTATTTTTTTTTAAGAAGTGGTGCTCTGGAGTTGCTTAGTGGTCTGGTGGCTAGGCTTCGTGAACGAAGGTCCAGGGAGGGCTCCATCCATGCTCCTCCTCAGCGCCTTTTCCAAGCGCGCTGATAAAAAGAGGCTAGCGGATAGCACCCTCGAGCCTGCACTATGGATTTTTTTAGGTGAGACACAGCATGCGCAGAGCTGGACCCACCCTTTAGTCCTAAGGTTCATCTGCCAGGGCCTAGCAAGCTTGGACGCTGGCAGCCAAGTCCTTAGGACAGAGGTTTTATTAGAGTGTCCTTCTCTTAGCTGGAAGGCCTCACAGGGCTAAACGAGCTCCATCTGCCTGGGTTTGGAATCAGAGTTGTCCTTCTCCTAGGATGACTGCCAGAAAGCTAATGAGCTCATCCTACCCATACAAGGATTATAGGAACATGGGTATCACTCCCCACACTTTCCCGTGGGCAGTGACTTTAATGCACCAGGGGCCACAGGAGACCCCAAGTGATTTTCAGGTTGTGCCTGGGAGTTGCTTAGTAAGAAGAAGGATATTTCTCATTAAAATCAACTTCAGATGAGTTTTTTAAACAATGATTAAACTTTGTTCAAATTTCTTTGCTGCCTGTGTACCATGGCTGCCATTTCTGTTAAGCATCCTTGAAGCAGGGCCTTGAAGCAATCCTGCAGGCTGTCCTCCTGCAAGGTTGCAGCCTGTGCTGTGCTGCAGGAGGCCTCGCTGTAGATAAAGTTGGACATTAGGAAGCTGGCTTCAGAGAAGCAGTGCCAGTCTTCACACTGATAAAGCTTTCCTTTGAAGCTCTTGAGCTGTATTTTGTCTCCCTGTGTATTTTTGGAAGAGCATTGTGTCTATTTAACAGTCTAAATAAATAAATAAAGCCTTGCACATTTATCTCTGATGAAAGCTTGCTATAAATTTATATGCAAATTAAGCTCAGCTCCCAGTGAGTTGCCAGTGTAGCCTTCAGGGTTGTTGAGGTTGTGTACTGCAGATCTCGCCCTTAGGAATTCTTTCCTGATACCCAGACCAAACTTTTTTCCCCTTCATTTAATCTCTTTAGTATTAGTTATAGCAATTATCATCCACTGAGATTGCCGCATATTTTAATGATATTTTAATCTTGTAATTACAATGGGAAAGAAGTTTTTACCCTGTTTTTTTTGTTGTTGTGTTGAACTGGAGATAAAAGTGAACAGAAGTACTTTGTTCTTGAGTAATAGTAATAAGAGGTAGACACATTCCTTCAAATCCTGTAGATGTACAAGGGAAACTGCAACCTATTTTTATGGAACTTGCTCATGTATAGTGGTTCTCTGCATGCTGTAGATACTGAAGACTGCTGTGAACCATTTTTCTATTTATTTTTTTTCTCAGTCAACAAAATCCTTTTAGTTTATGCATTGTATACTTGACTGACCTGCATACAGGGATTAAATTACAAACCGTTTTCAACATTGCTTATGGATTTAAAGTCTGGAGAAGAAAAGATCCTCCCCTGGGTAATGGTTTTTGATTATATCTTTCTAATTACACACATCTAGTGAATTACATCACGTATTCCACAGACATGACCAAAGCTCAAGATTTATGAGATAAACATTAAAGTGCAAATGCATAACTGCAGAGTAATGTCATGTCAGTTAGGAAAATTGGGTTGAGACTTCTAGACTTGACCGCAAGCAGATTCAGAGCAGGAGGGGAAAGCAATGTTTTCCTCATCTGCTATATATTAAGGATTGCATTTTGCAGTTGACTCTCTGGGCATTGTGCTGCTCTTCGCCAGCATGTGCACACAGAATGATCTTTGGGAGAATCATCCTAACAGTGGGAATAACTACAGAGAATTGCTGTGGGCTTAAAAAAAAAAAAACAACAACCAAACAATTCAATGGCTGTGCTTTCCTTATTGTGTAGTTGATTCCATAAACCTGAATGATCACTCTTTTACTGCCCAGCTGCTGAACTGTAGGTGTAGTATTTCCCTTTCTTAAGACACACTAAGTCTTAATTTGGTTATAATTTTATCACTTGAGCTGCCAAAATGTGAGCTATGACTTACTGTGAAGGAAGAAAAAGAAAGGAAGGTATAACTCCAAACTTGTTGGGAGTCTGGACAGGACAAGGCACCATACATCAACTGATTGGTATTATCACACCTTGTGAGAAACACTGCTCTGGCTCCTGCAGAGCAAAATGCAGAGTAGGAAAAGGAATCTCTGCTTTGCAAAGAAGAAAGATGCTGCCAGTCTGTAGCTTTTCATGGCTGAGGTTTCCAGTTCCTATCATTTCCTCTCGAGGTATGGGGCAATTTTCCTTGCGTTTCAGCAAATTAGTGCACTTGCTGGAATATTGCCTCTGCAGCTCCCACTGAGCCTTTTCAAGCACTCATAATGCTGTTATTTGTATCAGGAAGGTGACAGAATGGTGCTTTTTAGCTTGCAAACCTGCTGGAATGTACCACTGCATTTCAGACACTGAGGGTCAAGCTGTCTAGGTAGTAAAGCAATAAAGTATTGCAAATAGGAAGCAACACTCAGTTCTGAGTATTTTTAGAAAGAAATATAAAGTCTTAAGTATTGACTTCTATTGTAATATTCATTTAATTATGAATGTCAAAGGTAATGAGACAGTTTAATCATTTTGACCTCATTTAAAAAAAAATCTGAGTTCCTGAAGTGTCTAAAACTATATTTAGACATTACAGTGAATGCAGCCTGATTTTTTTTCTAAGGTGCTGAGCAATTACAGAGATAGGAGAAGTGTGATAGTTTTTGTCCTGGATTCCTAGACTTAAAAATTAACACAAGAGTTTGTTGTTGGAGAGGATCAGACTATGAGCTGTTTTAAAAAGCTGAAATCTTATAGCATTGCATGCTAATGGAAATTTACTCTTTTTCATCAGGAAAACGAAAATGACTGTAAATGTTCAAATTAAAACTCATTAAATGTCTGAGTATTAAAAGGAGAAGAAAGAAACAAAAGCTCATTTGAAATAAACTGTTTTACACTGCCCTGGAATATATGCAACCAAGGCAACATTAAAAAAAAAAATTATGGAAAAACAAACAGAAAACCCCCAAACCATCCAGACAAAAAAACCTCTTTAGTCGAGGTCCAACCTGAAGGATTTTGTTTTAATAGTAGTTACAAAATGTGGAAATTAAAACATAGAAGGGAAGCTGATGCCACTTTAAGTTCAATGGTCTAAGGGCACTACTTCAACAATACAGCTAAGGCACTAAAGTTGGCAAATCCCCTTGACTGCAGGGGGTTCTTCCTTAGTTGGTGAACTCTCAATCTTGTATTAAGGTGCTTTAAATGACTACATCTCTTTGCAGTTTAGAAGTTACTGCTGCGTGTTTAGTTTTCCTAATGTTGACTTCGGCATTCTTCAATGCTCCCTGCATATGCTTGATTTATGGCCAATTTATGGCTGCAGTGAGTTGCCACAATTTGGGCCATGGGGGAGGGAATCTTGTGAAGTGACAGAGAACTAACTTTTGCCTCATAGTACGCTCAAATTTTGGATCCTTGTTTTCAGTCTTGGGATTTCTAGCTCTCCCTTCACTGGATGAATATTGTAACTCCCCAGTGTAACAAGTCTGATTTTTCAGGTATGCTAAAGGTGGTGGTTGTTGTTTTGGGTTATTTTACTGTCACAATAACATTAAGTGCCTATAAATGGAACAGAAACAACTTCCTGACATTGCATCCTGTGGGAGAATCTCCCTAGATGTTTTGGAGCACAAACTAGGGATGGAAATCACATTTGTAAGATATTTATAAGAAATATGGTCTTCTTGGGCATAGAATTGGGATGGATGAGCTCCTGAGTACTATAAGTAAAGTTTGGTGTTGTATGCCCAGCTGGGACTGTGGGAGTACATAACTCATGTTTTGGTGGACAGCTTCCACCAATACAGTTTGGGTGAGCCATGCTCCGGTATGTGTGTATGTATGTGACTTGTATCGAATGCCAAGCACACAGATATGTGTTTGTGTTTACAGGATTAAGAATGTATGGATCTTGAAAGCCAGAAGAAACAATATGCTAGAGGGGAACAGTACAAACTAGGCTTCATAATTAATTCTTAATGAGGTGTGTTTATGAGATAAGTTGAAGTTGTGGATACTAGTAAACTAGATTGTTACAGACTTTGCAGCTATGGAATATAAATGCTTGCATGAATGACCTGGAAGCTTTAAGTTTTTCAGGTCTCTAAAGTATGGTTTACAGAAGTGATAGAGCATTGATGGTTGACAGGCAAAAAAAATAATCTAAAGTATTTTGATAGAGCCTAATAATTTTACTCTTGTGATTCTGTGTGTTACAGTGAAAGGGACAATTCAAAGTAGGAGCAAGTGAGGTGTTTTTATATTCTTACAATTTTTTTTCTTCTGAACCATGTACACTAATTAAATCTCCACCAAAGACACCACTTACCTTACCTCTGTGATTGAGCCATATTATTGTAAAAATGACTTAACCTTTGCAAAGTAGTCCATGACAGAAGGAAGTAAACAAAGCTTTCAGAAGTGCAAGGAATGTGCTTCAACAGCAGAGTTGGTGATGAACATAACAGCAAAGGATGATGGAATGTCATGTTGTTTGGTTTGTCATTATTCAGATGAAGTCTCAAATATTATTCCTTAATACCTTTCTCTGGCAGTGCTTTCTTACTGATTCATGAGCTAACATATCCCCCAATGAAAGAGTGATTCTGTAAGAGTTACATGAAATGATGTTTATTCTTGTGACTAGTAAATGCTGTTTAAGTTGCCAAGATGTACCCATCTCTGTTTATGACTTATTTCTGCAGTGCCTAGTTTTTTGGGGGTTTTTTTGGTGGTTCCATGTCTAAGCTCTAACTTGAAAGGTAAATTCCCAGGGGATCATACCATTGTGAATAGTTCAGCATAGTTCAGGTGTGTAATTCAGCATCTTAGCTAATATTTAATTCTGAAACTTCATGTATTTTTATGGTTTACTGTAAAAAAAAAAACCAAACAAACCACCAGCTGTTTCAGCTGGCTGTTTCCCAGGCATCTATAGGACATTAGAATTTGATGGTAGTATTAAGAGAATTACATTCATTACTTTATTGTGACTGATCTCAGAATCATGTCCAAGTTTTAAACACTTTATCCACCTTTCTTAGAAAGTATACATGTATTTAAATGTGATCTCAGTAGCAGTAGTGCAAATGCAGCTGTACAATATTCACAAAATTGCATCACCCTCTTGGAGACAATGCAGCTTAGTGGTTTGTTTGGGTTGGTGCAGAGCTGAGTGGAGCTTCTTTAGGACTGAAGTGCAAAAGACAGCACCAGGATAGGTTATGGAATCTAGAGATGGGATGAGCTCAGGCTTTTCACTTTTTGCAGTTCTATTTTTTTTCTGAGAAATTAAGAAAAGTCTGTTTCAAATAGAGTGGCTGGAGCTGCAAGAGCACAAGGTTTCATGCTTTTCAGTAAAGCACAGCTGAGTCACCCTAAGCATTTCTCTCAGTCTTTATAGGGTTGAAGATTCTTCAGGGAAAAGCAAGAAACTCAGGAACTAACAATAAACACATCTGAAAATGCCTTGGGGAGCAGCTCAGTCTTTGTCTTCTGCCAGATAAAACATATGCATTGAGATGGTCTTGATGTTCTGCTCTAACAGCTGGCAAAACAAGATGGTCATGGCTAATTTTGGAACCTGCGTTATGTCTCACTGACTTATACTTCATCTGCATCAGGGTGTCATTCCCTTTCTTGGTGCAGACAGTGATGTTTAATCCTGCAGGGACACATGGGCTGCTACCCCCTGTAGGCATTATAGGTAAGGAGCATAGGAGCAAGATAGAGCACAGGGACATTCCTGAGTTTGCAAATACCTCAGCAGAGATATTTCTGTGCTGCAACAGAGATAAATCTCAAAGTGGAGACAGTCAGGCTTGTTGTTTGTTTGTTGGGTTTTTTTATAGTTTTCCATCCCAGGCTATGGCTATTCCTGAAGTCTGTTCAAGTGGGACTTCCATGACCAGGCTCCCTCCTGCCAAGAGAGAGGGAGGGCCTTCTGTAACAGCAGCAGCTCAGATAGCTTGTTAGATGATGACAGCAGAGCCAAGGCATGCCCCTGGAAGGTGAATTGTCCTGTAGGCTGCCCTACAGGTCTTTGGCCAATAGCAATTTCCTCTAGTAAACAGGGGACACTGAAAGGTTGTTACTTGGAGGATATCCTGATTATTGTAAAACTTGAAAGTCATTTGAAGAGACATATCTCATTTTCAGTTCATCATTTGAAGGCCTAAGGATTTGTTTGATTAGCAGAGAAATTCTTTCTAATCCCTTCTTCCAATTTAAGCTTTCTGGTATTCATCTGTAGATGAATCAGCTCCAGCCTTATGTCAGTCCAGGAGAAAAACTGTAACAGATCACACAGTAGCAAATGATTTTAGCTAAGCTACCTGGTACACTTTGCTCTCTTTTCAGCATGGTTATGTCCATGGCTTTTAGTGGCCGAGTGAAAATCCATTAAATCAAATGGGAGCTACACACTAAAGAACAGATATTGCAGGCAGATAGATCCCCTCCAGAAATCCTGCTGGATAAACGTGACTAGTAAGGCATATTAAAACAACAACAAAAGAAATAGCCCCTGCCCCATCCAAAAAAACCCAACCAAACAGAAACAAAAAACATAAATAAAAAACAACAAGCAAACAAACAAAACAACCAGAACCCCCACAACCAACCAACCACAAAAAAAAACCCCTAACCTCCTCAACTACCTTGTGGAATAAGGGTACCATAATTTCAAAGAGTAAACCCTGATTTTTATTTTAGCCTCCTGGGCAGATGATAGCACCTTCAGAAGCAGTTGTCCTGAATTGGGCATTACATTTCTAGGTGTGGTAAAGGATTTTATTCCTCAATCCTCTACCAGTGAATTGCATTCTTGTGGGCTTATGGTCTAGCGATTTCTAACAGTCAATTTAAAAATAAATTGAACTGCAATTATGCTATGCTTCTCCAGGGATCTTGTCATTTTTCTTAGAAGTTATAATGCTATTAGTTTATAAACTAAATATCATCCATAAGCAAAGCCCATATTAATTGCTAGAAAATTATAATTAGGGCCATCACATTGTTAAATCTGTCTGAAAGAACAGATATGTAACCTTGAGTAAATTAAAGTTTTCATCTGATTTTTTGAAGGTTTTTAACAGATGTTAGTATTTTCTGTGAGCTAGTCTCACCCTTAAAATTGCTTTAAAATGGTGCCATAAAGTTTCATTCCTGTGATTTGCTTTAAAGAGATTAAAACATGAGTCAGTCTCTTTTCAAAATGATCATATTCCTATGAAGTGATCCCAGTTTTTTATCAAAGGAAAAAGTACTTTAAATCAGTCTTTTTGTTTGAGCTTGAAACATGACTTGTACTTGTCCTACACAGCCTGTGAAAAACCACCAATTAAATGTGCTACTCTGGAGGGCTCATGAATTTTTTCAGTGTTTTCTATCTACCTTAGGGGAAAAAAAGAAAAAGGCAGTGCTCTATAGCCAACAAGACAGGGTTTTAAAGGTGCTTCATTAGTGACAGAAGAAATATTAAGATTTCTGAAAAGATCTCTAGCTGCAAGGAAAGGTTTTTTGTTAGTACAAATGCATCAGTCCTTATGGATCCAAAGTAAGAAAAATATGAGTTAAATTTCAGAGGTAAAGACAATTGATGGTAGGGTTTTTCTTTATAAATCTGCTGAATGGATAAAGAAAGCAGAAAGCTTTTTTTAAAATACACCTTTGGTAGCTCTCTTGGACATTCCAAAACTTGACTGAGACATCAAGGACTAAGCAATGCCGTACAAATATCCTGTTGAAGATATTGGTGTGGCATCTGCTCTTGGTTCCTGAGAAGGAACTTTTTGCACAAGTTTCATGTATCAGTTAGCTAAAGCAGATTCTGGGTTGGGAAAATAAACAAGTGTCTTACCTTTTCATTCAGAGTTGATCATCTTTATCCACAATATGAAAATTTCAAGGTTTCTCATTTGTGAGGTTTTTCCTAAATTTTATTTCGGTTGTATCTTATGAAGTCCTGATTTAACACAGACCTTGCTGAAGAGATCAAGGAAATGCACACCTAACTCGTTCTCCATAATGAACATGCTCTGCAAGTTATATATTTTGTTTGTTTTAATTTTAATTAATCACTTCTCAGTTGCAAATATTTGCAAAGAAAATCTAATAAAACTTGCTTGGATTTTGTTTTCATTACTATTTCAGAAGTAGTAACAACTGAATAAACAGGCATAAAAGGATGACGAATGGTATTGAATGTACAAGGGATTACTTCCAAGGCTTCAAGCTCCCTTAGATTTGTGAGCTAGACTGGTTATGGTTTTGCAAATGCTAGACTGTGGTTTTCTGTAGCCAAATAGTTACAGTAATAGCAGGGAATCTTCCTTAATATGAAGTCTTCCTGTGGATCACTTTTACAATTTTATGTCACAAATCAGATCTAAACACACAGGGAATTTGGGATGGAAGTGAGAGAGGGAAAATCTGAGAGGCTTTAGCTTTGTTGGCCCTTACAACTCAGACAACCACCTCAAGTCTTGCTGAAAAGTGGTGGTGTAGGGTTTATTAAACCATAAGAATCAATGCCCTGAGTAAAGCCCAGGCTCTACCTAAGTCAACTTGAAAATATTTTTGATTTTAATAGGAACAGATTTCTATAGAATTTTCCTTGCGGCTTCACCACTGTTATTTGGGGAAACTCTCACATTTTCCTCTGTTTCTATTTAAATTTCAATGAGTAACAGTGTTTACTGTACATCTAGAAATGAAGTGTTATGAACAATTCTTATGTGAGAAGGATTTAAATGGCTAAATAAATACGTTTGTTCAAGCCAATCATCAGGCAAGATTTGCTATATTTGTTATTTATAAGAATTCTTTTTCAAAGATCTTATTAGAGTAATAGCAGTTAATCTCTACTTCCTGTGCATCTGTTCCCAGATTAGATACCCTCACAGAAGTATGTTGTTTGCTTTAGAGAGATTACCTCAAAAAGCTCTGGGTTCTTAAATTTATAGTTCAATACATGGAGCTTGCAACAGATGCATCTGTGTGGCTCCTTTTGTCTGTCTGCACCATCATCCTTTGGTTGAGACAGGATTACTGAGACAGTTTGTAAGGGAAATACATTGTGATACCAGGATGTAGAGAAAGTGAGAATACAGTGTGGAAATTAAGAGGCTACTTGAAATTTGAGCAGCAACATATTTCTTTATAGTAGGCCTGTTTAACTTTGTACTGAGGAGTCAAATGAGAATTTTTACAACTGGCTTTGAAGTTCTAAGCTTCTGTCTTTCATATTGTTAATGTTTCTTGGCTGTGACTGATAACCCACTGTACTGGATTTAGCCTTGCTGAAGTCCACTGCTGTTTTAACCTGTTCAAGATGAGAATTTTATTACAGACCCTTGCAAAATTGTTAATTCTTAAAAAGAATGCTAATAGTAATAGAAAAATTAAAATGTATACCTGTAGCAACAGATAAAGCTGAGTCACTTTGAAGGGGATTGGTTGAAAAGAATAGGGTCAAGATTGTAAAAGCAGCTCAATATGTATGTTTGTCTTTCAAGTGGCTTGACATGGGTGTGCCTGTCTTCCCTCTATAAGCATTGATGCTTTTGAATTGGCATTAACTGAAATTACATGTGATTACCTACCAGAACTGAATTTCAAATGCCAAGTGACCTAGTGGTAGTAACAAATGCATTGCTAAATGTCAAAACTTTTTTAAATGCTGATAAAATTATATTCCAGGTCATAGATGCAAAGGTTTTGTTTATTACAGCATAGTTCTCAAAACATTTTTGTCCCTGTCCAAAAAAACCCCAAACATACCTAAGCATACACTACAAAAGTTTCCATTTTATTTTGACCTGCTGGTATCCCATTTATTTACTAGCCTGACATATTCGATAATAGAAAACAAGGAGCTGCTCACTTTTCCTGTGGCATTAAGGTAAAGATCAAGTAAAGCTATGTTAATTTATATAGCTCCATGATTTTGCTTCATTCTGAACCTTGAGCTTGCATTGTAGAGGTACTGAGCTCTTTCCAGAGATTGATCTGAAGCCCATTATGGTTAATGAAAGTCTCCTTGATTTTTTAGTGATTGGCTCAATACTTTCAGATGTTGTCTATTGTGGTCCATTTTCTTTACCTAATTATTAAGTGACTTCACAGAGCTGCAATATCTTATTTGAGGAACACACTAAATAAATGAAAATAACATTCCTATACTTGCCTAAGCTTTTCCAGATAGTATTCTCAGAGGTACAGTGAGACATAATGAAATTGTTATTAAAACCTCTCTTTAAATGTGAGAATGAATGTATTATAGCTGCTTTAAAAAGTGTATGTGAACTATCTGTTACATGGGCAGAATATATTTCTTTGACCCCAGATACTTGGTAAAGTTGTTCTACTGTAATCTTATGCAAAGGTTAAATGTAGTGTGCACCATGCTAAAATAATGAGACATGCATATTTGGAAACACACTCACATAGCTCTTAGCATTAGTTAAAGTGCAGTTACTGTAGCTTAATGGTCAGGAAGATTTCACAGTGCTAAGCAAACCTCACTACCCAATTTTCTCCCAAGCATGTATGCAGCCATGGAAGGTCTGCCCAGCAGTGTACTTGCTAGATAAAAGCTCTGCAGGTAAAAATAGCATAAAGTAAAAGCATTTGTGTCAGCCACATTTATCTGCTCCATTAATGGCTCTCTACACCTTAATATGTGCATATCTGCTGAGTACCTGTCATGGGATGCAAGCTTCTGCCATCCATACTCTGTGAAGGAATAGGGTGCAATTATCTCCAAGGGCTTTTTAACCTCAAAGGAATGATTCCCTGCTTCCCACTCGCTCAGATATTTGTCTATGCACAGCCCTGGGCTTGGATTTTTTAAAAATAAACTAGAAAAAAAAGTGATGCAGCAGAAACTCTGGGAAAAGGTTAAACTTAAGGTGTAGATCATAGGTCTTAAGATATGAAAATACAAGAAATAACCCCTACACTCTAATGTGTGCTGGGGAAGAGGGCACCTAACCCACCCACTCACTCCCTTGAAGGTAGCAGAGCTGAAACTAAAATCTTTTTTTCTTCAGCCCTTTCTGTGTATACAATGGAGACTGGGAGGACTTCAAAGCTGTTGTACCTTTTTAATATGGTTTTTTTTTTTGTCCTTGACATACACAGATGATTATTGCCTTGGCTGGCTCTAATGATTTGAAAGGAGTTAGGATGCACCCTAGGTATCACACCACCTCTCAAGTGGAAGGATGTTTGGGTTAGTTTGTAACAACAGATTGCTGCAAAAGTAAGTTTTAATCCTGTTGCATCTGGATCTTTAAAGGCCAGTACCTTTAAAGAACCTTTCCTCC
Organism: Bucco capensis; assembly: GCA_013396975.1. Taxonomy (NCBI): domain Eukaryota; kingdom Metazoa; phylum Chordata; class Aves; order Piciformes; family Bucconidae; genus Bucco; species Bucco capensis. Next base: position 1,187,631 of record VWZO01006928.1, on the reverse strand, counting down.
TTCACCAAGGCATTTGCAAAAAGATTTCTCAAACAACTTTAAGGAAGAGCTAAAGAGAAGTCTAAACAGTGACCCAAACATATTTATTTACTTTAATACTTATAATGTGATTTGGTGGCATGATATTTAATAAGTAGCAGCACTTTGAATTTCCTGGCCTGGGCCTGTTGGAACTGTGTATATTTGCCTATTATGCTGTGTAATAAAACAGAATGTAACCCAAGCTGATGTATCAGCTTGGAGATCTGTCACTCCTCCTGGAGCTGGGGGAGGAGGACAATGAATCATGGTGCTTAGCAGCACTCCTATCAGGAGTGTGTTACAGACATTTAGCAATGCTCATAAAAAAAGTAGTTTTTCATAAAAATGTGACTTCAGAAAGCTGATCTTGTAAACCAGGCAGCAATGCAAATTGGAGCACTAGAGGTTTCAGTGAGGCTGGTTTTCTTGCTGTTGAGATAAAGCAATTCTGGAATCGTAGTGTAAATGGAAGGTGCTAATTATTTGTCTGCATTAGCTCTCTCTCATGATGATAGTATAGAATGTTTTCAAAATTGTCCAGTTTTTATCACTTCTTTCCTAAAGGCACAAAGCATTATTTAATGTAGCAACTTGTTCTTCTGTTACCTCCTTTTTCATGCTTTCAGATGAAAGGAATGTAGTTGTCAAATTATATCTGTAGGAGCTGAAAGAGGATGATTACCATTTGGATCTGGTAAAATGCTCAGCACCTTCTTTGTTGTTTGTTGTGTTAACAAGTTTGTGGACATCTGGCATCTTTTTCTGACTTGAACTTGGAAACTTGTGCAATTGGATTCTGTTAGAGTAACAGTCTTTTTGAACTGGGTGTGAAATAGAGTTCAGTAAGAAATGGTGAGGCTAACTCTTTGGGCTCTCATCTCTTGCTTGAATTTTGTTTGATTTATAAGGGCTGGTCATCTGCTAATCTAGCAAATCAGCATTGGATCTGTTTCATCTATCATATCTACATTCTATCATATGTGTTATACCTTCACTAAAACTAAGTTAATGAATCAAGCTGCACAGTGCTCCTCTTGGTGAATAAATATTTTTTTAATCCCTGGAGAGACTGGAGTCTAGGGGAAGCCATGGTCTTCTCAAAGTCACATAGTAAGCTAGTAGCCAGGATAAGATACATGTTTTTTCCACATCTTTGACTGTTAAAACTTCAGTTCTAAAGCATTTGTTGAAAATGCTGTTGTTTTCTATGCAAAGTATTGTATTGTATACAATACAATTGTATTGTATTGTATTGACGTTTCTGCTACAAGATTAGCCAGAATAGCCTTGTGATTTATGCATTATATCTGTAAGCCAAGTTCTGGGAAGTCTGAGGTTAAAAGTAGGGCAGCAATAATGAAAAATGTGAAGTAATATGGCCATGGAAAATGTTATATAAAAACTCAATAAAAGATAAAATGAATTTAGAAGATGGTCAGATTTGATTTAAAAAATAGAGAAAAAGTAACTTCTGAAAGACAAGGACCTGTCTTCTGCTTGGTCATCTTTTCTCTTATGCAAATTGGATGTTTCAACATCCTTCATGTTGAAAGATGTCTTATACCATATGTTAGTTTTACGGCATCAAGGTTAGTTTTCAGTAACTGTGGATTTCACTCTGTCATTAGGGTTGAGACTACCAGCCATCGCCAGCTCATGCCTGGACTCCACTTAGGGTCATACTTGCTGTTGGATGGCACAACAATCACATGTTAAAACTGAACAAAACTGACCATGTTGAACCGAAGCACCCTCATGATGTGCTAATAGAAATGCACCAACCTTCTTGGTGGCTTTTATAAGAATGTCTCCTTGTGTTTGTACCTTATACAAGTACTCTGATATTTGGTCTGGGGAAGAAGCTGCAGGGCTGGGGAATTCTGATTTCAAAATGTTTATGTTGCTTTGAAGCATTAGCTTTGCTTTATGTGTGTGGGTAAGCATTTGAGTTATTTGTGGAGAGTGACATTGCCTGCCTCAGCTGAGAGAAGCAGAAAGCAGTCGTGAGGAGGCTCTGCAGGTAGAACTTCATGCAAAGATAATTCCTGCTGGTGCAGGACAACAAGGTGAGCTGTCTTTGGGTTTTGGGGTGTGTGTGGGTTTTTTTTGTTTTGTGTATAGTGTTTTTTTTATTTTGTTTTCAAACTAAAATGAGAAGAATCCCTTACACAAACATGGGTTTGAGAGGCCTTTGGCAAATACATAGAAGCATTGCTTGTTTCAGTTCTAGGAGGAATTGTTCACAATGGACGAGATGTCTTGACAGGAAACATACTGGAAAAAAAACCTATACCATTGGGATCTAGGCATATGATAAGACTATAAAGACTATATAAACTTAGATTCTGTTGTTTCCTGAGACCCCAATGACTTCAGAGGTGCTACGCACAAGCATTGCATCATCCGTTCCTAAAGAACTGGAATGCAGAACTCTCTACTGATTTCTGCTGGTAAATTTGCAATGTAGTGTAACTGGAAACTTCTTTCAGGAACTCCTGTTATCAGATCTTTCATTTTATCTTACTAGTAGGAGTGCTTACACTCATACATATTTGCTGGAATTAGTCACAGACTTTTCCTATGCAAGGCAAAAGCAATCACAAAACTGCTGCTTCCTGATTGTGCAGTCACCTAATGCATTTATTGCTGGTGTATGATGATATGCTGATTTGGTAATCTGCTCTGAACCAAACAATTCTAGGATAGTTGAGGAAGAATTATCAGTGACTTTACCATCCTGGCAGTATTTCTTTTTTCTTATTATTTGTGTGTTTCCTGTCGGCTTCAGTAATATTCCTTAATTTCTTTTTATTTCTTAGTCTTGTATAGCTTTTTCTAGTGCAGGTTGTTGCTTCTGCAAATTATCTAAGCATTAGAAAAAATACTACTATGGTGGTAGAAATATTTCTGAAACCGGATAATATAAGCACTCTCACTTATTTAAGCTCAACTGGAACAAAAATCATCCCATCACCCTGCATGCACTGTTATGAATTTTAATAGATGTTACAGTTCAGCTGTGTGATGGAAGGAGTTATTGTGAGACTAGCAAACAGAGGAGCTGGGACATAGATTGGTGATATTTTTTGTTTCAGAGAAGTGATGGAATCAGAGATGTAGTTAATCAAGGGCTAGCATAACGGAAACACATAGCTGAGAGAATGAGTATTTGTGTTTAGTAAAGGGATAACCTAGAGTCGTGACCAAAGAATTTCTCCTGTTGTTTCTTTCCTGTTGTATTCAAGGAGTAGAAGGATTTCTGGGACTCCAGTAATCCTTTGCCAGTTTTCCTGAATATTGCACTCTTGTTCCACTGCCTATTCAATAAAGTCTGATTCTTCCCAAAAGTGATGGATTATTACACATGTGCTCTTGATTTCTAGATACAGAACAGTCCTTGCCAGAAGCATTCAATATATTGCATATGTGCCCTGTGAGGGTATAGCATGTCTGTAGTCAGTCTAGGGTTTTTGCCAGGAAAAAGGCTACCTCATGTCTGGAAACCCCAGACAAATTCCTTACGATTCATCCAGATGAGATTAGGAAAGTGTGAGGGGATGAATAATCTTGTAAACTCTTAGAAAAATAAGACTACAGGATACCTGAAGATAAATTTTTTACCTGCTATGACTCCTTGATGGAAAATCATGTCAGCTGCACCTATGACATTGCTAATTAAAGTTTAGTAACCTGTTCTGAAAGACTTCCAGGAAAAGATTCTCTAGATAGAACTTCCTTGGACAACTCATTTGCATGTTTCACTGTCCTAAATATAGAAATTTGAGTCTAAGTCTAACCACTTCTTTTAGTCTGTTATAGATCATGTTTTCTAGTGCTTGTTTATTCTAATAATTTTCTCTCTACTTGGTCCAAATCTATTTTTCTTGACATCAGGCACACAAAACAGACAACAGAACTAAGTAGATGAATGGACCTAAATCTTTGCTTCATGTATCTTGAGGTCTACTTATTCTTCAAATACCATATTTGTCTTTTGTTTTGTGGGGTTTAACTGCAGAATGTCTTCATTTTTATCTTGGGACCCCCTATTAGCATTCTGAATTTCAATCCTATCTGCCAAAGTAGTTCCAGACACCCTCTGTACTGTGTTACTTCTATTTAATGGTACACTCTCTTCCATCAGCAAGTCATCAGTGACAGTTTTTAAGGGCAAGGATATCTAAAGAGTCTCTTGTGCAGTCCTGTCAGATAGATCTCTCCACTGTGGCAATACGTAGGTCACTACAGTTATAATTGTGCTTCTGTCATATAATAGGTTGACATAGACCAAACTTCCCTGGTTTGCATCAGAGGACATCATGGCATTATCAAATGCCATAGAGTTAGAACTTTTGGGTTGTTTTTGTTACAGAAAGAAACTAGACTGGTTTGATATAATTTGTTTTAGACAAATCCATGTTGGCTGCTCAAAATCTCCTTGTTGTATTCCAGGTGGTTACAAATGATTTGTTTGCTCCAATTTTTTTCCAGGAAACTGCAGTTAAGCTGTCTAGTCTGCAATTTTTTTCTCCTCAATTTATCCTTTATGATAATAGGCATTAACTGCATCCATTTCTGCTTTTTAGTTGCCTTACCTGATCCCCACAAGTTCTCAGAGATAACTTCTAATCATTGCTTCAACTGGTTTCTTAGGTAAAAATGGATATGTGATGGCCCTAGGACTCTATAACCAAGTTCTCTTATTATTAATGGAAAAAATCCCTGCTAAACCCAGGCAGTTGGCTCTGTGTGAGTCCAGGCATCTTGCAATTTTTCCTTCAGCAATCCCAAAGTGGTATGTGATAGCATAAGAATTTGGAGAAAGAGCACAAACTGCCTTCTCCCTTTGTCTCCTGCAGACCATCTTGTTGCCTTTAATAGCTTGCCTTGTATTTCTGTAGTTGCCATGGCAGCTAATAATTTATTACTGAGCTAAGTAATAATTGCTTCATAATTATAAATCTAAGCGGCACGCTGGCACATGTATCTGAAAACTTATGTACTAATTCCTTTCATATTGATCTTCTTCCCTGCTTGATCTTTTTGAATTTGTGAGTTATGTTTTATCTTACCTCTTAACACTGAGTAAAATTAAACAAAAGCTTTCATGTTGTAACCTCTTCTAGAACTCAGTTTAGAAAGCCTCTCTGACCAGCACAGCACTAGGTATCCCTCTTTGAATGCCTTGATATAAATCCAACAGTAGTGGAAGTTGATTTGGACTGTACCCTTGTACTTATGTTTCAATATTTTTCTCTGCCTAAAAATCACACTAATACTTGTATGATAATACTAATAGATGTGCTTATATATATATATATAAAATACAAAAAAAAAGAAAATTTAATGGTAGAGATGCATATGGGCAACAATTTTCAAATACTTAAGTAGAAATTCCAAATGGTGATGTCTTTTCCCAGACACTGACAGAAAGCAGGCACTGATTTGGTTGTTGATGTGTCTTTATGATACTTGTCTGCCTGTGCAATATGTTGTCTCTTGTTTGTAGCCTAGATTTCAGCTCTTTAGCACCTGTACTTTTGGTTCTGAATTCATGCATTCTTAGTTCATGGCTGGGATCATCAGGTTGAGAGAGGACACAATGTAATAACCATGAGTGAAGTAGGAAATTGATGTGGCTGAAAAATGAAATAGATTATTTTTATCATTTGTACTTAATGCATATTCCAACAGAAAATGCTTTCAGACAAGCAAAGTTGTTGATAAACTCATGTTTTCCTACTTGGGAGCTACATTTCTTATGCCAAAACTGCAAACCATCCTTATTTAGTAACACTCCTGAGTGAAGCTTTGGTGACAATGCAATAAATCAAACAGTATTGTAACATCATGTAGTCATCACAAGTTAGATGACTCTTTAATCATTGGAAAATCCCTATCTTTAAAGGAGGAAAAAAAAAAGTCAAGCAAGGCTTATACTAGTTTATTGTTCTCTTTTCAGAGTCAAATTGGCTGCCCATTCTCCAGCCACAAGTCCTGCCATCCTGTTAGACCATTCAGTTAAAAATTGGAGTGTTTCTAAGTAAACAGGCACAGCATACGAGTTTTCATGACTGATGCATCTGCATCTGCCTTGGGGATGTGGTAGAGACCACTGCCAAGACAGCTTAACCTAATGTGTCGAATGTATTTGAACCATTCTCAGAAGGATGTTGAGATGCTGCAGACACATTTGTTCTTTATGCTCTCTTATTTCAAGATTAATCTTGCTTTAGGAGGCATTGTACCTCATTGCTTGGCAGAGTATCAGTTCTGTGAACACACTGTAAGGTTAGGTTAAAGTATTTAGTGAAGGAGGAAGCAATAGCAGTTTAGTCAATAGCTCAGTAGTTCTAAATCTGGAAGTACTGTCATAATAGAAGTGAAACCAGTGAATATAGGCTTTATCTTTCTCTAAATGGGTGCTTTATTCATACCTACATGGAAGGAAAGGGTTCTGGTCTGCATTTCTGGTTAAAGATCTTTACAGCAACTCCTCCTGAAGGCATTTTGGATGTTTCTACAGCTAAATAACAAAACTTTTGAGTAATTTTCAGTGTGGTTGATAGCGTTCAGGCAAATGTTGCACTTAATAGTCTGTAGATAGACAAGTCTTCTCAAGAAGCAGGTTTTAAATTTCAAAGTATGTATGAAAGTTGTATTACTTACTGTGTATTTGTTTTTCAAGGCAAACTATTTTTAGATGAATTTTCATTTTTTATTTTTTATTTTTTGCCTTACTGACAAAGTGCAGGACCCTTGAGAGTGTCAGGCAGTTACTTGCTTTTGAATTTTTATAAGCAGGCCTAAGTTCCAAACTTATTGTTGAGCAGTGAGTATATTGCTAAGCAGCAGGAACACATTAATGTCCTGGTTAGTGTTTATCCCATTATGTTTATTGAGATTTGTAAGTATGATGCCCCTAGGTGTACAGAAAACTTATTGAAACTATTTGTAGATATTGTTCTGTACCTGTGTGGCAGTTCATTTCTTTGACCTATTGTTCTCTGCTTGTGGCATCTGAGCTGTAACACTGAACTGTTTTAAACATCATTTGCATAGTTAATTTTTTAATACTGCTCAGACTTGCTAATTATCTAAATATTTATCTAACAAACCGGAAGGCAAACACATTTAGGTCATGAATAATGGTGAAATGTATCAAACCATGGGCCATTTACTATTAATGAACTTGTCCCTGTCTCTTGGGGGTCAAAGAAATCAGCTCTACCAGTGTGCAAGTTGCTTATCAAGTGAAGGCTTATCACGAGTAGTTAACATGGATTCCGCAAGGGGAAGTCCTGCTTGCCTAATCCGATAGCCTTTTATGGTGGCATAACTAGGTGGAGAGATGAGGGGAAGGCAGTGGATGTGTTTTTTCTTGACTTTAGCAAAGCTTTTGATACTGTCTCCCATGGTATCCTCATAGCTAAACTTAAGTGTGGATTGGNCCCCCAGCTCAAGAAGGATAGGGAGCTGCTGGAGAGAGTCCGGTGCAGGGCCACAAGATCATGAAAGGAGTGGATCATCTGCCCTATGGGGGCAGGCTGAGAGAGCTGGGTCTCTTCAGCCTGGAGGAGACTGAGAGGGGACCTCAGGAAAATTTACAAACATGTTAAGGTTGAATGTCAGGAGGAGAGAGCCAGGCTCTTCTCAATGTCATCCAATGTTAGGACAAGAGGGAATGGGAGCAAATTGGACCACAGGAGGTTTAGCAGTAACATGAGGAAAAACTTTTTTACAGTAAAGGTGATAGAGCACTGGAACAGGCTGCCCAGGAGGCTGTGGAGTCTCCTTCTCTGGAGACATTGAAGAGCTGCCTGGACACATCCCTGTGTGACCTCATCTAGGTGATCCTGCTCTGGCAGGGGGGTTGGACTAGATGATCTTTCTAGGTTCCTTCCAACCCCTAACATTCTGTGATTCTGTAATGAGATGTTAGGAAGCCATTTGCACATATAAGTTCAGCAACTTGATGCAGCATAACTTATTTTTACTTGGCAGTAGGTTTTATTTTACTGTGTTTTAAAAGCTTCTTGGTGGACTTTCCCTCCTGATTCTTTTGGCTCCTTGATGTATAGACAAGATACGGTAACAGGCTCTTCCAAATTCTTCTACAGAAGAATCAGTGATGGTAGAGCACTATAATCTCTCTTGAAAACATACTTTTTTTGTTGTGCATTTTTACGGCCTCCTTTACAGCAGATAAGTGATTAGGAGCATTTAGACAGAACAGCAATACAAATATGAATGTTAGTGAGTGCAATACAGACTTAAAATGTTCTCCTTTTTCAATTTCGGAGTACAATCCTGTTGTACAAGATAATGATTAATTGATAGTATCAATTAGCTTTCTTTTATTGTTATTATTTTCATAGGAGAAGCAGCACATGGAATAGCAGAAATGAGTACCTTGGGATCATGGGAAGGAGAACTGTTGAAATGTGAAACTGCTGTTGGAGCTAGGCAGGCAGATTCTGCCATAATTACCCCATTGACCCACAAATGAACTTTACTTTTCAAAGGAACAATTTTGGAATGTTTCCTGGGGAACATTTTGCTGTCAATGTGTGAGCATACATGGCAAGATGCTAAAGATATATCAAAACTTGCAGCTAAGAATTAGCATAATGGTTAATGCAGCTGCTTAGTGCTGCTCCACGGTCACTCTGTAGTGTACCATGACTTGTATAGGGGTGCTTTCTGTCCTTCTGAACAACTCCTCTCCATGAAGTTGTGTGATGTTCAAAGATATCATTATTTCTGGATTTTTAAAATGCAATCTTTAGTGAGCATAGAAACGTTGTAGCCTGATCCTGGATGGCACTTTCTATTAAAGGAGGACTCTGCAGCTTAAATAGGACCAGAATTCTCTTTAGAGCAGAACAGCAAGGTGGTGGTGTGGCTTTTGGAGTGCTTATTTCTGTGGTGGTTTTTTTTTGTTGTTGTTGTTATGAATCATGTAGCTAAACACTTTTCTCCTATTCCTTTGAAAGGCATGGATCCAATTGCCTTTGCTGGCACTTAATCCAGAAGTGACCAGACAGAACTATTCTGCCTTAGCCAGCTTCTAAGCCTGACTCCTTACATCTGTGTGAGCCACTATAAACCAGAACCAAAAAACCTTTACCCCTTTTTGGATTTCTAGTCAGCAAATCTCTTGTAAGGATGCCCCAAATATACTGGAATGTGACTTTTTTTTAACTAGTCCTTTTCAGGAAATTCTCAATATTACTGAAAAGTAGGCTTGCTGTGGGTACTCAGATTTCCATTTATATGTTAGCAGAGAAGTCTTTCAAAACATATCTCTGGCAAGAGAATGATCCTGATAGTTTAAAGATGAGTTAATTTGATTAAATAAATTACATTGTAATATAACCTAAAATGGACTAACACTATGGTAGTTAATTAAAAGGACAAAATTCTTAATATAAGAATGGCTTAATTCAGTAATTCATTGCTAAGCTTTTGCCTTTGTAACAATTCAGGGGTTTTTCCATCTTTGAAATGACTTAAACAAGGTAGCTGTAGATATGCTTATGGTGGTGCTTTTTGTTGGACTAATTTTTAGAATTTATTGTAGATAGGTGTTCTATTTTGTGGAAGATGAAAACAGGAAAAAGTGTTTGAATTATTGAAGGTTCATCTTGAAAACACCTCTGAGCTTTCAGGTTTTTTAGGTACACTTTCCTCAGTGTTTAAAAAATATTTCTACATACAAATACTCTGCTTCTTCAGAAAATGCAGCTCTTGGGTAACTTTAATTTCAGTTCCTTGCCTGCACAATTAAAACACAAACTGGAGACCTTTTTCTCAACATTTCCATCCTCTATTTCTCATTATGCTCCTTGATGAGATTTTTAGGCTTCAGAGAACACGGTCTAGGCAGCTAATCCGATGCAGTGCTAAGATCACAGCACTTCTTGTGTAATTCTTATTAGGTTAATCAAGAAACTTACTGAAGCAGGAGGTTTTTTAAGGCCTGCCAAATTTGAAACCATAGATCAAAGTTCATAGCCCTCTGACCCTTTTGCCCTAACTTGCATCAGCAAAGTCTACATGAATGGCCTTATTGTGACTATGGCAATGTCCAAAAGCCTGCACATTTGCAATTGTTTAGGCTTAGGAGAGGCATTGTCTTGTGACTGATGAAATGCGTTTTCTTCTCACTCTGAAGTGTAAAGGTTTTCACCTCCATTGCCTATACAAGTGATCACAATAGCAGTTAGGTGATCCTTGTTCCTGTCAGACTGAGCACCCAGTTTTATGACAGAGTGTAATTAAATAACTCAGAAGCCAACATTGGGAAAACAGCATTGAGGAACAGGGGAAAAGCTTAATTTCCATATGGCCAGCCAAGCGAGAACAACGCTAGCATTGTGATCTGGAGTAGACAGTTTAAGCACTATTAAAGAGACATCTATTCTTTAAATTGTCTCCTGAATGCCACTGCACTTCTTTGATTACCCTTCTTCATGGTCAAAACCTTTTCCTAAACCAAATGATTTTTGCATTGGTGTGAGTTCTTTTATTAATATATTAGCAAGGATTATTTTGAAAAATACACTGAACTTGAGAATGGAAATCAAATAATTTAATTAAACAAAGTTTGACCCAGAAAGGCTTAAGGAATTTTACTATGGTTGCCTTACTAACATTCTGATTTACCCCTTCCTTTTTCAGGGGAAATTACAGAAGTAAGATCACAGTAGGGCTGGGGATTTCAGGGAGCATGGGGTAGAAGTTCTAATAGTGCTTATAAAGAGGACCTGAAGGTTTTTTAGTAAATCGTGTTCATTTTTACCTTTTTAACTTCCTGAACTTATTTCCCTAAAATGTAACTAATGCATCCAGATATTCTTTAAATTGCCCACACTGGTTATTTAAGTGTTCAAATGTAAACCTGACAGGTTACTTTTAGATGTGCATGTCATCATTACAGCTACTGTAGTGCTGGATTGGTCAAATCTTTCTTCACTTGATAATGTTTCTTCCAGAGCCAGCTGAAATTTGGCTGATTTGAACACGAATGGTGGTTTTGAGATGAGTTAGCAGGGTCTGTGTTCTTGCATGGTGAAAAGAACATGTTTGAAATGTACAACTTGTGCAATGCAGCAATGGAGAATGGTGGTGTCTGTGTGAGCAACATAGGTTTGTTTGGTTTTGTTTTAATATATGCCCCATCGAATTGAAAGCAAATGCTTAGGAACAATATAATCCTTGTTCCAAGAGCAGTTAGCTTGAAAATCAATGCCTGTATAATGGCAAAATGATCAGATATTTCTGAGAATACTCTTACAACCTGTACTTAGCAGAGCATATGACTGCAGTACCAGAAATTACAGGAGTTTATTAAAATAAGGAGACGTTGTTCAGATCACCAATTTACTAGAGTGTCTATTGATTAAAGCAAGATGTTCGTTTGCAAAACAAACAAAGCATTTGGGGCAATTATGGTTCTCCACGTTATAGCAGGAAAATGTTTGAAAGTCTTGACAGGCAGTCGTTTACTTGATGTGAGTATTCAATTCTTTAATCTTCAAATCTATAGAAAACTGCCACATCACCCCCAGGAAGTTCTCAGGATAAATACCCAATGGAATATTTTGGAACAATCAGGCTGCTACCTTTCAAACAGGAAAAGTGCAAGGCAGAAGCACTAAAAAGGATGCTTTTGAGGGGTCTAAATTTCTTCTGTTCAAGTCCTTCTTGACTCCAGCTTAATTTCAAAATGCCACAACTAAATGGGTTTCCTCTCTATGTATAAAACAGAAGTGTCAGCTTTGATCCATAGATACTGAACATTAAGATGCATTATTATGAGATGAGGCAAAGTTTATTCTGGTGAATTGCATTAATGGGAGTGTGGTGTGAGGGATGTGATACAAGCACACAATGTTTCTGCTTGGGAAGGAGTACATGGAGAGAAGAGAGTAGTCATTACTCTGCAAAAAAAAAATGCAGAATATTGCTTTATTTATGGCTTGAAAAACTGACAGAGTTAAATCCTTGTGTCAGTCAAGTCCTGATTTAAAGCTCCAGCTGTGGGTATTCAGGGACTCAATTATGTTATGACCTTTCATCTTTTTCATCTTTACAGCACACATGCAGTGCCCATGCTCCTCTTAGTTGTTGTTGTTTTTCTTTTGTCTTATTCTTTCCTTGTACTCTTTAAATAAAATCATGGTGGCAAGGAAGGGAAAAATCTCTTTCCAGCAACTTTATTTCTTATTTTTATTAAATCATTATAGTTGTCACAGTTGTAATTCCATTGTGTTTATTCCTGGTATATTCTAACTTGCCTAGCCAGTAGTGGAGCCAAATGGGATTTACCAATTGACTTCTGGAAACTAAATGGCCTAATGTTCCTCTCTGGTTATCTACCCTTTCAGCTGGTGGGATATATGCTTTGCCTTCTGCCTGCTTAGTGCCCTGTAGATAAATTTGTACAGAATTTCTTTAGCTGTCAGAGTGATGGATGGGTGGTACAATGGAGCCTGCTCAGCCAGAGCAAGTGGTTGCCTTTGCCATCCATCACTCTTCCTGCTGTCAGGCCCCTGATCAGGACTTCAGAGCAGGTTCAGACTTTGTCTAGGTCACCATGCCACAGAAAAACAATTAGTTTGTCAAGGATATACATATTTTAGCATGAGGATATATGATGTCTGAAATGCTGCTATGTTCTCTATTTAATAAATCAGATTTTTGCTTTGTTTTGAAGACAGGGCTCTATGCTTAGTGGAGAGTGAGTGTCACATGGCATTCTTGTAGTTATGGCTGTGGATGGTAGGGAAGAAAAGTGTGTTGCAGGTTAGAAAAGAAAATGGAAAATAAGCATTTGATAGCTGAGTGCTAGAGGCAGAAATGTTTTAAAATGGGTGTTAAAACTAGCTCTGGCCTTTTAAAGGATTTAGAGTTTTTTCCTACTAGTAATTTTTAATACCTCTGTCTTTTAAGCTTTAGATCATTCTCTGGCTTGATTTGTTGGCTCTTTTGACTTGCCAGCTCTTTGTGAAATAGGAAAGCACCAAACTAAATTGAAGTATTTCTTCTTAGTTGTGTTATATTTCACTAAGGCTTGTGTTTCTCTGTATGTCATTACATTTCATGAGTTCAGCTGGTAACTTAAGTTTCTGCTCTTAAACACCAGCCAGGATTTTTAATTTGAAACAGCCCTTAACTCCTATTCATGAACTTATTTCTTTTTTCTCCTCCCCATTTAGAGGTGCTGGGGAGAAGAAATGGGAGATACCTAGACTGACAATTCATCTGGCAGTGAAACAGGATTAGCTGTTTGAATGCTTATGTCCTCCAGTAATTTTTGCTGTACTGTGAGGGTCTTTTCCACAGTTCATCAGGAAGGAGTTGCAGATTTGCTCAGCTTCTGCTAGGGACAATCCAACAGGAGTGCTACCAGTTGCTGAACATATGGCTTCACTCTGGAGGCTCTTGTGTCAAATGTTGGAGAATACCTGAAGCATGAGGTCATGCTGAGAAGGAAAAACACTTGTGATACGAAGGCAGCTACATCAGTATTCCAAACCAGCTTTTTGTGCATGAATAACTTGAACAAAAGATGGTAACTGTAGTAGAGTCTAGGTCTGGGGTTGTCAAAGTGGTTATATATGCCTGAGACCACCTTGGTCTGTACCCTAGTGTAAGGGAACATCAGATTACAGGTGCTTTGTAACACTCACATGACAGGCTAACACTGATGGGTTGTGTGGTAGCTTTAGTAGGATCATATGCACTCAGCTGAGCCTGACGGGACTAGTGGCCTGAAATACTACATAAGTCTTTATTCTTCTGTCCCCACTATTATCTTTCAGGAGTAGATATGGTAGCACTGACTGTTTATAATCTGAAGTATCTACTAGTGCTTGTTTTCACAGATAAACCAATTAGCTATGAAGTGTGCTTTGGTACTGAATTATCAACAATATTTTCCAAAAGTAAGTTGGTTCTGTTTAGCATTTTGATGCCTGAAGAAGGTGTTGCAATGCCTTGCAAATTAAATGGCCTTGCAAATAACTCTAATGTTTTCTGCTTAAGTGTCAGAGACGCTTAAAATCGTAGCCTTCTTTCTTTGCATCTTGTGTGCATGCTAGAACACTGGAGACAGCATGACTATTCTGGATATGCTGAGCAAGTGCAGAAATAACTCACCTCCATGTTCACTAATATTCCCAGTATCTATCAACAGCCACTCCGTGTCAGTCTGAGCAACTGTGATTACAGGATTGGTTTTTTTAGAAGCCTTCTATATATTTATGTTCAAGAGAGGATTTGTTGCTTGATGCTTTTACCAGTGGATCAGCAGGGAAAAATAAATCTTTGGTAAACTTGTGTTTGTGTTTTTTATCACATTTTCAAGTGATAAATGTAATTAATCAAATTTCTGGATAAATGCAGCTTATTTTCAGCGCAGTAAAATCGTAATGCTTTTCCTCCATACATAGGGCAGAAGCTATTTCTGCATGGATGTTGTGCAGACAGCCTTCTGATGGCTGTGGGAAAGATGGCATAGCTCAGGCTATGTTGACATATTTAGAGAGCTTAATTCCTTCTCCACACATCTGTATTTTAATAACATGGCTTTCAGTGTTTCTTTGCACAGTGGAACAAATCAGAAATAGCCACTGCAGCTGAAGGCAACACTCTTGCTCCAGCAAACAGCATTTCCTAATCCTCTTCCAAAGCTTTCTTAGACAAATGTTTGTTACATTATCATGCTCAAACCTGTTCTCCTTCTCTATTTGATTTGTTACTATGCTCTCTCACACGGTGCATTTAAATCACAAGGTCTTTGAGACATGAACTTTGGCATGGATTTAGAAGTATAATATACAAGTATAGTATAGACATTATTTATTTTAAGGAAAATATAAATTTGGCAGCTGGCTAGGAAAAGCTGGAATGTCTGATTATTAGGACAGCAGTAAGGGCAGGTTTTCATTACTAAACAAGCATATAGACAGTTATGTTAACATGCCCCATAACAAGGTAGCTCGTCATGGTAATTTGGTACTAGAGAAATGCATTGCAAGAATGCATGGGGAAGAAATTTAACCTCTTCCTGGTTTATCAAGAGGAAATGAACCTACGATTCCAAAATAAATCAATAAACAAAAATTTCTGGTAATGGGGAATAGTTTATTGCTTCTTGTTTCTCACAATTAATAGAAGTTTATGGAAGCAATATGGTGATAAATGTCTCTGAACCTGGTCCAAGTGGAGTGGTTTTATTCTAACTTCCTTTCAGTAAGTGTGGAGAGCCTGGGTTCTGGCAGGAGTACTGAGATATGAGAGTACCATATCTGTCACAAGAGCTGCCAGCCAAGCACCAACTTGAGAGGCCAGAACATGCAGAGTAAATATTTGAATGCACTTTAAAACAAGTGCCTTGGATTTTAAAGCCTTTGTAACATCTTATACAATATTTGGACATGATAATGATTCCTGTGTGCTTTACTCATCTTGATGAATATTGAGTAAAAAGTTCAGCTGGCTTCTATTTTGTCCTGCTATGTCAGCTTATTTGCTTCACAAGTGGCTGTTAAATTAGCTTTATGGGGAAACTAGGGCTAAGATTTCTGAATTTCTGCAGGATCATCACTTAGGGCATTACAGTAACATGGTACCTAGTGTGATGTGGGCATTGAAGGAATTTTCCGTCTAGTTTCAGTGGCCAAAAAGCCACATTAGGATAAATATAGCAAGTGAGATCTAATAGTATCAAAGAAAGTGGGATGAGTAATTTTAAGCAGATGATAGACCACTGAAGAAGGAAAAGATTTCTGAGAGTAGATTTAAGAGACAAGTTGCCAATATAGTAAGTTCAAGGTTATGTTTGACTTAGTATCCAGAGGCTCAACTAGTTATCTGTAGCAAGACCCTGAAGCTGTACAGTTTTAGTCATCACGAGTTGGGCATATGGAATTGAATTTTTCCCCTTAAAAGTCACTTTAGTGTTTTAAAGCTGGAAGAGACCACTATTGTCTTGTTCACTCCTTTGTTTTATCAGACTACTTATATACTCAGCCTAATACCTAATGTTTAACTTTTTCAACATCAATTGTTCTTTATCAGTCCTTGGCTAAGCTTGGTAGTTCACAGTTCATTGTCTTTAGAGGTGAGGTATAAAAGTAATGCAACTGCTATGTTCCATGTATACTTGACTTCTAGTGTCTCCCTCAGTTGCTCATAACTTTTCTCTCCAGGGACCTTCTATAATGCTAAATATTAAAACAACTGTTTTAAGCTTCATGTTTTAGTGTTAAAAGCAAGGGAACAAAGTCAGAGCAGAGGCCAGCTGGCAGACTTGCATAGCAATGTGCAGACCTTTCCCCTTTAGACATACCAGAATTTAAATCTACACTTAAATCACAAGTCAGTATGGATTTAAGCCTATCCAAGAACTCATTTATGCACATCACAAAACCACCCCACAAACTGGTACAGTACTTTTCATTTGGCAGTCATTCCTCCAGAGATATCCAGGACAGAAATAGCAAGGGTACTGCAGGCCAAATAAATGCTGGCAAAGCTTCCTATGGGAGAAAACTTGTTCAGCACCTGCCTGTTTGTGCTGTGCCTGGCTGCCATTGCCTGTATTGGACTGTCACATTCATAGTGACTGAAATTGTCCACCTTATTCAGGAATAAGTAGGTTTTGTTTTGTTATTTAACCTGAACTAAAATTCTAAGTTCAGTTTTCAAAGTAAGAAAATAGAAAACCACAGTATGTCTGAGCAGAATCACTGTTTTCAGAAACTTGTCATTTGTTGGGACACAGACTTGGAATTGGCTGTGCTTAAGGAGAGCATTTGTTCTTCTTCCCCACCATGCAAAGCTCTGTTAAGCTTGACAGGTCTCTGTGTGGGTGTGGAGAGCTCAGAATGTAACAACCCATGTTTTCCTCAGTATTTAAAAATTGTTAATCAGCCTCTTCTGCTTGCCCAAGTTAATGTCTGATGGTAATCCCAATGAATTTCAAGTGAACTGTGTGATGTCAAGAATAAATATAGATCCTTAATTAAAATTTAAAATTGGAAAGTAGGTCAGGATGCTCTTAAATCCTCTCAAGGCCACCCGGTCAGTGTTGGAAGATATATTTTAGCCTCATGAAAGAAATCTTCAATCTCAATTTCTTTCTGACAGACCCTAAAGAAAGTGCAGCATAAAATGGCTGTGATATTCTTCCTTCATGTGAGATATCTGAAACTGTGCTTGCAGTGGCTGCTAAGTCACTGGCACTGCAGTGTGAAAAGAATCAGATTCTACCTAGTGATTTTCTGATGAACATTAACCTATTGTTGAATACTGCCTGAGAACTGATAAAATGGCTGAGACTCTTACATCTGTGCTCTCTCCTGTACTCTTCTGGAGAGCTGGAAAAGCTGGCAGGAACTTCTCTTGCTGGCACAGGCAGGAACATGGTCACTGGCAAAAGTATTAAGCTCTGCTTTGTAGAAGCATTTTAAACAAGCATAGGATATCTTGACACTGGAGAAGCCTGAAGCCAGTATTGATTACTGTACCAGCTAAATTCCTTTACTTGGCCTGTCCATGGAATCCCTTGCATTTAAGTTGCAAACCTTTCATTCTTTGAAAAAGATTTTGTATCTATCAGCAAATTTACCCTTGCAAGGTCTGACTGAAATGATTTGGTATACTCTTGATTTTATTTTTCATACTCTGTATACAAATTTTTAAAGTTTCAGTGTATATTAAAAACAAAGTGAAACCTTTTCCATTTCAGAGCAAATTTTTATTTATTCATTTTGAAGTGACCTTCTTGGAAGCTTTCTTGAGAAATACTATTATAATCTGAAACAATTAAGGACCTGGGAAAAAAATGGTGTGCACCAAGTATAGTGGTAAATACCCTGAGAACCCCTCTTTTTCTTCTGGTGTATATCAAAATTGCATTGTGTTCAGTCTAGAACTCAATTGCCATGAAAAAAAAATAGCAGTTTTAGTGTGCTATGTCTAACTCCATGCTGTTCCCTGGACATGAACCACATGTTACTTCCAAAAGGCCTTGCTTTCCACAGGATCAGTTTGATCCAATTGTGTTAATCTGTGTTAGTCTGTCTACTCTAATTAGACCATGGTTTTAACATCTGTGATAAGTAGAGTTAGTGCTCTTTATCTTACTTGGGAATTACTATACTAGTAGGCTGTTCAGAAAGACTAGAAGATTTTAGCTGTAATTACTCCATGAAAGGCTGTCATTTATAAAGCCATACTGTCACTCCCCCCAGCTGGATGCTCACCAAGCTGCTCTGGTTCCCTCCTGCCATACAGCCTCTAGGTGTTTTATGATTCCTGTTGTTGAAAAGCAGGACAGACAAGCACTTTGGTTTATCTAGTATGCTCACAGGTCATAGGCTGTCTATTCACTTTCCTAAAGATGAGACCTCTTAGCCCAGCTGCCAGAATCTTCTTGAAACAGCACTGATCTCCATCCCCAGCCTCTGCTACTTCAGGCTGGAAAGAGGTGAACTTTGGGAGTGAGCTCCGAGTTTAAAATTCGGATTCCCTGAGTTGTCAGGGTTACAAAAAGTCAATTGCTTTCTATGGTAGCTACACAAGGAGGGGATGTGTTAAGACAAAATAAAGAATATGTGTGCATATTCATGGAGATATTTTCTGGGTTTAACCAAAATGGAGTGTGCTTGGGGCTTGCTGTCAGGCTTGCCTGCAGAACCCAGGGGTCCCTCCTCTGCCTGTGTTTTCCTTTCTGAATCATGAACTATCTTCTAATATGCAGCTATTTTCTTAATTTTGCCTCTGGTCTGCTCTTTCATTTTCTTTAACAGCTGATTGGGAGGCTGCCTTTAAAATTTTTAGCCTAAGTGAGCTTCTGTACCAGCAAAAGTCAATGGAAATGGCTTGATGACTTCACAGGGAGGGAGATTGCAGCCTCACTGTGCAGAGACACATGGTATTTTGTAGAAATATCTTTTGATTTACGAACTACAAATCTTGTAGGTTTTGTTCATATTATCTTTTATGTCAGTGGACTTTTTGCTTTATCCTCAGATCTGTGTAATTCTTCTCTGTAAGAAAGGCTGTTTAAATAGAAGTGTTTGGGAATACTGTACCAGGCAACTGACTTTTTTGTAATAGAAATATTTTTTTTTAAGCACTAACAATGTCTTACAGGCCTTACACTTAGCTGCAGTGTGATACAATGTGGATTTTTATAGTAAGTCTTCAAAGTATCTCCATTTCTGATTCATGTAGTTGTATATCTTACTGAAACATCTTTCTGGCATGTGAAAGCAGATGATTAATTCTTGTTTTTCCTTGGTTATAAAGGGAAATGAATTCTCTTAACAGTAAGTAATTGCAAGAAGCTTATTCATGCCATGGTTTGAGAAAGTATGTGGAAAAGATGCCAGTGACAGAATTTCAGCCTTGCTTTAAGTCCCACAGCATACATGGGTTAAGGGGTTCACTTGTAAGACTCTAGTACAAGAATGGTGAGCATGAAAAGGGAGATAGGGAAAACAGATGAAGCATAAAAGGAAAACAGATGATCCTTGAGGGTCTTTTAAAGATGTCTGCCTTGACTCTCCCTGTTCTAGGGTAAGCTGCACTTTTTCCTCCCATCTGATCTCTCCAATCAGACATTGAGATGTCATTTCAGGTCCTGATTATAACTTAGGAAATTTCTTCTTGTTGACTCATTTACTTTCCATTTCTGTCTCGAGATGGAATTATGCAATTGTTCCCTTCTTGGTTCATGACTTGGCAGCATGCATTTTGCATGGTCTATGCAGATTATTTCTCATGAGGCATTTGCACCTCAGGTGATATAAAACCACCAAATATGTCGTGTACCTCTAGTGTCCTCTGACCTTGTCTGCCAGTACAAGCTAAGCTGAAGGGCTTCTTACTGAAGTTACAAAGCACTGAGAAATTGAGGTTTTCCCATGATGTTTGCATCCAGGTGTCTGCTTGTTCCGGTGTTTGAGAGTTTGTCTCTCTAAAGGAAAAGAAAACCTCTGTGGCTGCATGACTTGTTACCATGCTGCTCAACAGTTTCCTTTAGTTCCAGTGTCAGAACCACAAAATATGTTTATATATATTTCAGTCCTCTTAGAAGTGTGCATGTGTGTAGACAATAGATTTCACTACTCTTCAGTATTTCTTGGAAGTGTCTGGAATCCAAAAACTTAGTGTATATGCTGTGGTCCACATGCTACTTGGATCTGCAGCGAGCAGGAATATTCACTGAGGCTCTAACTTAGCTGCACAGCTAACCTAACTGGTTCAGCTAGCTTCAAACCTTGAACTAGTTGTGTCAAAATGGAAACTGGGGGGAGGGAGGTGACAATGAGTGTTATCTCTGAAAACCTAAGTTTCAGAAACATTGGCTTTTAAATACAAGAGGAAATACTTACTCTACTTGGTGGACCATGTGTCAGCTTGACTTCATATCCAACCATGGATGCTGCACAGCAAAAAAGATGTGCATCAGATAGAGACTAGAGGCAAGCGCTAAGATGATAAAAGAAAGCATGAGCTATGAAGGCAAACTTCAAGGTATTTGGTTTGTTTAGTCTAGACTTTAAGTAAAGAAGACTGAGGAGATGTAGGCAAAATGCTGCTGTTTGGAGGAAGAGAGTAATCTGGTTTTTCGTGTCCGCTGGGGACAGGACAAGAACTGATGAGTTTAAAGAAAGGAGATTAGAAGTCAGATATGGGGGAAAGTTTGCAATTGTAAGGATAATTAGTCACTGGAATAGATTGCTTAGGGCTACTATGGAATCATTTCAGTTTTGTAAGAACAGGCTTGACAAACATCTGCCGGGAGTGCCATAGGCAGTGATGCCTGTGCCTGGGAGTAGCAAGGTGAACTCAGGGACTACTTGAGCATCTTCCTGTCCTAGTTTCTTTGATATGCAGTTTGTATTTTCATTCCCACACTGCTTCTTTCTGGGATCCTATTCACCAAAAAATTCTCAGTTAACATTTTATTTGATGCCTACTTCACTCAAAAAATATATATATCTTTATGACAGAAGAAAAGTTAGCTTGAAACAGGTTTTGCTACAGAGACCAGCTTTAGGGCTACCGCAACTTTTACAACATCTGTTTTGCTGTTGATGTAGCAGGAAGCAGATTCTATTACACTTTATCAGCAAAAATTCAGATCCCAAAGTGGCAGAGCAAGCTTAAAAGAAAAAACAGCTGTTGATGAGGCTCTAGTGAGCATGCTATGGGCTTCAGCAAAATAAAACTTAATGGGAAGGGAAAGCAAAGCATCTTTTCATTCAACTTTGAGAAAAATTTACATGGTCACAGATGAGCAAATGGATTTATTCGACAGTTTACAAAACCTGTTATTCACAGCACTGTACTGCATGTTACTCTCAGCTGTCTCAGTGACCCTAATGCAGGCAGTGCCTGCCCCCAGGGCTCTACTGCGCTGGCTGCTTTTAATGGAACAGTGTGTGTTGTTAGGGCTGATGAAGCAGGATAATGATTCCAGTTGCATAATTCCTTTCTGTCGGATAAAATGGTGATGATATTCAGTTCTGTAATTGTATGTGTTTCATTAGAGCACTAGGTCTGCAGTAAGGGAAAAGAGAGGATTTGAGGTGTGGTCTGGGAATACATACTCTATAAATTGCTGGTGCTGACAGTTAGTTCTGTAGTACTAATTAATTTTTGTGTTTGCTATATTTTCCTTTGAAAAAGAGGGTTTGTTTGTGGGTTTGATTGCAGGGATTTTTTTGGCCTGCATTCAGTTTAAGAAGGACATGTTTAAGGAGACTACAGGTTTTGGAGAAAAGACACAAACCATCTTTCCTCATAGGTTATTTTGTGTCAGATCTTGGGCTAGCCACTGACTTTGAAATGAAATATAACCAAGATTTGTTGCACTAAATGTGGTGTTAGAACATCCTAATTTCTTAGGTGCTTCTTATGGAAAAACTAAAAAAAAAAAGTAATCAATCATTATTTTAAACCAAAGCAAGCTGGAATTGTTGGTATAAGCAAGGCATTTGTCGGTGATATCTAGAGAGATATTCAAGTGGACTGTCATAACATCCAACTCACTCTTCTGAGTTCCTCATTCCATCTGTAGTTTAAACTTTTTATTGAATAACGATCACATATTCTTTTGAGATTAAAAACTTGTTTAAAAATCATAGGATATGAAATTGGGGGGAAGGGGGGGGGACACCAAACAAACCCCAAAACTAACCAAATCAAACTCAGCCCCCCAAGCCACACACCCCCTCCCACTGTATTAAGTAAAACCAGTTCTGCAAAAATACACCCCTAACTTTGTGAGGTGTCTGGAGCAGTTAATGAGCTAAGTGAGCTGAAATGTAAACAGGATGTGCCTCATTTCCCCTGATGAGCTTTTCTGTACAGGATCCTGGAATTTGCCTTCAGGTGAAATGTCAGGATTTGTACTTTCCCTTGGGAGAGCCATTTCTAATTAAGCAGCATACACTCAAAATAATCTCTTTGTTCTGCCTTTATTGAGAAACACTTGAATACCAATTTTGCCATGGTATTAATGCTGAGAATATTGGCAGTTGCCCATTACCTGTGTGCATCTGAGCTCTGCAGCATTATAATGTGATGGAGGAGTGAGTATAAAAATGGTGTCTGCAAAATCAGCTATGTGGAGTGAGTAGTAGCTGATCCTCATTATACTGGTTTTACTTTCAATTTAGACAAGGCACAAATAATGAAAACTTGCCAAATAGTGTTGGTGGATTTATTTAACCCCGTGAGGTAAATGGCACATTTAAAACAGTAAAAGCTATTCAAATCTAACACTATGGGGATATGGAAAAATCTATCCAAATGATACAGACGGACATTACTTTTTTGCAAGAGAAGAAATTCCTTTAATTAAATGAGTTGTTGCTGCTTAACTTGAATTTTGTACTAAATACTTTCCTAAATACGTCAGGAGTTGATGTTGTGCACTGGGGTGCAGAGCAATGAGAATGCTTTGTATCATTTTCTATGTTGGTAAATAGATGTAGAACTACGCAAAGACACAACCCACAACACCCAGGATTAAATTTGGGTGTACATTTGGGTTTGAATTTTAAGTTTCCTTTAATGCATTTTGGTTGAGCTGAGCTTTTATGGTAAAGGGGAGGTTTAGTTGTACAAGTAGTTGTACACTTAGTGTGTAATGAGTCCAGTGTACTCAGAGCACATATCTTGGGATAATTCTGTGAGACACTATACCCTTGCTGTGATTAGATATGTCTATCTTCCTTTTCAAAAAGAACATAGGAGTTGGGCAAAGTGTATGGAATTGTCATTTAAAGTGAGATTTACAGAGTCATGGGTTACCTTTTGCCCTCTCTTCAATGGTATGCTTGAGGCAATGATTCACTCTAGTAATGCTATTTTTCAGAGACCTGTTTGAGACTCATCCTGCAGTTGGCACCTGAGTGGTTTTGCATTCCTGCAGTATTTTGCACAAGTTGTAGCTTAAATAAATCCCCAGATTCTAACATGTAAGCTATACAGAGACATCAAATTTCAGCCTTTATTTTTTTGGACTCAGTTGTCAATTTTTTCATAACCAGTGCAAGAAGTGTATGGTCTGATATGTTGTTTTACTTTTCTAATAGTACTTCTGATCTGTTTTGATTTGAAACTTACATTTTACTAATGAATATTTTGTTTACACACTGAGGTATCAACTAGATGTGAATATTTATCAGTGTGATCATGAAAAAAGTTTTTGATGTACAAATTTTGAGATATATTAAAAGGTTGTGATTTCAAAGCAAGTTGAGATCTGATTTTGCAAATGGGATTTCTGTGGAATCTCAGATCCTTATCATTAGTTTCAAATGTTAACTATTAAAAAATAACATACTGTTGAATTCAAATGTGGGGGATGACTTTCTGTTGTAATTACTCCATAAATCATGTTCTTGATCTTAAGAGATTCTCCTTGACAAATCCTCCTGTAATCACAACTGATAAGGTATGTTGGGTGATAGTGTAATAGCACTGTGTCTGTCTGTAGCAATTAGGTTAGTGGCCATAAGATACCACATAAAACTGGAGGTCATTCTTTTGAAATGTAAAAGATGTCAACCCTCTTTCAGGCCTGCATCCTTCCAGATGTTTGGTATCCTTGCCATTATTTTATTTAGTAATCTAGACAGCTTTGTTGCATGAGTTGTAGTGGGATATGATGCAAAAAGCACAGTACCTGTGCTCTACAACAACCATTGTGAAAATTGCATATATTCTTTAAAATGCTCCCAGAAATGATATACCACTTGCAGCTGAGGCAGAGCAAGATGTTAATTTGGTGAGCATGCTTCCTTTGGGCTTGAGTAAGATGACTTCTTGCCATGTATGGGCTTCAGGCTCTGTTTTCTATTACTTTTCTATTGTCAGACATGTAGTAATGCCAATGAAGAACTGAAAAAGCCACTTGGAGTAGTATTAGGTAATGTCATGTTGGCAGAGTGAGAAATCACAGCTGTTCCACTGGCAAAGAATATTTTTCTTGTTTCCTTTTGTTTTCTATTAAATCTTACTTTGATGGATAAAGTTATCACTGAAGGAATCAAACAAGCACGCTTACAGGGAGAGATGTTAAGGCTCTAGTTCCAGACATGTCACCTACATGTACTAGTGGAGACCTTCATAACTGATTTTGTAACATTTGTTTTCCAATACATGTCCTTTTTAAGTAGAGCAAACAACTCATAATTTCCAAATCCAGAATATTATTTCTGTACTTCACTGTAATTCACCATTCCTATACATTTTGGCCTGAACATCTGAGGTTGATTTTTTGTTTTGATGCATTGGTGGTGTTACAAGTGCAGTTATGAGAGTTAGTTAAGCTTCACAGTGAATTGCTTTATTGATTCTACAGACTATTCACTCTGTAAAACCAAAAACATTTGTAAGCATGATGTAGTACTATAAGGGTGATTGGTAAATGTTTTGAACAGATCTTTTAACCCTGTAAGCTACAATACTCTTCCCTGCCCTTCTCCTCCCCAACCAAACCACAAGGCTGAACCTATTTGAAGCATAAAACAAAGGTGGATTTAGCACAAACGAAATATCCAGGAATCTTGACTGTTGTCAGTTATTGAAACCATTACATTCTTGTAGCTGGTCCCTCAAGACTGATGTCAGTGGGTTCAAAGAGCTCTATTCCTCATGCCACAAGTGTCTGGAATACAGCTTAATTTCTCACCACTTCAGTGAATGTAGCTTGGTTTGTTTAGCTGGTGTAGAAACAACAACAGCCAAACCTCTTAAATAATCGTGTAGATAATATCACTCATTTAAGATTGTATTCACTGCTACTAATTAAATTGTAGGTACCATTAAATTTTGGCACCATACTAAACCACAATAATTATTAATGTAATTAAATTTAGTTATCTGTGTAGATTAGCAGAATGATGCATTTAGCACAGCATAAGCATGTAGCTTAAGCAGCATCGTGTAGTGGTGTATAATGCAAGAAAAAACATCATTTTCCCCTTGAGCAAAGCAGCAGTAAGAGAAGAGGGTGCCTCAAAGGTACATTTTGTGGCATTAGAACAGAAATTACTGATTGATAACAGAGGAAACTTAATACTCTTATTCTGACTTACTACCTTTGTAGTAAAGCCAAGCTCTTAGAAACAGTTAATTATAGTTGAAATAAAAATATTTAGGTGACAGCTGTAAGCCTTCATCATTTCTACACATATGTTACAGAACTCTTTCGCTGCTTCAGTGCGTATAAAAGAAGTTAAGATGAACAAGTTAGAACAAATCTGACATCCTTAAAGTTACTGGCAACCAAAGCACTGGAAAGACAAGGCAGGTTGTTTGGTCTCAGCCCCCTCCCCCCTGGAGTTTAACTGAACATGGTGTGAATTATGGGTGAATTGTGCCTCAGTCAATATTTCTTTACAGGCTGCAAAACCTCATAGGAGGTATAGATAGGTAGTAGCTGAGAAAGGCACTGAAGAGAAGGGGGGGAAAAAAAACGTTTTTGCTTGCCTATGAATAAAATCTGATTATTCATCAAGGTTTGAAGCCCATTTAGGCTGTTCTACTCTGAATAGCAGTTCTGTGTAAGAATAGTTAGGCTTTTTCTTGGTTTTTCAGTGGTGAAATATTGATGAGAATTTCTCATTCCCAGTACTGAAGTCCTTAACCTGCTGCCGTGTATGACTAGCACATTGCAACAACTCATGTTGAATCAAGTGGCTGAAGTGAATTAAATATTGTCAGCATCCTGGAGGCATTTTATTGATCCTGGATCTTTACTGCTTCTCAGGTAGCTTCTTAGTTGATGCATACTGGTGCTTGCTGTGCTACCAATGTGGTTTGGTTGGAAACAGCTGGTGAGGGTTACCTTCCTTTAGGCTGTCAAGCTGGCTTTTACAACTGATTTTTGGCAGGACGAAGCATTGAGCTATGTTCTGCAGCTGGGGAAGATGCTGACATGGCTAATTCCCATCCTTTTGTGGCTTTGCAAACTCACTGCCAAATGGCTGCAGTTCTGAAAAGCTGCACTGTATACAGAGGAAATGATTCTCTGCAAGCCTATGGGTTGCTCAGGATTTTAAAGAGGTTTTCCAGGGATCACAGACTTTTATTGAGCAGTATTAGAAAACAGGTTCTCTTTTGGACTTATGGCTTAATATATGTATTTTCATGAGATGTGTTAGTAACAGATGTTCCTTTGGGAAAATAAACCTGTCCCCTGACAGCGTTTGTTCTTTGCATCTTTTTCTTTAGCTCATGTGTTTGTAATTAAGACTTATTCTGCCCCACCAAGAAACTGTTTGGCAGCACTCTTTTAATGTGTCTTTTATTACTAGTGCAGTAATAATACACTGTAAACTATTTCAAGCAAGCTGAAGAGCAGGACAATGCCATCCACATGTGCTGTAGAAGGAAAAATGCTGAAGCAGGAATTGGGGACTTCCTATGGAAGTGACGGTGCATTCTCAACACACCTCTACAGGTCACATATAGTCTTGTGTCCTCCACATGGACTGAGGGGTGGTGTTTTTACACAGTTCCTGATTTATTCATGTTACTTGTAGTTATACAGTCATACATATTGTAGTTTTCTGGTATTTTTAATCAAAGCTCAAAAATTGAGATTTAAAAGATATATTTTTAACTGTTTAACTCTGTTATTTTGTTTCCTTCCTCAAAATTTATTTTGCATATATAAATGCAAGAACAGGTCTTGAGAGCACTGTTTACTTAGACAATGAGTTCAACAGTGTTACGCAACAGATTTATTTTTTGACAGTGATTTTGAAAGACACAGTTGGGAATATTCACATTGGGGATAAAGGTTTTGCTTATCCTCTGGAGAAGCCCATGACATACCATGCACCTGACAGTCCAGCCAGAATGGCTGGAAGTTTCAGTATTCAATACTGCAATGCACTGTGTGTAGGGATTATTTATGGGATGGTTCAGAAGTAAGATTTCATCATGTCTTTAAAAAAAGCATTCAACCTGTCTGTGAAGGTAGACAACTATCAGTAGAGGTTTTTCTTATTATATGAGTTGGTTTTCTTTTTGACTGGCTAGCCTTATGGGCAGAACAATACAGAGGATGTCAGACTAGACTCAGTCTTATCTGTCATATTAAGTACTCAAATGTACTTGATTTGACTCAGAATCAAAATCAGACTCTAAACTTAGACAAACCACCAAGCACTAATTGCCAAGCTAGTAGTGAATTCAGTGTACCAGAAGTGAGAGCCAGGGAGCTGTTAAAATGCTAAGTCATGTCCAGAGCAGGACACTGGCTTCATGGGATCATATGACCTGTGGTGGGTAGTGAGTGTGAGTGATTCCTGCCTGAGGCTGCTGGGTGATGTGCTGCAGTGAGGGCAGAGGAAGGAAGGAAGAGAAGAGGGATCAGGAATGTGTATAGAACAAAAATCCACAAAAACATCTCTTTGATCTCAAAGGGGTAAGAAAAGAACATTTAACAGTGAAAGGATGGGGGTGAGGAAAATTGTCCAGCCTGAACTATTTGTAAGATAAATTATAGAACCTCAAGCAAGCAAGTGTAGCAGTTACAATTACCTAGTACTGAAAAAAATATAACTAATTGAATATTTTTTCTATAAACTTCAAAACCACCCTCAAGCATTATGTTCCACTCCCTCCCTTCTATTTCATTAGTTATTCAATGCAATGAATTTAGAGAAATTCAAAAAACCACTGTTGCACAACTGGAGTTGTTTGGGTGTTTTCATAGTCTTGGATAACTTGCATCATGATGTATCATAACCTGTTTTTTCTGAAGAAACTTTGATTTTCTTTGATCTTGTGGAGCCATTTCTCAGAAAAAGTCTGTCACTCATCTATTTAGATTCTTTGTAGTTAGAGTGTGTGAGCTGTACCATGTTTAACAGCACATATGGTATGTCGAGACTGACATAATTCCAGGGCTGTGCCACCGTGTGGTATATAGAAAGGGAATTAGGAATGAGCATATTATTTGTTGCCAAAGAAATAAAGGTTGAATTCCTTCCTAAAAGCTATAGTTCTTGACATGTTGGTACTGCTTGAGAGCTGAAAAGTACAAGGTAGAGCAGTGGATCTTACAGTGAAGACTGGCCTTCTCCAGAGCTGTGCAGAACAATATCTTCTGGAGCCATCAGAAAGTCCAGGAAAGCTCCATCTGAATTTTTTCTTCATGCTCTCTTACTTTTTCCATCTCTCTTATTTCTCCACTTTTGAAAATGTTCACCTTTTTAGTAGCCATATGAAAGAGAAATGAGCAGGCCTGATCTCATCTGATCTTGGAAGTCAAGCAGGGTTGGGCCTAGTTAGTACTTGGATGGGAGACCACCTGGGAATACCGGGTTGCTGTAGGGTTTAGTTGGGGATGTCCCTGCCCACTGCAGGGGGATTGGACTAGATGACCTCCAGAGGTCCCTTCCAACCCAAAACCATTGTGTGAAAAACGTTTGTTTGGTTTACTGAGCTTTGGTCTGAGAACTGGGATTCGATTGAAGGCTAGTGGGCTGGACTTCAGCCCTGGGACTGCTATGGAACAGACTGATATGGTACTTTTCCTTCTTGACTGCTCCCAAAGAGCTGACAAAGTGGTAGAGTATCATAATATTGTGGAGTACAAATATTTGGTCTTGTCAACCTGATGGGATTTTTTTCAACTGCAGGAAGGTGCCATGGATTTTAGTGGAATGTCATACAAGGTGGTGGGAATTGTAAGCCTTTGCCTGAGATACTGCTTAGTATCTCCCTTGCTGCTGTTTGACAAACAACTCCAGATTCTCTGGCTTTTGAAGTTATTAGAACATATTTGTACGCTCAGAGAGAAGAAAAC
This sequence comes from Bucco capensis, assembly GCA_013396975.1. Classification (NCBI taxonomy): domain Eukaryota; kingdom Metazoa; phylum Chordata; class Aves; order Piciformes; family Bucconidae; genus Bucco; species Bucco capensis. Next base: position 1,158,251 of record VWZO01006928.1, on the reverse strand, counting down.
AGCAGACACTCTAGATTATCTTTTCAGATATTTTTTTGATTCACTCAACTAAATGTTAACTTAATGTTATTAACAGAATCCATATGAGTGTTTTCATTCTTCTTTCTGTTGATTTCTGTATGTTGTGTTGCTGCAAAGGGTAATCTCCTGTGTGAGACAAGGAATCCTTCACAGCCTTATGCAGAATGTTGCCCTGTGGTATTTCAGTACAGCTCAGTGCAGCTTGTTGCCATTAAACTATGGGGTTTTGCTCAATGTTCATATCTAAATGTGCCTCCATCTTTGTGGAAGTCCAAATGGGAGTTTGTGTAGACTGCAACCTGTAATGTTCCTTTGTGATTTCTCAGATGGTCTTTTCTGATGGAAAAGAAAGGTACAGAAAATCCTGTACCTTTCCTTAAGGTACAGGAAGTAGCTGATGTTCACAGTCATCTTGCCATTGAAGGAGTGTAGAATTGGGGGATCTTTATTATTTCTAAGCTAGAAAGCAAGTCAAATCGCTGTTATAACATTTTTTTGTTGTTGTTGTTACTACATCCACAAGGTGCATAAGGGTCTGGTGTACTAACGTGATGACTTACCTAAAAGGATGTTAGTGCAGTCAGGGTTTAGCCCCAGCTGGAATCTAAGTGCCACAGACCAGCTTGCTGACTCCTGGTGGGACTGGGGAGAGAATCGGAAGGGTAAAAGTGAGAAAACAACTTGTGGGCTGAGCTAAAAACAGATTAATAGATAGAGCAAAAGCTGCACATGCAAGCAAAGCAACACAAGGAATTCCTTCACCGCTTCCCATGGGCAGGGCCTGGTTCAGCCATCTCCAGGAAGGCAAGGCTCCATCATGTGTAATGGTTACTTTGGAAGGCAAATGCCGTAACTCTAAATGTTTTCCCCTTCCTCCTCCTCCTAGCTTTATGTGGTATGGAATATCCCTTAGCCTAGTTTGGAGACAGCTGCCCCTGCTGTGGCCCCTCCCAGCTTCTGGTGTACCCCCTGCCTGGTTGCTGCTGGGGTGGTGTGAGAAGCAGAAAAGACCTTGAGTTCGGATAAGCACTGCTCAGCAGTAACAAAAACATCCATATGTTATCAGCATGTTTCAGGACAAATCCAAAACATAGTCCCATACTAGCTACTATGAAGAAAATTAACTCAACCCAAGCCAAAACTAGCACAAGAGCTCTTCAAAGATTTCTGTCATGCCAAGCTAACTTGTTGCATCTGTCATTTGATTTTGGCCTGACATTTTGCTCCACAGCTGAAATTCTCCCCATCCTGACACCAGGGGATGCATGAGAAAATGCTTTGTCCCCTGACACAGCCATCCTGCTGGAAAAGTTCAGACCTTTCCTTATCTCAAAGGACAGTCCCAGCTTCCTTTGAATCCACACCTTTCTCACAGTAACAAACTTATTATTTTAGGAAAACCATAGCATCTCTCAGTTTCCTTTCTAACAAGATGCTTTGTTAGGATTTGTCTTGGTATTTTGCCGAGAAGGTCTGTCTTTCTGCAACCTAAGATAAACATGTTACTTAGACTTTTTGAATGTAAAAGTGGTTTTGAACAAATGTGGTTTTGTTTTTTTTCTGGTGCTAGCAAGTCTGATGGCTTGAAATGGATGACTTGATTCTACTGGAGCCCATTCCTGACCACGCAAATGTATAAGTGAGGAGATGATGGGAAAAGTATATATATATTTTAAGGGGAAAAAAGGACTATATTAAACATGTCATTCATCTCTGTAGCTGCTAATTTCTCTTCTATAGCTTTTTCAAAAAATTGCTTTAGAAAAGCAACTATTGCATTGAGGAGAAGAATTAGGGCTATTTCAAGCATATTATTTCGCTGTTGCTTGCCAGCAGGAGACTCAAGGAGGGGGTTGGGGGTTTACAGTGGCTAGACAGACCATTAAATTGGTATTAAACACTTTTCCATATGAAGGAAGTCCCCTTCTGCCAAAAATCCAGGAGCAGGGGGATCAGTTTCAATGCAAGTTCTGCTGGGATGGGGCTAGGTAAACTTAGAGAAATTAAGAGGTCACAGGGGTCAGGGTGCAGGCTTCAGAGTCCGTCTGGCTGGCTTCCTTATAGACTCTTGGAGAGCTGGCACACCAAAGCAGCATGACGTCCTGCATAAACATTTGATCCTCCTGACTCCTTTTTTCCATGGTATTAACTTTCTTAACAGAAAAAAAAAAAGTATATAAAGTTGACCAAAGCTGGTTTATATCAACTTTCACCATGCTGAGCCACAGAAAGATTCCTGTGTTGTGTCCAAAACAAAAGGGGAGGGCAAAGGGAAAAAAAGCAGGTTGCCAAACTATTTGTATAGATTCACAAACTGCTTTAGTTCCTAAAATAGTAGCACAACACAAGGAGAGTATTCCTCTGAAACAATGCTAAAATGCACTGCCATTGATTTTTCCACTGGTTAATCAAACAGAAAAGAGAAATAATATAAGTGATTACAAATCTGGGAAGATGGAAAAGAATGTGAAGGGATAGCTTTAGAACCCCAAAGCAAAAATATTATAGGGCTGGCAAAATCACCAAAGCAAAGAGAAACCTGAATTGGAACCGTAGTGTCAGGACTGGAAGCCAAGAGAGACAGATCTTGGGTTGAACGGGGAGTTGACACTTCATGGTAACAATATAGATATACTTTCATGTTGCTTTTGTGTGTCCTTGGCTTTGGGGCCACAAGTCACTCCACAGCAGCTGGCATGGTTCTAGCCTGCTTAAGCTGCATGTTGTTCTCAGGCCTGTGGATCCACCATATCTCTTGAGACCACTATGTGCAGTACAGTCATGTTTTCTGTTTGGAAACAGAGACAACTAAGGGTAGTGATGTCCTGGCTAAGCTGAGTAAAGTGAGGATGAAGCCATGGCTGGTTGGATATCTTTCACTTCCCTGGAAGCCATAGCCAAGAAGAATTAAGAATTTGGCCTGCATCTACTATTGTTAAGAATATCTCTTCTGCCTGGCTTGGCTTTCATTCACTGAAAAAACAGCGTTTTAAGTTCAAAATAGTGATCTCAGTTCAGTAAAAACAAGCAAGTAGAAAATCTTTGCTGTGCTCTAGTAAATTTCCCTTTTTACATGCTGGAGTTTGGTTTGGTTATGCTTTAACATAGGATCTAGATTCTGGAAATGAATTAATGATGTCCCTCTTCTGAGCCTGACCATTAGTCATCTTGTATGCAGCACAGCACAAACTTAGATTGCACACTGTACAGCAATCCACCAATGCAGAGCTTTGTGCTTGGAGGTAGTTCTAATGATTTCCTTGGGAATTTGTGTGGTATAGCTGCCCTAGCAGATGGTATTGTAGTAGCAGAGCTTAACTGTGAGAGAATTTGGAGCCATTACATAGTGCAGCATCTCAGGAGTCTGCATTGTCAATACAAGATCAGGATGGCTTGTTAAATCAGCTGGTTTACTTAAAAACAAAACAAAATCCAAATTACTTTAAATCTGGAATTTATTTCATAAACATAACTTCAGTTGCAGAGCTGTTTAGCTATTTCTGTAAAGCAGTAATATCTGCCCTCTTGCCTACAGCTATGCAACCTTCTCTGGAAGTCTTCAAGGGCTGGATCCTCCAACCCTATACCTACAATGTGATAAAAGAGCAGTTCTGTTCTTATAGCTGCATTTGGTTATAACATGCATATGTATGTACATACATGAAATGGTACAGGACACCTGACAGCTTATGTATTCATACCTTTCATATGATCAAAATGCACTTTGGAGGTGATAGGTGATCTGGATGCTTAGACATTTCTGTCATAAAGCTGGAAGAAAATCCATTTTATATGGAGATGCGTGGGATTTATTGCATAGAACATCCAAATCCAGTGATCTGAATAGAGGGACATTCCAGGTGACATTCTATTCCATGATGTGACCTCTGGTGAGATAGTAAAAAAAAGCCTCTAATGACACAGAAGACTTAGTGAATGCAGCACACAGAAGGGAAAAGCAGGATCAAATGACATGACAAAGGCAACCATAAAAGATTTAATATGTTGTACTAAAAGCTGAAAATAACTCAGGGAGATGATAAAAATCTACAGTATGGGGGTGGGAGAAATAGAAGTTAAAGAAAAGAGCAGTGGAGACCACAGAAATAACCATAGTCCATTTTTATTCTAACCACTTACAGGAAGGTGATGAGTCATCTCTTCCAGAGCTCTTTGATTTATTAGTGAGGTGAGTTTCCTGCAATGGAAATCAGAAACAGCAGAATTGTCAGAGAGGGAGGAAGAGTGTGCATAGACATCTTTGTAAGGTCTGCAAGGAGGAGGGGGAGGAGGACACGGCAACCTGTTTGACTGGGGAGAGGAACATGCCAGAAATACACAAATCAGAGAGCAAGAGTTATGTTACCCTCAGAAAGTGAAAAATAAATATGGTCAGAATTTCAGATACAGAATGGGCACAGGTAAAGGAAGCATTCTGAACTGAGCTTTTTTTTATGGCTTTTCCTTGGTGCAGAAAATTTTGCTCTTGAAACTATTTAGCTCTGGTAGGTCACTAGAAGGTCAGCTGTCCAGTAATTTACAGAGCTATGTTAATTTGTTCCAAATTGGGCCTGAAGTCTACAATTAGGTGAGACAGACTTTTATGGGAACTTTTTTAATGAAGTAAAACCCCAGATTTTCAGGTCTTGTCATCTGTGTGTACTTTCTGGACCTGACCAGCTGTCCTGCTGGAGACCTTAGAAAACTTTTGGTAGTAAGGTGTTGACATGTATATTATTTTTAATATGGTTTTGTTTTTAACACAGGTTTGGTTTTTTCATTTTTTCTTCTTAATTAGTATCTTCCCACTTGAAAATGTTATAAAAAATTGTAACTGAGTGAAACCCAGCAAAAGGTTAAAAACACTTAGAAAAATGTGGCCAGGAGAGCAACATGCAGATATCTGCCTGTGTATTGTTTGCCCCTCTGGGGAGAAGGACAGGTTACAGGACCTTCCTCCTTAGCTGAAGTGCTTGAGGCTTTGAACTGAAGTGTATTTATACGTAGATGTGTGGCTGTTGTTATAAATAGAGACTGTACTGAGCATTAGGAGTACAACGGGATAAAGCTCCTTGTAAAATAGCTTTGAATAATTGCACAGCTGTAAATAAGATTGAATGTTCTCCATGTTCACTCATCCACACTGTCAAACATCCTTTCTAACTCGAGAAATTCACAATGTCTCGCAGAAAACCAACAGAAGACTAGCTCATAAATGTTTTTTCAGGCTTGACTGGGCTTCAAACTGGCACCAAGTGTTCAAATACCTCAGTTTCCATGAAGCTGGTTTCCATTCTGAGCCTTGCAGCTCAGGCCAGACAAGTTATTGGCCAGGCATTATGCATCCTCACTAGCTTAGATAAAACATTCATCACTATCATGTTAAGATTTGTTATGTGAGTTCATTTTATGTTTTTTCCCAATTTCCTCTGCTTCAATAACTCCTCAATTTTTTGCAAACCTTAATTTGAAACTATTTAATTTTATTATTTTAACTTCCAAAGATGATTATTTGGTATGGAATAAACAACCTTAGCTCTACACTTGTTGCCATTCCTCTGTAATAGCACTCTGTCCCTATTTTATCACTTATAGAATTGCTTTCTAATCCCTTTTATGGGTCTTTTTCTTAAATAGCTTTCTTATATAATAGATAATAACATTTGTTGTAAAATGAAAGTAAAACCAATTAAATCTGCCTTATTGTACTTACAAAAGATTGATGTGTGTAAAGTTTAACAGCTTGTTTGGGGATTTTAATCTAAAAATGCCCTATAATAACATTCTCTTGTGTTCTGGGAACTAGATGTAATGGAGAAGCCACTGCCTGCAGAGATGCTGAACTAAATTAAAGTATTGTGTGCTGGTGTTCTAGCATCTGCCTCATAATTTAATCTCTGGAAAATGCTTGAAAATACCCTAAAGTAGCAGCTATTTCTTTGTTTAAGTTTGAAAGCTTTTTGTATCTGTTCTCATTAATGCTGTAGTGCAGAAGAGTCACTGTTCAGTAAATGAATTGAACAGAAGCTTCTGCAAACCAAGAACAGATTGCAATTTGCCCATTTCAATCTCCATTTTATTTTTGTTTGCAAGGAATTTAAATTTGAGCTCTAGGGACCTAGGTTTTACTATGCTTGCTTCAACATATGTGTTCCTTGCTAGAAAGAAGCAAAATAGTTGGGCTTAAATTAATTAATGCACAAATTTAAATATTACACTGTCTGAATGACTGAGAATTTCTTACCCTACCTTAGTCTTTCCCTTGAGTTATATTTGTATATATAAGGATATAAGTGTATAGTTTCTCTGAAAGGTAGGTTCTTGAACTACTTCTTCATTGTAAAGTCTCTCATTTTGCTTCTCCTTTATAACATTTTCATTCATCCAGCCCTGATTCAGAAACAATACCATGTGATTTACAATCACATATGACATCAATAGTTGAAGCTGTAAGAGCAGCACGTAGCAGACAGACTGTAGGCAGTAACATGTTTGAAAACGGGATTTTTATGCATGAATAATCCATGAATTTAAAGAAATCAGTCTGTTTATAGATAATTTAGGAATAGAAGTATGCTTTAATTCATGAAATAATTTCTTTTGCTTAAAACAATTCCACAAAATGCAAGGAAAACCAGCTGTGATGTATAGATTTGCCAGACTTAGTTGTTACTATTTGAGAAAATAAAATCTGCATGCATTAGGATAAGGCATGCAGAGTGTGTGTCTCTGCACTCCCTGAGCTGCTCATCTGTGCCGTGGTACCTAAGCTGTAGGTGAACTTCCTCCCTGCTGGCTGGAAATGTTATCACTTACAGCTGCTTATGCCTTTCCCCTGGCTGGGTGTTCTACTCCTTTTAGTGCTGCTGGAGTAGCTCCTCCTGAAGCCATTCCTCAATCCATTGCTGACAAAGTGAATGAATTGGCAAAAAAAAAGTTATTTAAATTCAGGCAGTTATGTAGATGAGCAGTGTCACTAGCAGATCTGAAGGGACAGTTACAGCTGGAGTAAGAAAATGATGGGTGTCCATCACCTTGAGATCTTTGTCCCAGTGAGTAAGTTCTGTCGTGCCAAGTGAATCATCAGTAAGAGAAGAAATAGCAGGATGTGCATCCTGGCACACAGTGTAGCCCTGCTTAGAGATGCCTTTGGAGTGTGTGGGCAATCAGGGCAGAGTGTAGGAAGCCAAGAGGAACCAACATTTATTTGTCAATCTAGCCTGAGAGAATGCAGATTTTCAGAAATTACGATTATGACATTTCTGAGCTTTTCTCCTCATTGTTTTTCTTCAGCCAGAAGTATCTGTTGAATTAGAACTAAATTATATCCATAGTTTATGACTGATTTGAAAATGATTGTTATAGCTAAGAAACTCATTTCCTTATTCAAACAAACAAAAAGAGTTTATGGACTCCTTTCCCATTTGAGCTCTTTTCTGCTTCTCATGCAAATTTCTTTAATGGTTTCTAAGTTCTGTATGTCTTTCACCTTAGGCCTCTCTGTACTTAAAACAACACTTGCAAAAAGGAGCTCTGTTAGGGCAAACTAATATCTTATAATAAGCCCTTTACTTGTTTAAAGCAGGAATAGTAAGAGAGTTTTAAAATGCTTACAAAGGAAATAATTTGAAAGGGGAAATCAGAAAAGGACTGTGAAGAGAAAATAATGAAGGGATTAGCAGATTGTGGTAGTGTTTCACACTGAGGTTTCTTATATGTATTTAATTAAGAGCCAATAAAGTAGGATTTAAATGTACATAAACTAGACATAGTACAGACTTGTTAACTTGCACTCTAACACTTTGCAGATTTTATAATTCATTAAAAGAAAAAAAAATAGAAGCTTCCTTCTTCCTCCCAGCAATAGCGTAAAGCAGAGGCAATAATAAAATAGCCTATTACTAACACTTTGTTTCTTTGGCAAGTATACTAGAAAGCAGTGGCTAACACATATGATTGTGTTATAAAGGATTAACTACTGGATCATAGTTATTTATGCGCCATAAATTGTACTTAATTTTATCTTTGCACTCCTACTCTTTCAGGGAGCACCCGGGGTAACTCTGTAAGATTTTCACTGTTTTGGAATTGGTCATAAATTAGTACTTGTGCCATGTCATAAATGCAATCATTTGCAATAACTCTCAGGCATTAAAATCACTAATCACCATCCCCACCAGGTCAAAGGCCTGCTCACAGAAGCTTTTGAAAGCATGTCTGGAAACTCTTTGGAAGTGAGTTTTCCTGTTCCGGAGGTTTTAGCCAGTTGTGGTGGCTGGCAGGAGGTCAGCTCGAATGCTGGTGCAATTGAGTGTGTCTGTAGGACAGTTCACACTATTCACACACTGAAACAGGTGAAGGATCCAGGAGTGATCTGGTTTAGGTTCATATGAATTTTCCTAAGGTGAATCCTGATAGCTCAGCTCCTGTCCATTATAATTAATACTATTTATTATTATCAATATAGGCCTGATTTAATTGCCTACTTTGGCTTGTGGAGAATAGCCAGATTATATTGTTGAGTGATGCAGTTTTAGTGCCTTTTCCTTTAAGGCTTATCTACATAAAGGGTAAATTGAATTTGATGTTTTTCTGATACTGTAGTCGGTACTAAATTAATATTGACTTTGATTTTTACTTTTAGTTGCTTTTAAGCTGTTATTCTTATGTGATGTGCAATATTTTCGGCTTTCCTGGGTGAGAGTATTCATATAGAGTCTAAGAAACATATTAAAATTTAGAGAAATTACAAACATACTGTATACATTCAATTAATTTTGTAATTAGACCCAGTTATTAAATGTTATTTCTGAACTAGTGTTTACTTAAATGAATTATGAATCAGTGTTCATATGTTTATTACCACCAGAGTATTTTAGAATATTCTGCCTTGAAATTGTGAATTGACCTTGATGTGCTGCACTAGCTCCACACTAAATCTGAAAAAAAAACCCACCAAAATTGCAGTGTGACCATGTCAGATGAAGATGTTTGTCTGCTTTAATGTTTACTCCAATTACCTGGAAAATGTCTAACCAGTTACCTTCTAAAAACTTGGAGGGGTAGTCCACTTAGCCTTTGTTATCTTCAGCAGGGAGTTAGCCATGAAGGGCTCTGGACAGAGTAGGACTCATTTGTATTTCTTCTTCTACTGTGGTGTATTTGTTTAATCACACAGACTGGCATTTGTGTTGTGATTCCAATTAAATTGGAATTAGCATGAACTTATGTCCAATACCTGATGTTTAAAGTATGTTAGATGAAATGGTACTTTGATAAACTGACTCCAAGGACTGTTGTGACATTTCTTGTCTGCATCCTACAACATGATTAAACTGTAGCTGTACCATGCGATTAATAGTGTTGGTTCTTTCTTGTTCTGTACCTTTCTGGAGTAGGAAACTAATCCAGATCAGCTTTTAAGCTAGAATTTGTTTGAAAGCAAGCAAACAAAACCCTCAAAACCTAAAAACTCACACAAAATAAACAAACATACACACAAAAATGAGCTCTAGGCAACTGGAACATCTGTCCTAACTGTTGTGGTAAATAGCAAGGATCAGAATAATTTTCCAACGCAGAGGAAATAATTTTTCTATTCTATTGTAGTCTATTTTGCATTTTCATTGAAACAAGAGGTCTTAATAGCACTCATTAGAAATGCTTAGAAAATGCCTGCATTGTATCTTATTGGTTAAAAAAGTACCAACCAATAAACGTTAAGAATTTCAGCCATGGCCAAGTCTAGTTCCTTCACAAAAGGATTTTTTTTTTAGCACCAGTCTTTTGAGGAAATGTAGATTACTACGCTTCCATTACATTAGCAGAACTGAGGCTTTAGCAAGAAATCAATAGACCTTGGTGACTTAAATGCTTTTCTTTCAGGTGGTCTGTGTTTCTAAAACGTATCTCCTGATACTCATTTAAACAGAAATTGGTTTGCTTGTTTTAAAAGTTTTTTTTCTCCACAAATAAAAGGGGATCAGTTCATCTTGTCAAAAAGTTTCCTTCTGCTACTTTTGCTGTGAATGGTACTGTTCCTCTTCACTCTTCTGCTTTGCCTTTTCCTCCCAAGGCACATGAGGAAGGCTGCTTGTGCTGGGAGACAGCAGGACTCTATTGCCAAATAGGGGCACACCTCAGGAACAGGCCATAATAGCACAAGACAAGCATTAGGAATTTACTGCAATGTTCACTGGCCAAAGGAGGTGTGCAATAAGACACAAATATGATCCTGGCAAGAAGATGCTAAAGGATGTTATTAGCAACAGTGATAGAACAGGTAGGGAAACATGACAATAAGTAGAGCTAAGTATTCAAACTTGCTCTTGCTGTGGGTCGGTATAAGTGATTTCTTTAAAGCAAAGATGACTGGGCAACTTCAACTTCATTTTACGTTTAACTGCTGATCCTAATAGTAAATACTGTTGCCTCCACTTCAAAAAAACCTCTCTGTCACAAGTTGGCACTGAAAAAGTGTGGGACCTTTGTCCTGTGGTGCCCATGTCTCCTTGAAGTTCAGCCTTAAACCCTTGTGTGGGGACTTTTCACCACTGAGAGCACTCTCTGTTAGGGTGAGCCATGCCACATGGGCTGCAGTTTGCTGGCCTTCCTCCTTTGATGAAGCTAGGAGCCACCTTCATCCTTTAGTTTTAGAGCAAGGCTGACAAGGTAATCTATCTTGTCTATACTTTACCAGTGTATTCACTTAATTTTTTTTTTTTTTTAGTTTTATTGCAAGTTATAATTGAGCTTGTGTATTGTGAAAAAAGTTTCAAATTCCTCATAATAGCCAGGATATTTTTCAGTCTGTTTTTTAATCATTTTAAAATCATATTGTCTCGCTAATAAATATCAGTAATTTAAGATTTATGAGTTCTGTTCTTTTTCACATAAATGTTTCTCCTAGGATTAAGCTTGAAATAGACTATTTCATATTATTGCTCATCACTTGCATTCATGGTAAATTAAAGTGTCTGGTTCCCTCTCTCTGATTTTTTTGAAGTGTTAGTAATTAAAATTGTGGAAGCATTTTTAATGACAAAGATTAAACAGATGTTGGTGGACAGAGATTGGGCAGGTAAAATTTAAAGACAGAATGGCTTTTTCTATAGTCTTTATTTTTAATTTTAGCTTTGCTGGCCTTTCAGGTGTGCTTAAAAACAAGATAGATTATGAAAATGTTTGCCATAATTCCTTGGCGTGCATCCCTAAAACAGGAGCACAAGATGAGAAATTCTTCATCTGGCAAGATGTGTGTAATGGCTGATATCAAAAGCTGTTCACCCATCCTCTATGATTATAACCTAAGAGCTTTTACTAAGTTCATTATAGCAGCTAAAATTACTCTTATCCTGCTATAATCTACTTTCTTTTTTTGTCTGTATTAGCACTGAAGCTCATTCCTTATGCTGATGAATATCTTCCTATGGTACTGAAACTCACTGTTGTCCTGCATGTTCCCCTGTTTCTCTTATGTCACTACCTTGTGAGTGATTTCTTATAATTACAGCATATTTTTGTGAAGAGACATTGCATCTTCTGTCCTGCCAGACATAGTCCTCAGAGTCTCAATAGCTGGAGGGCAGCCAGACAATATTTTGCAGCTGCTCTGTGAAAATCCCAGTGCCTGAGACCTCAGGGATGTCAGGACTCTCAGACATATCCAGATGTCAAGAATTCTTTCAGGGTCCATCCTGAGCTTCAAAATGTTCACAAATTCCTGTGAATAGGTGCATCCTGTCTAAAGAATGTGCCTGCACTATACTACTTCAATATCTAGTCTAACTCCAGTGCAGACTCCCTAGCATACACAAATTTAGAAGGAAAAAATCCCTGTAAGCCATTTTATACCTAACTAAACACAGGCAAAGCCTCTCCCTGGTGTAAGAGTAGAGTTGATTAAAAGGTGCTTTAATGTATTTCTAGCTCTTTGAGATATTGTTCACGTACTGAAGTGTAGGCTTTTGCCATACCCTCCTGTACAAATAGCCCAGACAAAGACTGGAGAATTGGTGTCCCAAGATATGTCTTAGGATGGTTTCTCCACCATTGAGGATTTCTCCTAGAAGTGCTGAAGCTTCTCTGAAAACTGTTTTACCCTGTTGGAACAGTTTGAAGAAGTTTCTTCCCGTCAGTGAGCTGATCCCATTGTGGCTAACAGGTGTTGGCAGAAGGGTCTTGGAACAGCATGAATTCACATCTGAGCTCATGTGAGTGAGTCCTTTGCTTTGCGGTGTTTGCTTTTCCACCCACTTTAGAATGCCAGCTTATGTGCCAATGTTGAGTGCCCTATGCAGGGAGATCATCCAGCTAGCACCCAAGTCTCTTGAGGAATCTCTCAGAAAACTGATATAGATCTTTCTTCACAGAAGTTTTCTCATCTGACTTCTATGAATAATACAGAGCACATTAGGAAGGTCTGTTTGATCAAGTGGAAGCAGCAGGTTCCTGTGTTGGAAGTTAGGACTTCTTAGGCTTTATCTCTAGAAGGGGAGAGGTGCAATCTGCTGCATTACTCTGTGGAAATTATTCTGCTTGGTGCATCTATTTTTGTGCTCTGGTTGGTTGTCTATTTATCTTCTGTCTTAGACTGTAGGATGTTTGAAAGGTAATTTTTTTCCATTTATAGTAACCTGAGTGGGGAACTTGTCCTCCATCAGTGCCTGTGGAACTTTCTGCACAACAAAAAACTATGGAAACAGTGGAAAAGGTGCATTGTAAGATACACTTTGCTGTAAAACCATTTGCTTGCATGTTCTCTCAAATTTGTACATCTCATGTACAAATGTAGGTCAAGGTTTTGATACAAAAGTTAAACTTAACTAAATCGATTTTTATTCTGTGATTTTTCTCTTCTTCCTTTTCAATGTGTCCTAAAAATACTTCCACCCTTCTGCTTTTCACACAAATGTATTGATTGACCTTCATTTTCAGTGGCTAAAGGAGTTTTGGGGAGACTTTAGTGCCTGTTGTGCAAGCTCAGTCTTCACTGTCAAGAAGTGGGACATGAGTTGCAGCTGATGCCTGGGGGAATAGGGATGCTGGTGCTCCTGAGGGATTAGCTGTATTTGGATGTGGGGCCCCGCCTCAAATTTCCTCAGCAACAGGAGAATTTTATTCTCTGAGCTCTCTGATGTGGTCCTTTAGTGCTTTTACTGAACACTCATTTAATTTTCCTTTGAACTGTCTGGTATACTTAGCAGTTGGAAACAACTTTCTTTCATTCCACCAGCTCCAATCAAAGAGGGCATCTGTCTTGTCTTTCAAGTCTTAGTATCTCTGTAGTAAATTCATACACCTTTTGAAACTGAGCATTATGCTTATGGATTTATTTTGCCTGTTCAGAAAATTGTCTAGATTTAAAAAAAAAGCACAAATCTCATCATGTTTGTGAGGACATTTGCTTTCCTAAACCATTTAAAGCTGCTCTTACCAGCCATTTCTCCAGCAAGTTTGCAATCTCATCTTTTATTAAACTCAATCTGACCTCACTTGTTAACAAAGGTCATACAGACTCATTCTCTAGTTTCTCTTTTACCAAGTGGTACTTCAGGCATGTGAAGTTCTTAAGAACAGGAAACCCAGGTGGGTTTTGCTTTTGAATGATTAATCTAAATCAAATTTAAAAAAAAAGTTGTTTCTTTTTTTTGAGGCTAGGCATGAATTTTCCTGTTTTCCAGTCTTGAGCCAAGTCTTGACTCTTTGAAGATGTCATTAAAACTACCTCAAAGTACTTTGGCCTCACACAATGTTATTTTCAGGAATTGCTTAAAGCTAAACAGCAATATAACTTGGTGTTAGAAAGTGAGTAATTAAGAAATGAGAAAAGAGAAGAATTACTGTGCTGCCCAATAAATTATCATTCTGATAATTGTTTGGTTTGTAATTATCTAGTTTAATCTCACAATAATACTGAGAATCTGTGGCTTTTTGAACCATCCTTTGTTTGGGGGAAAAGTCTAATTTGTTTGACATGATTCAGTTGCATCTATGCTTTTCTAGCATTGTTTTGCTAAACTTTGAATGAGCCACTGACTTGTGCAACTAGATACATTAACACAGAAGATAATGTCCTCTATTTCCAAAAGGAAGAAGGGACAGTCAAGTTGAATGTGCAGTGTTCCAAAGTTAATGGTTTCACTATCTAACAGCATTATTATTGTAGTTTCAGCCACATTTGAGCTGTTTAGAATTCTTTGGAATGTAGATCAGCTCTGAGGTATGAAAGGGATAACTACTTTCCATATTTTACTATTGATGGACCTTTCAAATGAAATGCATGTACTGACTGACACTTCCCTACTTTGAAGATTAAAGACCTCAAATATGGAGAAATAGACTGACCTTGAGTCTCTTGTGCTAAAGTCCCTTTTTCTCTCACTAGTGTGCTTTTCTGCATATACTAAATTGCGGAAGGATTTAAAAAAATGAGGATACTCCTAATGTTACTATGACTGTAAATCTTGTGCCCAGAAATTCCTAGCCAACGCGTTATTATGGCAACTCCTTTATTCCAAGGAACAAACTTCTAATGAGTTGAATAGAGGAAAAGCTTCAGCCTTGATGCTGTATTTTCTATCTATGAAAAGTATTTCTGATTTTCAGCTGTTGCTGGAATTAAAATTCTGACCAACTATCTCTTCAGTTCATGATATTTAGGAAAAAAATACTTTAAGCTATTTAGCAAGTATGAATTTATTTGTAGACTGTTGTGCAGACATAAGAACTCCAGGAATTTGTTGAACTTAAACAGAAGCAGTCACATATTAAACTTTTCTCTGGTAATTTCAGGAGACAGCTTTATAAAATTTTGCTCTCCTTATTGTTTTGTTTTTACCTAAGTGATGACAATAGTGGATGCTGAGGTACTACAGCAGCAGGAGTCTAAAGGAACACACAGGAATGTTTCATTTAGATTTCAAATGACTGTTCAAATTTTTAACTTTGTCATGTTTTTCCTTCAGTTTACAGATCTACATACTGCCATCTATATCTTTGTAACTCTACTGTGGAGATGATTCTAAAATACTGCCTTTTATTGGAAAACATATGATATATCACAAATTACTGAGCTTGCTATATGCCAAAAAGTATATTTATGTCTAGCATTAGGAAAGCTCAGAGAGAGGAATTGTGTTCATGTTCTGCTGGTTTCTAAATATCAAAAGTGCATTTGTTTCACACTTTAGTAGGATAAAAATCTTGGGCAAGTGTTTCAGTTGAAAAATGGAGGCATGCTTCTGGGTTAGCCAGTGTCCTGATAACCAGGGTTCTCACATGCCTTTGGGATCTATCCCATTGTCAGAGTAGGCAGATGGACTTTGCTGTGCAGGTAGGAGGCTTAAGCATCCTTCCTGTTGGCTGACAGCTCTGAGCCAGTCTTTCTGCATTTCTGCTAGGATATTCTGCTTTGTAAACATCAGTCCAGTCAGTAGCTTAACCTTGGATTGCCACATCCAAGGTGACTGCACTAGCTCCCTGACTCATGTAGTTAGATCTTCTTTTCTGTTAGTGAATATTGGTTATCTGTGCAAAGAGTAACACTCCAGCAGAAACCACTGCGCAAGTCTTAACCAAAAAGATTCTGAATCCAGCAAAGGAGGCACTCGAAATTCTTATTCCTGTTTAGACTAAATCTTGACTGGACTTTGTGTTGAAATTAATATCATGATGAAAATGTCTGGGCTGGACCTGGGAATTTCCTTTCGGAATTGATAGACTGCAAAATAATTCTTGACCAGCATTTTGCTAGTCAGAACAAAACATAATGTCAAATGACAAGTAGAAAAAGAGCAGTGGTTAATGTTGCTGGCATTGAATGCTTTCTGTATGAGATATTGCCACAAAACAGATCAACATGTTTGAAAACCAATACCCTGAGAAGGTAGGTTGATTTTCTGTAGGGAAGGGGCTGGGGAAAGGGGGATTGTAATCTTCAGATGTCACTAGTCCTGGAAACGAGTATTTTAATCCTCATATTGCTGGATGGCTTTCCCCATCTGTAAACTGGGGGAAATAATCATTTCCAGAACAAATTCACAATTTATAACTGCAAATTATAGCGTTTCTACTTATACACTTAACAATTTGCCATAGAGAATTCTATTGTATTTAAATTAGTATAACGATATCCATAAACATTAAGCTAATATTTCTTGCTTATAGAAAGCAGATGAATACAATCAATTTACTCAGTGGGAAATGCAAAGGGAAAATGCTCTACTAGTTTAGGTGATCTTCAAGTGTTTTCCCTAGTCCTTTTCAGTGTAATCTCTCTCTCTCTATGTATGTATAAAATGTGATTTTATTAATTTTTTTTTTAAATATGCAATTTGGTTTTGGTAAAGGCTGTTTTCCCACTAATTTCATTCTAAATCATCTTTATTTTCTGTCTTTATTTCCTAAAACAAATAGCTGAATTTTAGATAGTTGCTGCTTACAGTCATATGGCAAACCCATTAAAAAGTGATCGACAGAAAGTGGAACACATCCCAATGGATTTTGTTGCATTGTTCTAAAAGCCTTATTGCAGTTTAATCCTTTTCTGTAGTGAATGTGTTGCATAGAAAAAGATGGAAATACTAATATCTTTGTTAAATATATTTTTTTGTTTGGAGAATCTTGTGAGCATGATGCAGGCATGAGGGTGATGAATACTGTGGATAACACAGCCATCATTGTTTGCACAATGAAGCTTTTTATATTGTGCAGTTTATAGTTCTGTTGATTCAGTTCATTGCAGCTTTTTTTGCCTCACCAAACTAATATTTGGGTTCAAATGTTTGCTCTGATGTCAAGGTCTTATATTTTTACCTCTCCCTTTCTCTTAATTTTATTGATTTTCTAAGCTAAGCATTCCATAAATTAGTTATAGTAAGAAGGCTTATTGTGGAATGTGATATAATTGGCAACTGATTGTTGATGTAGGAGATTTATGTTGGCCTTATAGTAATACTTTCTTATAATTGGAAACATATGTGATTTTTACTGTCTAGACTTGGGAACTTTCCCAGGAAGGAGTTCCAGGTGGTTATCTAAGCATAACAGGCCAAATGGCTACCATTTAAAGGCTGCAGACATGGGAAATATGTAAATGTTGCTGGTAAATGTAATTATTTTATAAATTTAAGTTTAGAAGTTGTAACATTTCCCATTTACTTCTAATGATTCCACCAGCTGATTTGTTTTCTAGTTTCTTGTTAAAACTTTAAATTTGCTTTCTCCTGATCTCTCACTGAACTGAAATAATGAAGAATACAGAGGTAAGATGTTCTTGAAATGCTTGAGTATCAAAAAGCTGTTAACTACATTGTGCCTAATTTAGTCACATTGATGTATGAGTGCTTCACTTGGAATGGCAAATAGTTACATATACATTTTTTTAAATTAATTCTGTGAAATCTGGTTTGGTAGAGTTAGGTTGCAGAGTATCTTGAGTTTTGTCTTCATGTGCTAGTAGGCTAATTTCAGGAAGGATCTCAGAAATGGAACATGTCTGGAAGTCATACAGCCTACTAAAGCATATGGTGATTTGATATTGTCCTGATCCTAGTTTGGCTTGAACATGCTCTGCACGTTAAAACATCCCTGGAGAAGGAAAGCACAGTTGGCTATCCCAGCATGAATACTCTGCAAATATTGTTCTGGGACCTGCACAGCCTGTGACTCACAATGGATATTTTCAGCTCTGGTTCTGACTGTACAATAGGAAATACAAAAGAAAATAAGTTATTTGCTAGGACCTAACACAGTATGACTTGATCACTGTGGCTCACACAGAGAACACAGAAGAGCTGCACTTGGAGATGTGAAAAGTCCTTTCAATTCAGTTTTCATGTGCCAGATGGTTGGTTCTTGTTCTTGTATTTTTTTTTTTTAATCCTACCTGTTAAGATAGCAAAGAATGACATACGTTATCTGGCTCTGCAGCCAAGTGTGTGGTCCAAATTATTCTCAAAGAATGCCTGACAAAGTCTGCTTGCTTGCCTGCCTGCTTCAGTCATTTTTCTCAACTAATTAGAAAAGTCTGCCAAGCATTGTTGGGCTAAGGCACTAATTATTCTCAAACAAATGTTTCAATTTTGCACAAGTTAGGAAGTGTCTCTGTTTTAAATGACTGCATGCCAAGATGCCAGAGTAGTCAGACCAGTTTCGTTTATCAATATGTCTGGAAGTCCCAGAAGACCAAAGAGATAAAACCATTTAAAAGCAAACAACAGTCTGCAATCTTAGGTGCTCTTTCAGGAAATAATGCTGTAATGCTTCTCTTTGTATGTGTTAGCTTTTGATGAGAAGTAGCAGGTCTATTTTGCTCCTGGAAATATCATTTATTGTGATATTCCTGACTCTGGTGGTCCTCAGATTCTCTTGGTTTTGGCACTGAATGAAAGGAAGTTCTGTTATCAGTCATGCAAGAGTGGCCTGCTGAATCCTTTCTCAGATTTTATAGCCTGCTCACCACCACCCTATCTGAGAATTAAAGAAGTTGGTCTCTGATAGCAGCAAGTCTTTCCTTGTAAAACTTCCAGTTGAGTTTGGCAATTGGAAGAATCTTGAATTGTTTAAAGGGAATTCACAGCTTGTTTTCCAAGCAATGGTGCTCTACTGAGACCTGAGCACCAGGTCTTCCCTACTCAGGAGGAGCTGACAGCTTCTAGAATGGTGTCATTCCATCTCTGATGCTGAAATATTTTAGTCACATCCATTTATTTGTGACAAGGTTCAGTCTGATAGTTTGGTGTGTCACTAATGAGATATGTGCCTCCAATTAGCTCTATCTTTGCTGGTGTGTTATGCTTCTGCCATCTGTCTTTCCCACTGTTTGCCCTCATCCCAAAAGTTGCTCTCTGAGAAGCAAATAGACTGCCATGTTTAGGAGTCTTTTTGGCTTCTGTTGCATCTGCCCCTGTATAACCAACAAATATCAGAGTTTCCAAGAACTGCCTTTCTCTCTTTCTCAAAAGTAGGGAACTGCATGTTTGGAGAGAAAATATGTTTTTATCCTATTTCAAAGATGACAAGAGAAATTCAACAACCTGTATCACAGGGATAGTTGGAGGGGTTTATTTATGAGACAGCTCTAGAGTTTGTTTTGTATATCTCTATTAGTTCAAAACTCTTAATTTTTTTTAAAAGCATATATTAAAGGCAAGGGAAAAATGAAATAATTAAACCACCAGAATTGCAGCAGAACTTGGAACATTCCACTTCTTGAGTAGTTTCCAGCAGCCACCTGTGCCAAGAAAGAAAACGTGCCTACATATTACAGTATTTGTATCTCCTTGAACAGTTATTCATACTACGACAAATGGGCAGGCATAAACTGTATTTGAGTAATGGTTTATATGTGGTTTTTTCTTTTTAACCTCTCCTGTTCCTTCTTTTAGGGAAAAAATCTGGAACCTGGTGCCTGGATGCTTTGTATCATTAATTGCTTGTTGCCCTTGTCTGCACCCACTGGCTTAATTGCAGTCTGTCTGGATAGTGTGTGGTGTGTGCTTTTTTCCATAAATTTTGAGAAACTAGATGTAAAGAGGTGATATATTACATGAGAAAATCTGCTAGTCTGAAAAGATTTGGCTGTGAACAGTGCTGGCAGCTCCTGGAAATAACTGCCTTGCAGGGGTACACACAGATGATCATCTCAAGTGAAGACATTGCAAATAAAACATTGCTGGTTCTTAAGTATGATGTAAGGTAACAAAAGATGAATGAGCTGTGAATCCCAAGGTGTTCCTCAAATTTCAACCCATAGTCATCTTCCATGCAGCAAAAAAGGTTTCAAAGCAGTGGTGTTACATATTTTGAAAGACTTTTATTTTGTCCTTCTCTTCCTCTGTGTGCCTTCAGTTTGTTACTATTTGATAATTGTCCTTCCTGATTTCGAGGTGCTGGCTGTCCTTTGTGAGGACATACCTAATACCTGTAATGTCAATTAATTACCTTTAACATTAAATGTACTAGGCTTTTGATAGGTGGTCTTTGCTTGTTTGACATCTGAATGTCTCTGCAGATTCAGTTCTCTTCTCCAAGCTGGAGCAAGAGGGAGGGTCTGGATTTGTTTGTGTCTCCTCCAAGACGTGGTGGCAGTGAGAATACCAGGACACCTAGTCATGCAAGACTCTGGTAGCCTCCTAGTAAGGTACCTTTTTTACCACGGAAGGATCACCCTGTAGGCACATAAACTCCTCGGGTCCTCATTCTTCTGTTTTGAGTGTGAAAACGTTGTTAGTGTAGCAGGGGATCCCATGCATCAAGTTCATCCTTCAACTACATTTCATGCATCATCTTTTCATATTTAGGAAGTGATAAACACAAAAGGAGCATGAATTTTAAAAAGGAGGATGAATTTTAACATAGTGTTTTTCTCACAATGTATCATTTTTCGTAAGTTAAAATGGAATATCCTGAAATCAGCTTGCATTAGAAATGAAATGTTAGGAGGAGCCCTTTATATTCCTCATAAGCCAAAGGGATTTTCTGGTGCTGATTCCACTGCCATTGTCACTTTGGCATACTTAGGTTAATTCAAAATGTTAGTCCCTGTACTTCTTACAAGTCTTTTCATGAAAATATCATAAATAGTCTTGATTCTCCTTTTTTTGTGTGTAAAATCAAAATTTATGGATGGTACTTGGAGCATGGGAATGTCAGCTGCATGTTCTAGTGCTACATAAATCCTTTTCTATTGAAGCTCTTTAGTTTTGTGAACTGTCACAGTTTCTTTAAATGAAAAGCTAGACTCTCCATCCAAGGACACTTCCTGTCTTATATGTCTACACATGTGAGTTTGCAGAAGTGTAATGGAAATCCAGTGGGATTAGCATATCTTTGTAGCTAGATGAATGCTAATTGTTTTAAATCAAGCAAGTATAAAACCTGTTCTTCTTTCTCATGATTCATTGCTACAATGGTACTTGATTCAGTAGAGAATTAATTGTACTTGGTTTTAAATTTTCTTGGAAGAATTTATTTGGAATTATTTTCTAATCATTATGTAACCATAAACAATTACAGCTGTGAACTGATTTAATATACCTCATCATTTATACCTGACTACTTTTTTTCCTGATTTGATTTATTCTGAGCAAGAAATGTATTGGTACTGTCCAAGAAATCAGTAAATTGTTCTTTCTGTGGTGCTTGGGAGGCCAATGAAGTATCCTCTCAAGAGTCTCACTTACTCTACTGATGCACTGAGAAACCAACTGAAAAGTCTGTGTATTGCGTAGAGTAATTTCCACATGAGAGAAGAAGCATTCTCTTACATAGGTTAGCCATAAACTCACCCTAAGGGGCATGGAGTACAATGAATGTGAGATTTAAGTTGTCAGGTACATGATTGCACATAATACTAATCTAATCACACTCCTTGCAATAGAAGAAAAAGGGGAGACACAGGGGAGATTTACTGTTCCAGAGAGAGACACTAGCATTGTACAAGCAGCAAGGATAATTCTTTCTGTTCTCTAGTATATTGGTGTTGCTGCTGTTGTGCTTGGCAGAAAGCATTCAACCTAAAAGGTTGTAAAGTTTATAGCTCTTCACACTGTGTCACTCTGTTGTGTAACCCAGTAGGGCACAGCTATGAAAGGTGATTTCTAGAAAATTTTGTCTATATATTTTGTCATTTCGTGACATAAAGTGTGTGTTTTAAGGCAACACTTTTGTCTTACAAAATTACAGCACAGAAACTAAATTTGCTGCTTGCTATAGGTGCTTCATTCTAGTCTAGACAATGGTCCTTCCTTTCTCTTTAGTTGGGAGTGTCTCAGTGCCCCAACCTACAAAAAACAGTGTTGGGGTGATGCATGGGGTTTCAGCTGAAAATGGGTTTGGTTGCAATATGTAATTGACAAATGGAGTGAGAGAGTTTTTAAATTATGGAGTTGATTTTAAATGTTGACACTGGCATTAGATGCTCTATATTTGGAGTTCCTGCTTTAGTGGCTAAAACTGACATTTATAGATAGAACTAGTGATCTGAATTCCCCTTGTGGGTTTGGCAGATAGGTTTGAAAGTTGTTTCATTTTTGTGTGTAATTTTCTTTTGGCAAGAATGCATGCAGAGGGTGGTGGAGAGGTCAATTTGTCTGTTGATGGGTGCTGACAAGTTTTCTGTGATTTATTTTGAGTTGAACATGTTTTAAAATTGCATGGTAGTGTTTCTTAAAATACACTATTGCTGAAGATTTTCATGTTAACCTGGGTTTGTATACCTTCACTGTTACTACAGAAGTATGTTTTATCAGTGCATAGTGTGTTAGTTAGGCAATAGTTAGTTAAATATGGGCTTTCACAAGTTCAGTCACCACTGTATTTTATAAAGTTATGCATTCTGTGGGTTTTATCATAAGAACTAGCTTACACCTTTGATTAACCCAGTTAGTAGGGTTTGGATTTTTTTATTTTTTTAAAATAAGGATTTTGATATTTGATGATAGTTTAAAAAATTTGGTTTTCAGATGTTTATAAAAAAAGCTGCTTTCTAGGCAGGCAAAATGATTGTAAAAGTTTGGGGTTTTTTTTCCAAATAAGACAAATTTTTGGTTTAAATAAAAAAAGGACAAAATAAATTAACTAAAATTTGGGTTAAAGAGCTAACCAGTTTAAGGCTGTGATTAGTTCTCATGCCTTCAGGCGATGTGGGCTATAATCAACATGGCTTTATTTGCCATCTAAGCCCCCAGGGAGGGTGAGTGAAGCAGCAGAATCAGAGCCTCCCATCCCTCTGGCTGCTGTTTCTCAGTCACTGTTTGGGGCTATCAGTGTTTTCTGTTGTTTGGAGTAGCAACTTTTTTCAAGCATAACATTGATAAGTAAATAGCTGCATCAGTAAATTATCAATCAGATCTTCTCTTAGCTGTATTGCATTGATACCAAAATGATATCAAAGTCAGTGTTTGTCAGGGAGAGCCAGTGCCTGTCACAAAGACATCTTTTCCTTAGCATGGCAGTGTTGAAGGACTGTGGGCCAAGCTGTGCAACTTCAATGCCTCTGTCATCCACATGTCCTCTTCTTTTGCATCAGAAAAACATCTCACTGAACTTAATTATGACTTGGGATGTGAAGCAATTAACATTTCTGTAGATACAGTTATCCACAGCAGCCTTCACTTGGGTAGTGTTAGCCTCCAATCTTTGCTCATATACCTTTCCCTTCTGAAGCAGCAACCCTTCATCCAGAATTAGAAGGATCACTTGACCATGAATTGATCTAAACCAAAACCTTAGATTGCAAAGAGTGCCAGCAGTAGTACATGGTTACGCTGCAGGAATCATTGCCAGTTAAATATTGGGATTTCTGAAAGGGGAGCTAGAATCTTAATCTTAAACAGCCCTAGAAAAATTGCAGCCCTGATCTCTGCAGGGAAGGAGGAGGGGAAAACTGATTCAGAAAACATGTGCTGCACTCCACTGTATAAATCTGGATTTCAAAAATAAACTGTTTTAGCATGCTTGAAAGTTGTTGCTGACTACTGCCAACTAGAAAATTTAATAAAGAGTTTAACTTTGTGCAGCCCAAGCCAGCTCTGCAAACACATAGTTTCCTGCTGAGATCAGAATGAATATCTAGTGCAGTGTGCAAGAGCCAAACTGTAGGAGCAGGCCTGTCTACATGCAGCCCTCATCTGACTTCAGTTATTGTTATGATGGGCACAGTTCCACAGCTGTAATCAGTGCAAAGAGTGTGTGTCCAAAGCTCTGCTCCAAATTCTATCATGCTGCTTACATTTTCAGTTATTTTAGTAAGACACTTTCATCTGCAAGTTAGTCTGTTTGGTACATGGACACATTTACTGTCCCAGTTATAAATCTTTTCATAGAAGATGTCTTGTGCTCTCCTTACGTATCTTTTTAGTGTTGGATTTTATACTTGGAATTTAGCCCTAGCCATTTTTGAAGCAGCCTCTTAATAAAAGGAGAGGAAATTAATAGATTGTGTAAAAAGTCACATCATTTTCATTAGTTCTTTTTGAGATGCTTTTTCAAATCTAAATTGAGATAGTTGAGTCAGTATAGATGGGGTAGATGGGGAAGGGAGTTGACAACATTTCTGTTATCAGTCAATAATCCAGCTTTTGTCTAGTGATGTGTGGTGCTGAGAGAACTGAGTTGCAAGAGCAGCCCATCAGGCTGCATATCAAAGTTTGTGTTTTTAGGCTAGACCTTTATTCTTTGCCCAGAAGGAGCTCAGAGTATGGAGAAATGAATTTTCTGGGCTTGTTTTGGGAGGAGTGAATTTTATGTAATGCTGAGAGGCACTAATGCAGAGACCTGTCAAGCCACCTCCAGATCTGTTTAGCCAGTTACCCTGTGATTGGGGGAAGTCCATAAATAAAGGAAGGAACAGTTTATTCTACAGCCACATGAGCAACCATTTCATAAAATACCATCTTTGCCTCTATTCCTTCAAATAAACACCCCTTCCCAAAGTGGCAGACAAGAAGAATATGTTTTGTTTGTCAAAAGCTAAACAGACTAAAATGTTGCCAACCTGTCAAGAAAAGCTGAGGAAAAAGAAATCACCTTCCTAAGATTTTGGTATAATTCAATCAAAAGACTCAGGGAATAGCAAGGAAAGGGAGACTTTGAAAAACTGAAAAAAGAATACCTTAAAATGAAGAGGCTATCAGTGATGGCACAGGACAGGAAGACAGACCAATAAAATAGCATGCTTTGTCTCTTGGAATAGCTCTGCCAAGTCTTTGAGTTGTCCAAACGGGAATGAAAGGGATTATGGCTTTGCTTCTATTATTATTATTTACTCAGTTATCAGTGGGAGAGGGGGGGGAAGTGGAAAAAAAACCCAACCAAAACAGTCTTCATAAAAGGGCAGTGTCTCTTTTGCTCTTTGGTCCCAGTGCTCTCTTGTTTCAGTATAAGGGCAAGAGTCCAAGAAGTGAGATAATATACAGATAGTACTTGGGTTGTATATGTGCTGACAAGTTCTCATTGCTGCATCTCCAAGTACAGGGCACAGGGCTACCTGTCCAACATATTGAGACACTTCTGGCTTGATGGTAAAAATCGCCAATTTGATTACCTCACAAGCTCTACAACAAAGCCCTGACTGCCTTTGTTGGCCACAGTTGGCCTCTATTGTCAGCCTGTAGTGTTTTGCTTCTCTGGCATTCGGTCTCTATGTTCACCATTCTGACTAATGCAGAGAAAATCTGGAGTCACACTTTTATGTCTCTCTTCTGATCATACTTGTTATTCTAAAATAAATGCCACTGTGGCAGTGGTTTAGTTAGCAAAGCAAATAATGTCTTTTCAACTGAGTGAAAAACTTCTTTTATGTCTGATGACACTGCAACATTAATAAATAGATCATAGTTTTGGGTAGTGCTTTCCAGCAGTGTTGCCTTTCTTGCATTTTTTAATATGCAGCATGATGTGATGTGTTTGAATTAAATTCTAGAAAACATTTTCACCTGTCACAAGAGCCACCATTTGTTATCACAGCAATCAGAGCAGCTGAAGAAACACTGGAGGAAGTGTCTTCAGAGGCTCGGTGCTGTGGGTAAAGCTCACATTGCAGTTGCTCATTCCATGCATAAACTGAGTAATTGATCCCTTTTCAATACACACTTCTAGTACAAATTTGGCAAAAAGCAATAGTAGAATAAAAAAGCTAACTAAATCCATTTTTGAAAGGAACATAAATATTAAAGGTTGTTTTTCTGAATGAAGCTTTATGATGTATGGTAGTTATCTTTGTGTAAATCAAGTGTAGCATAGGGTAATGGCAAGAAGACCTAAAATGTAAACAACTAGCAGATGGATAAGGGTGGTCCTAGAGTATCTAGGGGAAAAAAAAGTCAATCTTTATCCAAAGTACAGGAAAAGTAAACATCCTCCTGCAGCATTTGCCTGAAAGTATTTTGGATTATTGATAAAATTTTCATGAATAGATTTGATTTTAAGTTTTGATTAATACTGTTATGCTCCAAAGTAGAGTATGGAATACTAAGCTCCTTAACCCCTGCTTTGACCAGTTTAAGTTTCTTTTTGTCACTTCCTGGCATCCCCTGTTCACAGGGGCGAGATAAACAGTTTGATTTTCCTATGGTCTTTTGCTTTTTGGAGGCTTCAGCTTAAGTCTTATGTATAGGTTGCTGTTTGTGGTTTCACTCCTTTTGTTTGGTTTATTTTGGTTTACAGTCATGGTGAAAAAATGAAACAAAAATAAAAATGAAACAAGCACTAAGCAGAGCCAATTGGTTGCTGCACCATTTGTGTGTGAGTGTCGAGCTTTGGTTTTATTGTGTTGATCTGAAGCATGAGGCTGGTTCAAGGAAAAGGTTGGTAGGAAGTGTTCTGCTAACAGCTAGGCAATTGCATTAAAGTAACACTAGAAGACTGGGAATCCAAGAAAAGGAACATAATTCAAATATATGGGTTGCACAATATTCAGAAAGAGGAGGGGACAGAGCTTGCAGATACTATGGTTTTGCTGCTTATTCCTGGAGCTTCAGCAATGCCTTGCTGAAAAACGTGTGCCGTGAAGAAGCATTTGGGGTATGAAATAAACCATTTTGAAATGCCCATTTTGGAAACGTTTATAGGGAAAGCAGGAAACCTAACATTTGAAGTTTCAATGAGTTGCTCCACTTGGCAATTATTCCCAACAGAAACAAACACCCTGGGAATTTTACTTGGCACAGCCCACTACAATTTCTGTATGGCCTGACTTTAGCTATGCAAAATCTACTTAGGAAAAAGTGGGATTAGAACTTTAGCTATTGCTGTATGGTTTAGGGTATTGGGGTGGAGGAACTCTGTGAGAGTTGAATATTGAGATTTAAGGCATGCCATAAAATTCATTAAGGGTTATAAATGATGTTCTTAATGTTTTCCATCTTTAGAATAAGACAAATGGTGCAACTTTGTTTTGAATACTTTGTGCAGTTCTAGCTGTCCCTTCTCAAGAATATAACAGAAGTTGTGGAGGTACAAAAGAAAGCAACACAATCAGAGGGATGTGATGATGCCTTCCATGCAAAGGAGGATTCAGTGACCTAGGTCTCTCCAGTTTTGAAAAAAAAGGTGACTAATGAGGGAGGAAGTAAGATATACTGGAGCTATAGGAATTCAGGAGTGACATGAAGAAAGTGAAAAGATTATTTGTTATTTTTCACTTGTTAAAAAAAGTTAAATGATCAGGCAACACTTCATTAAATTGTGGAGGCTATTGCTACAGGATGTTGGGGATGCCAAAAAACAAATGATTTCTTAAAGTGGAGAGATAAACTCATGGAAATATAGCTAATAAAAAGCTATTAAAGATACTGATCCAGGGCCACCCTCCAGCTCAGGAAGTTTCCAAACTTCAGGTTTGCTGAGATTTGGCAAGGCATGCTTTATATTTGTCCTTTGTTCATACTCTTTCCTTAAGCATCAGTTTTGGCTGTTATCAAGAGATATGATACTAGGCTAAATAAATATTTTCTGTAACCCATTGTGGGGTTTCCTTCTAACTAAATTCCCCAAATAAAGGTCTGCGCTAAGTATCTATACTGCAGACAGGATGCAATTTAGCTTGGAGAATTCTAACTTCTGCATGTGTTATTCTTTTGTTTACAATATTATTTAATCATACGTATGAAAACAATCCTTTGGGCTAAATCCTTTGGTGTAATTAAGACTGTATTCCCAGCATGCTGTCCTGCACTGTGGTCTATGTATCATTTTATGTTGTTACTAGCCCATACTATGATCTTTGGAAATAATCTTTCAGTATTTCGCTGGAGCTGTTTAAGAATACTGACCTAAGTCAGTTACCTTTTATTGTCTGGAAAGCTTCTTTTCAGTATTAGTGTATCCTTGTAAAATTAACTACGGTGTAGACCCTCATGTATAGGTTTCATTGAAGACTCTTTCACAAGTAACTAACAATGGAGCTGCAACTATCTTGTTGGATTTCTTAGACACAGCACTCAAAATAGTTTCTGCTCTGGTCTCCATTGCTCTACTCTGTTTAGGCTAGCAATACTTGTAGTGTACTGCTGAGAGAGCCAGAAGAGTAAGTGGTAAGTACAGTGGGATGCTGCATGCATTCTGTAGCTTTTCTAGTGTTTACCCCCAAAAGATTTTCACACTCATGACAGTCACTAGCAGACCAAGCAACTTTTTTTTACCATTCAGCGTGCAAACTGATATTTTGCTTAAAGTTTGGGTGATATTTCCTCTGAATGGTATTGGGGAATATCTGCTCTTCCCTATGTGTGTTTAGTATATACCAGTGAGCACTCATGCTGGTGCAAAGTTAATTAGTCCTGTCAGTACCCTTTTACATTTTTATTTCTAATATGAATCCTTTTGGAGAATTGGTCATGCAAATTTGAAGTCATACAAGTGTATTTACTGCATTAGAATTCATTCAATTGTTTACAGGCAAGTGAGAGAAAATATTAAATAACTGTCATTCCATTTGAGAGGAATAGGAATTCCCATGTCTTGAAAACACAAGAAATAAAATAAAAATATTTTCTTTTAAAGAAACAATTAGCTACCCTGACTTCTTGGGCAAGTTCTATCCCAGGAGTTGGAAAGCTTAAGAATCCTTGAGGAATTGAGGCACTAGTCTATTATTATTTTGCATGAGTGAATCTCCTATCAAGATGAAAGTCCCACAGCACCCAGCTTCCTGGTATTTAGCCCAAAAGCTACAGGATCTATAAGAAAGTGATATTTGCAGAATAGGGCAATCCCAGAGCTGGAGGCCACAGAAACCCAAGCTTTTGCAGCAGCTGGAGAGGTAACCTGGCAGGAAATCAGGCACTTTTCCACTGTGTCTGCTTGTGTTCAGTAGAGATTTCTTGAAATAGATGTTTCCATGGCATACTCTTATTTCAACAAATTGGCACTTCCTAACAAAAACACATTCTGTCAGAATTCCCTAACCAGCTCTAATTCAGATATCAAAGAGGGTGAATATATTTCTTCATTCTGGGATTATTACCATTTCATTCCTTTCTCCCTTCCCATCCGTTTCCTTTTCTTTTTAACCTGTTTCCTCTGAAAGTAGATGCTGTGAACTGATGCTACAGGAGGCTACCGGTTCTGATGACTTGTGTGTGCTTCTTTGATCTGTGTTACAGAAGAAATTGCAGTGCTTGAAGGCATTCAGTTTCTAAAAGTTAACTCAGATGATTACTAAGACTAATTACTCTGGTTCTGTAGTTTCATAAGAGACTGCAGGAGCTGCCTCTACTTGTGTTTCTCTTACTCCTTTCATACTGTTCACATGGGGATAGCTACTTGTACAAGCCCATTTGGCAGGACCAAAATTCTGCTTTAACTGTGGAAATGGGGATTTTTTTTCTGCACTTTTTGCTCTGTTTTAGATTGTGTTGCCCTGCCCTCATCACCTCTGGGGGCAGGGAAGGGTCTTGCCTAGATATTTAATACACACATTTAGCATTCCCTTTAGAACATCTTGGAAAGCTGCCAAGTGCAAAAGTGTCAGAAAAATCAGAGACATTCATAATGTTGGTACAATGCTACAAATATGGTGATATGTGAAAAGTTGAGACATGAAAAAACCCCACAAACTTCCTCTTCATTTATCCTATCCTAGAGAGAGGTGCTGTGAAAAATACTGAGAGACCCCAGAACAGAGAAGTGGGTTGCAGCTCAGAGAAGGCTATTTGTAGGGGACAGAGAACATAGGCTTGATCTAATATCAAAGTAATTTGTTGCAAGTTAGCTTGTGCAAATAGACATCACCTGAGACCTCCTAATGTGTCACCCCCCACCCCTGTTGGACCATGTTGTCTCAGTGGTGACAACACGAAGAAAACTAAGCTGGGGGTGCTCTTTGACTCTGACCTCTTTGCATGCTATTCCTCTGCTAGAACTACTTCAAGGACTGCAGAAAGAGAACGTGTTTCTAAACTCTGTTTTGATGAAATCCCCAAACCAGCAGCAAGCAACCCTTTCTCACTTTCCAGCTTGGTAACAAGCCTCACCAGTTGACAGTTTATTTTCTTTTCAACAATCAAGTCTTGACTGAAAGAGCACTTGATTCTTGAGTAGGCAATAACAAGCGTAGGCATGGAGTTGTTGCCACTTGTGCTTTCATTTCAACAGAAAAGGAGAAAACCAGATTTGCTTAAAATGAATTGAAATGTTTTCCTTAGCCTTCTTCTCCATGTACATCTATTTTCTGTTCAGTTTTCTTAAATGGCATTCACAGAAATTGACAAAGATTCCCACTTAGTTTTCATGTCTCTTTCTCCTGGCTTTTTTGCTTTAGGCTTATATAACAAGGTAAGAGACTTAACTGTCTTTCTTTCCAGCTTTTATAATGAGGTAGAAGTCTTGACTTTTTATGTCCATGTTTGGAGGTGCTGAACAGAGAAGATGAATGTGAAACAAAAGTGTTAAATCTACCAGTGAATTCATGTAACCTCACTATATGCAGTGAACTCAAATGAAGAGGGAGGTCAGTGTGCACCACTTAAACCCATGCCTTTAGAAAATGTGGTTAAAGCAGAGAATGCATTGCCTTCCTCCTGTCTGTAGTATCTAGAATGCAGAAAGCACAAAAATTATAGTTTTGACTGAGATATCTGCTTTGAAGATAAAATAGGACTTCTGTAGAGCATTTGTCTGTTCCTGTTTCATGCAGTGTTTGCCCATTCCCAGAGCTAAACTGGAAAAAAGACTTCTATGTATGCTTGCAAGTTTGGAGTTCTTGGGGCAGGAATTGCCAGTTTTCTACAGAGCCTGAGGCATTGAAATATTGGCTTTAATTTGGATCCTGAGAAGTTACTGTGCAGAAGTATGTGTGCATAAAGAATAGGATTATGGAATTACTACTAAATGTTCCCAGGGAATGTCATGCCCAGAGAGATATCTGGTATACTCCCATTCGTTGGAGTAAGATACAGTCATTGGCAGCTACCTCACAAAGCTTCCTTTCTAAAAACTACCTATTGTGCTTCAGAGGTTATTTTCCAAATATTTTGAGGAAACTTCATTCTAGATTGGTTTAATGTACCATGGCTCAATTAATTTCTTAAGTTTATTTAGTTCAGATATTGCTGTCATCCTAGATCCCAGAATTTCCATACTGTTTGAATAGAGGAAACCTTTAAATCCTGTCCTTCATTAGAATAAAGCTCTTTTCTTTTTCTATTCTCCTGTATAACAGGTGTTAAGACACTAATTTTTCATCCCCACAAAATCCTTGAATTCTGCTCCTGAAACTCTTTTGAACCATATATCTTTTTAGCATCTCTTGGAGTTTTGCGCAAAAAAATCATTCTCCTCAGCATTATGCAGACATTGACTGGGAAATCACTTTATCAGTGATTGGAATCAAAAGTAATTTTTTTTCCTGGAATCCATTTTATTCTCCTGTACTGCTGGTTCTCAGTGTGAAAGAATCTATTTAACTGCCTCCTTTTTGGATGGCTTTTAATGTTGTTTATAGATTTACACAAGGAGTATTTTGCCAAAAAGTCTCTTCACCTTCACCACTAGAATGATTTTTAACGGTCATCCAGTAGTTTAATACTAAGTTGTTTCTTTCAGCTCTCTTATCCCTAGGGAGGAATGCACTGAATGGCTGGAAATGTCAGCAGCTGCATTAGCCGAAGAGTTTAGCTGCTGCCACCTCCTAGATAAGTCTTGCCCTTTTTCAGTTTTGTGTTTCTTACAGTTTTTCTCTAAGCAAGAGAGCCAAAGAAACTTCCTATCTGGCATAATACAGATTAGGAACTAAATTAGCAGCTATTATACATGGGCATTTTTCTACTGATTTCAGGGTGAAATCCTTCAAAGCTGGCAGAAAAATTTGCTCCGCTTCCATAAAGCCAACAAAACCAAATAGCATAGGAAGCAGAGAAAAAGGAAGGAATGTGTGCAGCTGCATAGAGTACAGTCCAGCTCAGCCTTTG
Organism: Bucco capensis; assembly: GCA_013396975.1. Taxonomy (NCBI): domain Eukaryota; kingdom Metazoa; phylum Chordata; class Aves; order Piciformes; family Bucconidae; genus Bucco; species Bucco capensis. The sequence continues at coordinate 1,126,317 of VWZO01006928.1, read as the reverse complement.
GAAACTGTAATAAGGACCTGGCCTGCCTAGCAGGGAAGGCACTTATGGTGTGGGCACTGCCACACATCTTGGCTATTCCTTGGCACACAGACAAGATGTAACACTGAAATAAACTAGCCACAATAGTCATCCTTTCCTCTTGACCATCTGATAGTGTGTTTAGTTGGAGACTGAAAATAAATTAGGTAAACTTTTGGTATTATTCAGGCACACAGCTCCTCTCTTGCCCTCATGAACTGATTTGGCATTGATGCTGTTGATGGCTTAGACGTGTTGTGTCTGAAAATGTACAGAGCCAAGAATTCTCCCAGGCATAAGCATTGCTGATATTAATTCTTATCCTTATCATCATTCTTTTACATGTTGCAGTGATTAAAAATAACAGCTGGATGTTTGGAGATATTCTCAACATAGTAAAATGCACCTGATGACATATTTTGCTAATTTCTTGACCTTTCAGGAGAAGTCTATAAACTTAAATATTCTTACCTTCTTTTGTGTTATGTGATCAATGCATTTAGAATTCTGGTTATGTAATTTATCATGTTACACAAAAGTATTATACATTGTTCCTTAGACTATAAGTCTGGATCTATCCTTCAGGTTCCTCAAGGACAGGTGAGATTGTGCTTTAGAGTGACAGGATTACATAAAACTACATAGCTGTTTGATTAGAACTGAGGTCTTACGTTCAAAGGTCCTGATATTCAGTACTGCAGTCAGCATATCCCACAGCTGCACAGTTATTTCCAGTGCCAGAAATCAGGTTTTTAGGAAAAAGATTGTATGTTTTCAGTCATCAGTATGGATTAATCCCTAGAAAAGTTATTTAGTGTAATGGGTTATCAAACTTCATGGTTACTTTAACCATAGGTGGTTTTACAGCTTTCTGGTAAAACTATAATTTGAAATTGTATTTTTTTGGACTGTTAAAAGACAGTGACCAGCTAATTGCCAGGGTGCATATGTTGTTAATGAGACTACTGGAAGGCTTTTCAAAAAAACACTAACTGCTTTAGAGTTAGTCAAGCATTCAAGTCTCACAAGTTTGTTCCAGTTAGAAGGAGAATTTGATGTTGGAGACATGTCTTTCATGTAATCCTGTTTATTTAAAAAGATGTGCCAAGCACCTTTTCCTTGAGCATAGGAGGATCAAACAACAGGAGATTGTTTTCAGCTGGTACTAAGACTCAAAAGCTATGTCTAGGATTTTCTCAAAAGCTATGTCTAGGATTTTCTCAGTGCTGCATCCCTTATTTGCCCAGCCTGCTTCTGGATTTTCTTCTTAAAATTCTGCCTGTCTGTGGCATTTCTGTTTTGTCCTTTTTTGTCACACCCACACACCAGTCAAACAATTTTTTTCATAAATAAAATTCCTTACTGCTCTTTTATATTCCTGTTTTGGCCCATGTCAAGCTGAATTGTAGGATCAGGGCTCTTTTTAAAACAAAACAAAAAATGAAACATAGAGGAGTGTGACTCTTGTGATTTAAAGGAAGGATATTGGTTACAATACAATCTCCATTAGTCTGTTCTATACTACTGTTCCCTTTTCATTAACAGTGATAAAATTTGTTATTATGTGGACTAGCCCTAAGAAAACAGATCTCTCCTACAGAAAAGTTCTAGGAGTGGGACACACCCCATGCCAATGGGAATTGTTTGTTTGGTAACTGTTGAGTTTAACATCTGTATTCATCATTGTCTGAGGGTGAGTGGGTGTTTCATAGCTTTGAGAAAACACTCCACTATTCATCCCATCAGAGTGGGAAGAAATAAACACCAAGGAGGAGGGCAAGGACTTCAGATCAAGGTCCAGAAATACTTATAGCCAGAGAGATGTCTCTGACAGGAATGTTTCCATCCTTCAGCCTTGCTCATGGGATTAGCAATTGATTGCTGATGGGTACCAGCAAGTATGTCTGGGCTCCAAGACGACATGGGGAGCTGAGACTTGCCCACCTCCTCCTGGGTCAGGGAGTTGCTGAGGGGTGGGGATGGCTTGGCTAAAGATTGGGTGTAAATCCAGGTCACTTACTGTCATTCTTTTCATTCAGACATAGCTTCAATTTACCTTTAGTTAGTAATATTATTGTTAAATAAATAGCATTCCTCTGGTTTGTACTACTTGTGAATATGTCTTGTCTGCTGTTTGAAGGATGGAGCAGCTCTGTGGACAACAGAAAGATGTATTCAGCATAAAGCAAAACTAAGGCTAGGGTTATCTGCTAAGCCATTGTAGAGGACCAGGAATATGCATAAACTGCCTTGAAGTCTCATTTCAGAAATTAATTTCTTAAGCTTTCTCTTTTCAACACTCAGGTTACAGAATAAATGAGCCAGAGTTTTAAAAAGGGAGATGATGACAATAATAAAAATAGTAACAGATTGTGTCCAGAAACTAAATGGGTTGTCCTTCATTATTTACAAATCCCAAGTATATTTTAACATATATTTATCCAACCAGCATAGTGCTCTTTCATCATGTTCCTTCCCCAGACCATTTTTCCTTCTTATCTAAGATATCCCCAGATTGTTTCATTTCTCTCTGGAAAACTGTCAGATAGTTAATGTAAATCCAGCAGGCAGGATGAGTTTTTCAGTGGCACTCATGACCCTGCAGACAGAATTCCATCTTGATTAGAGCAACCCTTGGGCAAACTAAAAGGCCACTCATTTACAGCACCAGAATGGAAGTTGTGGGTTCCTTTCCTTGGCATTCTTAAGCAGAAATAGACAAATGTGGTACAGGGATGAGTTTACTGCTTCCATACATGCTTATGGATAAGTTACTTTTGGGATATCAGATTTGCAATAACCTAAAGCCATTAGGAATGGTTCATGAACATTCAGGCATGCATACATAATTCACATTAACTGAATACATTTATGTGCACACTCGTAAAACAGAAACAGGTTGCAACTTATTAGTGGAATAAATGGAATTGCTTCTTTATAGCATGTGTTTTATGCTTCTCTCTAATTTAAACCTAGATCATTAAAATATAAAACTGGCTGATAATTACAATAAATATACCTAGCATTTCTACTTTCCAGCTTATATGCAATTTTCCTTTGTTTCTCTTTAAAAGCATTTATTTTCTTTTGGGTTGTTCAATATATACGCTGAGGATTTGGAATCTGTGCTTGTGGGTAAATAACTTCTAAATAAAGGTTTGAGGTAAAATGTTACATTTTACCAGAGTTAAATTATTTTTAGTGGAGATTCAATGAAAGGATTGAATCCACTTCAAAATGTCTGTTGCTCTTAGCTAAATTCCTCCTACATTATTAGCTTCACCATTGTTATATTACAGGAGTCTAGAGGCTGGAAAAAAAAAATCACTTTCTGATGCTGTGTTAAGAAAGAACAAGTAGAAACAGGTGTTTTTCTGCATAAAAAATATAGGTATTTTACAATTTAAATCCAAACCATACTTTTTTGATCTGTGCACAATGATGAACTAGCTCTTGTGTAACATGTTGTTAGACTCGCAAGGCTGTTTGCTTTTGGGAAATAAAATGTATGCTTCAATAATACTAAGGAACAAACAAAGGCTTTTTTAAATAGTGGGTTTTTTTTTCCACGGTGTTTAAAAAAATCATTGTGTGTTACATTTCTGAATTTCACTGCAGTCAAAAATCATTTTCCCTCTACTCAAGAATGAATGCTGATCTCAGGGCTTGAAGTTTTAGCAGACTAATATGCAGGAGTGCAAGTCTAAACCTTATTAGAGTCAGTGAAGGAAAAGGTGTACTATGAAATGAGCCTAGAAGACAGATGTGGACAGTCTTTTTAGCAAGGCCTGTTGTGATAGGGTAAGGGCTGATGGCTTTAACTTGAAGGTGAGAGATTTAGACTGGATATAAGAAATTTTTTTGCAGTGAGGGTGGTGAAACAGTGCCGCAGGTTGCCCAGTGAAGTGGTGGATGCCCCATCCCTGAAACATTCCAAGTCAGCATGGCAGGACTGAGCAACCTGATCCAGTTGAAGATGTCCCTGCTGACTGCAGGGGGATTGGATTAGATGACTCTAATGGTCCCTCCCTGCTCTAATCTTTCTATGAATTAACAAAGGCGTTAGTATCTGAGAGTCTTGTAAGCCTACGATTTAGAATCTGACCAGTTTGAACTCTTCTAAATTATATCATTTCAAAAAGGCTAAAATAGTCATTTCAGATTTATTTTTTATTGGATGAGGTCAAATAATATTTCATGTACTCAAAATTTAAAAAAAATGTTTTATTCTTCACATCAGTTTAGTACCACTTTATTTTTGTGATTAAAGACCACACTGAGGAATGCAGTTTCAAAGCCACAGCTTTTGCACAGAGTGTTAACTAAAGTTAGAGCAATTGGAATGGCTTCTATTGATGTAGTCTGTGAAGTATTCTTTTATTGCTTTGCCTCAAAGTGAAACAATTCTAAATCTTAAATCTGTAAACATTGATATGGAATGTAATACTTTCTTCTAATGTTTGAGTAATTATGTTTGCAGGATTTGATGCATGAAGTTTCTTACATCTCTGTCCTCCCTAATTTAAGTGAGTTGAAATACTAATGGAAAGCAAGCAGGAGAGAAAATTCTGTGGATTTTTTTAACATCGGATCAGATCTCAGTCAGATATTCTTTTCCTTATGCCAAATTATGTCTTCACTATTTTCATTCTTCCTGTTTCTCCTCAGCATGAAAATTTTAACTGACAGTTTCTTCCTGACTCAGTCAGGCTTTTTTTATCCAAAGCTAACACCTAAAACTCCATACTACATAGCTTTCCTGCTTAGAAAATGCTCTAAAACATCCTGTTGTGGTGGAGTTGTTTTTGTTTGTTTGCCTGACAGAAATCTATAAATTTACGAATGGTTTCTCATGTTGTATTAGAAAGCTGCTTGGATGCAACCTGGGTATGGTGGACAGAAGACAGGAATGTTTATGGAGATGTTGAACTTTGAAGGCTGGCTCTGGCATATGGTGTAACTAGTAATCATTGTAATAATCACCCCAGTTTTTCTTTGTCAGACTGTTTAATAGCAAACTAGGATTACAGGGCCATGAGTCTAAAGTCTAGGTCAGACTACCCACAATGGTTGGAACTTTTAATTCCCTTGCATTAATCCTTTTGATGTATGTTAGGAAAGTACAGCCTACAGCTGTCAAATTACATATGCACTGTGAGTGTAGTCTATTTAAGTTCAGGATTTAGCATCATGTATTCTAATTCAATTTATTTTTATATCTCATCTTCCACACAGGGGGTCTGAAAATGCTCAGCAGTGAGAGACAGAATAATGAGATAATTCGTTAAAGAACTCTGTAAAGTGACTTGCATATAGATAGCAAGCAAGGCAGAGGCTAGACTTGAGAGGGAGAAGACAGCTGTAAATTAAAAGCAGTAGTAGAAGTACAGAGTAATTCTGATAGAAGAGACTTGAAGGGTGTAAGGAAAAGGTCTGTGTTAAGGCTAACTTCCAGTTTGAGTCAACAGCAGATGAATAAAGCTTCCCATATAGATGATGATGAAACTTTGTGCTAAATAATACTTTGCGTTAGAGGATTTTTTATTATTGGGATTGAACAGCATGCTTCTAAATTTATTACTTAAAGGAGAAATAATATAAGGATGGAAAGGTAATGATCTTATGATAGCATCTGCCTGATGACAGAGTTCCTGCAGAGGAGCTTCAAAGAGGTAGCATGATTTAACTGTGAAGGAAGGGGAAAAAAAGGGAGCTCTGAGGGTTATTTTAGATAAAATTAATCCTGGTCTCAGCAACAATCATAGTGACAACATGGAGATAGTGGTAAGCCTTAGAGCAGGGAAAGGTGGAGGGAGTGGGAATAAAACTATAGCAGTCAGATGACTAGTTCTCTTGGATTGAGTGTTTACTTCCAGATTGCTTCATGTCTTTCACTCTGGACACGGGACTTTTCCTATTTCTCCCAATCCACGGTATCCAGTACTGCAAAAGGAAACCAGAGTTCCCCATCATGGGATTTTATCCTGCTTTTGCTTTGTTAAAATGCAGTATTTCCTAGGAAGGTCTGAGTCTTGTGATGCTCCTGAAGTAGTAAAACTGATGGCTTATTTGGAGAGAGTAGTGGCAGAATTAGGAAGAATATTCTACCTATTAACTGCTCCAGATTTGAATTGAGAAGTATATTCACATTAGTTGCATAAAGTTGATGGACCAGATTGAAACAAATGTAGTTCAGGGAAAAAACCATGGTTGAAAGCACAGAGCCTTAACCTGTAAAGAAGAGACAAGATGCAAAGCCTGGAAGAAGTATTAAAAAAGCTTCAAATACAGTATGCTCTTGGAGAACAGCATCAAAGGATATTGTTGGAAAGATCTGGGAAGGACAGACTAAATAATCAGTGCTGCCATCAAAATGGCTTAGGAGAAGCCAAATACAAAAAATAATAATTAAAAATAATAATGTAAAAAAGGAAATGGCTCAAGTCAGAGGAGAAAGGAGTCAATAATTTTTTAGATAAAAAGCAGATGCCAAACAATGTATTATCATGTGACTCATTGTCAGAAATACCTGAGGTGAAAAAGGATTGGCAAAAAGATGAAGTTAACATGGTGGGAGAATAGCTAATGAGGAAGGTAGCAGGAAAGAGTAAATGGATCTCTCTGTTGAAGAGGGAGAGGAGTCCTGCTCCCAAAATTGCCAACTAGTTTGTTGTTCTTTGCTGGCCTTCACTTAGTTTCTGAAGACTTGGTTATAGAAGATAACCTCCCTCTGATTTTCTGCAACCTGAGCATCTGTGTACAGTTTTCTGCAAATTTTTGATACACTCCTCCCTATGCAGTGTAGTATGCTATAAAATTAGATTGCCACATAGGCTGTTTTATTTCCAAAGCATATAAATGAGCTGGGTGGTATTCTTTCACTGTTGTGGCAGTTCTTTTGGTTTGATTTGGTTTTGGTTTTGTGGGTTTTTTTCTCAGTGACAAATTTGTCATAGGACTGCAGTATAACCAGTTATTAAGTGTTGCTGATGTATTATCTACTAACAAAAAGATCAGTCTGTTTAACATCATTAGGCTGAGAAACCACAATGACCCTTATCACAAGTCCTGACATAAACTATTGTTGTTTACACAGACCTCCCAGCAGTCTACTAAGTGCAGTTTGCTACTCAGAGTTTTACAGGTGTGTTGCTTGAGACAGACTCTTTTTACATACAGTACTGGGCTGTGATGCAGATTACCAATGTAACAGTGCATAAATAAGTCCTGATTTCTGTTTCTTTTCATCATGCCACATGTTATGAAAGCAGAAAATGCTTAAAATAGTATCCTCTCAGATTACCTGATGTAATATTACATTTTCCCTCTTTCCTTTTTATCAATAACTCTCCCATAGTTGGTCTAAAATTGTAGCATGATGAGAGACTTTTTTTGTGGATCTGAAAGATTTCATCACCTTTAAATGACATTAGGTGGTTGAGTTTAGCTGAGCACGTGTACTTTTTGCTCTACGGGGTAGTTAATAAAATATGAACTTAGCACACAGTCTAATATTGATTTCTCTGGGAAAGACTGGATTGATATTAGATAATGATCTTGCATATGGGCAGTAAATGACTTGAAAGACCTCCTCAGCTTTTTGATATTCACACTGCATCTTCAGCATGTTCTGCAAATATATCTGAACATTTCCTCTCTAACCAAAATGACTGCACCTGGTACTTGTTAGAAAGTTGGTTAGCTTTTTCTCAATGAAATGTTTTAGGTCAGTGTTTGCAATTTAGGAGCTTGATTTAAGAAAGTGGTTATATACTCTCTGATACTCAGACAAGGAAGCTCTCTAGTATACCTCAAAATTACTAGGTCTTGACTTTGTTAGCTTCCAGAGAGAGAGAATTAAGGACTGCTCAGGCCATCCTCTGGAGAAAGCAGAACCTTGACTTTCTATTCTCTTGCATTGCTAGCCCAGAATCTGATCTCTACCTCTGTGAAAGCACATATGTAGTCAAGGAATGCCAAAATTTCAGTTAATGTCAGGGTTGAGAAAGGGAGATCAGAAAAGCTATGTTACTGTCAGAGTGTTGAGGGTCAGTTCTTCAGCATCCATTGATATTGAACTTACCTTACACTCTTCGTGTATTAAACCAGAGATCTAGCCAAAGTGGCAATTATAAGCCATTTCCTTTTGTTATTACTGTCTCTCTATTGAGATTTAAAGTCTACTGTAAGGTCTACATCACTGAGAAGAGTATAGTTGTTCTTATTTTTGGAGCCTTTTAGTAAGCCTCAGCCAGTATTAGGGTGAAGTGGTGATAGAAATGGTTTACCAGTAGTTAATGAAAACCTAGAAGTGGTAACAAAGCCTTGAACTTTGGAAGTGGTTACACAGTCCAGGAGGCACATGATGGTATTATCCTGGTTTAAACAACCTGAACTTCTGGTATCTCCTGCTCATGAAACTCAACTCTTCTGTTATGTGCAGCATTGGGCTGCACAAACCATGTAATTCCTTACCCTACTGAAGAGTCAAAAGGAAATCTGATGGGCTGTGACTACCAAAAGATTGGGAAGATTGAACAAGAAGCTAGGACTGCCACTAATATTCTGGAAAAGATACTGTGAGATCTTTTGAGCTTGGGCAATTCAAGTCTCTCTTTGGTACCTACTTCATCATATAACATCTCTGGCATATAAGAACGTGCTGGTGCTTTGATTCGGTACCAACTCCAAGGGGAGAGTGCCACCTACTGAACTACTGATTTTGTTTCCTACATTTGTGTTTGCCAGGGACCAAATCCTGTCTTACTTGTGTAACTAATGTGCAGAGATCAAGGCATTTACATGACATGGTCGTAAATAATGTTGCAAATCTGGATGAGATTACTGCAGTGAATGGCACTTGCTAACAGATTTCTTTTTTATTCCTCTTTTTCACTGTGAGCATAGGAACTTTTATTTTAACATGGTAATTATAAGAGACTGCCATAAAAGTGAAAAACAACCCACATAGCATTACTATTATCTGACCCTGATTTGAACTCTTCACTGCCATAAGTGCTAAAATAAAGTGCTAATGGGTTTTTTTGGAAATACACTAATAATTAATGTGATATTTCAGTCTTAGCCTCATAAAAATTAGAAATATCTTTTAAAAGAATTAAACCAATAAGGCTTCTCATGCTTCTCACTAGACACCCAAGTATTTCATCATATTCTCTCATGCAAGAAATTTCAATTATCTTTCCATAAATATGGATTAAAGTATATATTTATCCCATAAACTCTTCTATTCATTCCAGCGTGACTGAAATTGCAGATCTCTTTATGGTTTTTCCTTCTAAAATCTTGCTTTTGGCAAAGCAGAAGGAAAAAATTCCATCTCTGGACATGTGTATGTTCATTTCCAAAAGAAAACAGGACAACTTCAGTTCTGTCTCTCATAGAATGAGTATTTTGGATGCATTTCATATGGAACTTCAAACTTTTGTTCAAAGTTGGTAATCTGGCTTCTCATGGATCCTTTAGTTTAGAGGATGACTAGTAACTTCATGGAACTAACCCAAGTATCTCCAGAACATAAGGTTTTATGTTATACTTGCTTTTGCTGGAAAGAAATGAGATATAGATTAAAAAAAGTGTGACAAGAGTCTTTCTGATTGGAAAAAAAATACCTTGAGGGTGCTTCAAAAGTATTTGTTTATATTTGTATCAATCCTTTTGTGACCTTGTAGAAACAAACTTCTGCATCTGACAACTTGAGGTTTTTTCCTTTAGGCAGCTGGTAGACCATTTGTAAAAATTAAGATTGTTCATAGTTCCTATCACATTTCAGCAAAATCTTCTGCAGACACTCCTCAAAATTTGGCAGGAAAAAAAAAGATAATAGGCACAAAAAGGGCTGAGGGAAGAACATGGAGAAAAAACAATTGCAGAAGCATAAAATCTATATTCTCCCTTTTTTTCCCCTTAACATTGGCAGGATTTAACTGTCACTGTGCAAAGTAGGCAGTGCTGCTCCGTGCATCCAGCCTGCCAGAAAATTATCTCCAAGCAAAATTAGCAAGATCTTGTGTCATAATTTAGCTACCTCTCTGGTCTAGCAAAACTGGGAATTCTTGCCCAGAAAACTCTCACTCTTCAGTAGTTTTATGTTCCTTTTCATCGTGCAGTCTGTTTTTAAAGAGCTGTCATTGTAACTGATGCAACTTGAAGTAGAGCTAAAAGTTATGCTAGATGTCAGGAGGTTCTAGATATTCCATGTGTTGGACAATGCAGGTTGACTCAGACATAAAATAAATTCCCATATATCTTCACCTTATTTTTGTACTCCTTTAAAGGGGTTATCTCATGGATCTATCTATCCTTGTTCCTCCTAGGCAAGCAGAGCTGCTGCTATAGCTGTGTACTTCGGGAAGGGATTTGAGGTTCTAATCTATCTCTGTTTTCAGCTTAACTGCATCAGCACTGCTTCAGGCCTCCTGAACTGATTAATTTACTTTGGGAATACAGCAGCTGACATCACCATTTTTATTTTGTGATAAAGCCAAAATTTCAGTAGAAATAAGCTCTTCTAATGTGCCTTTTCTGCCTTTTTCCTTGTACTCTTCCATGGTTTCCATTCTTGGGTTCTCTTCAGGTGAGTTCTTCCAACTCATAAAAGGTGACAAGTTTCAAAGGATACTCAAATAGCTGTTTCTGATGACATAGTTACTGTTTCTGGCAGGCATTGGCTTGAAATGCACCAAATCCTAGCTATCTTCTGTAGGGATCAAAAGCTCAGCTCTAGAAAACATTGAGGGGTCCAAACACTTGTGATTGCAGTGAGATTACTCATGGGCTTAATGTGCTTAGTACCTGCTGAATCATTATTTAATAGGAGGCTCTTTGTTCTGTAGTGGAGATTAGTAAGAGGCTTGACTCTATCACTTTTTAGGTGAGGTTCACTAGTAATGCTCTTATCAGCAAACAGCCTGTATTTGGGGATGATTCTACTCATAGGAGAAATTTAGTGATTATGGGGGAAAATCTTATGTACGATTTCCTTGTTGTATTTCCTTGTATTGTTTATTTGGAGATTTATCTTCTATGACTATCATAAATATGTAGGTTGCTAGAAGTTCTTTTCTATGTCATGCTTCTTACTCTGTAAGAGTGTACTGATGCTTTATTCTTTTTGCAGTAAATTGTTGCTGAGTATAGATGGTGCAGAGCAGAGAGTTTCATGTGTTTTCTTTGTTTCTTTGCAGAAAAATGAAGTGACAGGTGCTTAGCCTTATTTTTCATGCTAGCTTTGCCATGCTATTTTCACCAATAATGAAGGCAGCTGCCAGAGCTTGAGGAAATCAGGCGAAAAATTCAGCTGGCAGGTAGACCCAGTCACTTTAAGAAATGTAATCTTATGTTAGCAGATGGTAATTAAAAGGCAGAAGAAATAAAATTTTGTCTCAGTTTTCTGCACTGTTACATCAATTAAATCTGCAACAGAAATGCAAGCTGAAAATATAATTTATTTTCATGTGGCTACATAGTACAATTGTATGCAAATCTAATGAATTGTTTTACAAAGACAACTGCAATTTTTTAAACCTAAGTAGAATTACTGATCACATCCAGAGAGTACGTTAATGCACTAAATCTTCACTCTTCAATATGCCTAATGCAATGAAAAGCATCTCCTCCTTGTTTTCTACTCATTGTTAAACCTCAAATTGGATTCTGCTGTCTGTGCGCTTCCAGCTTTCAGTAATACCAGTTTTAATCCTAACAGTTCAGTAAATCTTAGTGTGGAGAAATAATCTAGCTCAGGCCTCAGCAGGGGTGCATTCTGTTAAAGGAGAACATCCAGAAAATGAATAAGAATTTTTGTGATCTTGCAGAGAAAATGATATTTCAGTTCTGACAAGATTCCTAAGGATCTTCTGTTGTTCCTCCTACTTGCATACATCTGGCTTTGGGGACAGAACCTTATCATTCCTCATATGTTACTACTTATGGCTGCTAGGATCATGAGCATCATGTGCAGATCAGTTGAAGTGTGAAATAATTACATAATTAAAGCTCATTATGGTAGTGGTGAAACTGAAATGCTAGTGTAGTTATGTCACTCTGTAGCTAGCTTTAATTTGCAGAGAGTTTGTGAGTCATGCATAAATATTCACCCAATTTTACAAAAATTCACCCACTTTTGAATGTTACAGTGTAGTCAAACTTCAGGGATGTTTTACTAAAAGCAGTTACTCGTTTTTAAAAGACATGGGATTGTTTTGTTTAAAATGAACTGAGTAGCTAGATATTTATTTTGTACTTTAGTAACCAAGCCATGTTTGTCTGTGATGTTGAAGCCACATCTCCAGTTACCCCTCTTGCACAGTCTGTACTAAAGACAATGAGAAATAACTAAGACATGTTGCTTAAAAATGCAGTTCCCACTTCTTCTGCCCTGTTGACTGATTGCTGATGCCTCTAAGCATAATGGAAATTTTATCACTCTAGCTCCCATTCTAGTGAGACTTGTAGAAAAAGCAGTTTTTTAAAGCAGTTTTTCTTGAGTGTTCTGTTGAGCAGAAAAACAAACACATTCCTTAAAGCTACAGTGATCAAAAACATTGCTTCAGATCAATATATATATCATATATAAAAATAGTTGGTCATATAAAGACGTGGGATTTAAAGTCCTTATGAGTAACAATAAATATTAGTTTTGAATCCAGGCTCACATTTATTTCACACTCCAAATGTTTGCATTTAATAAAATATGTAGTATTTAGTGAGGGATTTCACTTAGGCACCCCTACCTGAGAGACAAAAAAAAAGCTGGGAGGAGAGGTGGGAGGGTAAAGAAGGGGCATCTCATTTATTGAGAAAACCATATCTCTTTTGCTATGTGCAAATTTTGGATGAGAATTCATAAGAAGTGGATGTGCACCAGACTCTTCATTAATGCAGCACAGCAGAGAGAAACCTGCAGAAACAAGATAGCATAGAAAGCAAAGGTGGGGTCACAGCTTCTGATCCAGATTAGACTGGACTGGTGGTGACTGGAAACGCTTTTGTCTCCTAGCATGGCCTCTGAGGTAGACTTTTTTTGTTCATTTATTTATTTACTTATCTATTTTAATTTTTTTATTTTATTTCTCATTCCAGGTCACAAAGTTAGTTTTGTGGTTGCTGGCGATGAGCATTGATGTCTGTAGGTGCAGCTTGGAGACAGTGGTAGAAGGAGACCAGAGCTGCAGTTCCTGTTATTCCTTCAGGGAACTTAGTAGGCAAAATGAGCAAGAAGGGAACTTCAGCTTCTCTGGGGCCCAGGTATTGGCTTCTACAACTACCTGAGGTAACAAATCACTCGATATGTAAGTGAAGGAGTTGCAGCAGTGGGCAAGCAGAAAGCAGAGCAGTGGAGTTTGACTGTACTGGAAAAGCTGTCAGGTGAGCCTGTGGCTGGGGATGTTCTTTACAACTCTCAGCATGTTTTCTTGGCTTTTGCCACCATTCTGACCTGTAAAGCTCTTGGTACTCTGTTGCTTGAGCTCTTGTTCCCCCAAGACTATTACTATTACCATGTGGCATGGTGCTCTGAAAACGTGTGTCTGTATCCACAGGGACCACAAATACATTTTCCTTAGAGTCCTAGGCCAGGAATGATTCTTGGATGTGGCTGAAAGGTTAGGGCATTTAACCCACCCTCCCATATATCAACCTTTATCTGCCTAGTTTTTGTCATATATGCCTCACCACATCATTGAATCTTAAACTTCTTTGAATATCAGAGATTGTAAAGGAAAAAGTGAAGGAATTAGCATGGTAAAACTACAAAAGTGAGAAACTTGCTCTACCTGCTCTTTTTTTAAATGGTGATACACTTGATAATGTTGTTTAGTATTTTTCCTTTTTTCAGCAACCTTATCATTGTACTTTGGCATCAAGTAAGGTAGCTGTTAAGCCTTTTGCTTTCTCTAGAGACTGGCATTTAACCTTTAAGTTGTTCAGCCACAGGTTTAAGATCTGGAAGCTATGTTTATACTTGGCTTTGCCATACACAGCAAGTCTGTAGCAGACTGAATTCCTGGGGTAGCTGGGGATGCTCATTATTGTCTGAGAAGTCGGTGCTGCCAATTTTGAAATTTTATCTGTGTCCTCTGAGAAAAGATCTTTTTATATACCCAAAAGGATAAAAACCTTGCAGCTAAGGCCTTCCAGAAAAGGAATGTTGTATTCCTCCTGCTGAGACTTTGTGTTGAAGGAAACTTGCTGCATTTGGTTTCAGCTCTCACACAGAAATTGATGAAGATAACGAAGTCAAGGTTTTGAAAATGTGTAAAGCAAACTCAATGCTCTTACACTGGGGATTCTTTAAAGCACTTAAATGCCATTAGGTATTTTGTGGCCTTCATTTGTGGGGCACTTCGAGGGGCACTGAAATGGCAAAAATTCCTGTCACATCAACAAAAGGGACTCAGGTCTGAAGCTCTATTATTTAAAGAAATCCAGTGGTTATTAGTGGCCATAGTTGTGTTATTGTACCTGGGAATTATGTTCTGGTTTTTAATGGAGTGTGTTAAATGAGGAGCTGTAAAATAGTAGCTGCTACGAGAAAAAGAGTTTAATGTGATTTTAGACTTTTGATGTGTTACCAGATGTAGCTGCTTAATCAGTAGAACAGCTTTTCTTGGACAGCATTCTGCTCCAGTGGATAAATGTCCATAATTACCCAGCCACTACAATTAAAAAATATCTAGACTCCTTCCTTCTAGTTTGTTCAAGCTGATGAGAGACTGATAAGATGGAGTCTCAGTGCCTGTGACATGTTGTTATCACTTGGCAACGTTCAAATACAGAATATTTCAAAATCAAATCTGTAAGTCTGCACATTACTTTGAGGAAATGTGTCAACAAAATGCTGTCAGCTCCTTGCCTCTTGACAAGTTGTACAGATTTCAGACTACTCTGAACTGTAGCTTGTCCATCAAAGCAGCAGATGTCCTTTTTGGCACTATTGGTAGTACAGTTAGGTTGGCTGGTGGCTTTTTAAAAAGCAGGAAAGAGATTCTGATTGTAACTGAGGCCTAAGATCTAGTCTTAATGGAGTGGAGATGAGCAAGTGAAGCTTCTTTCTGATGTATCTGACAATGAGAAGGAAGCCCTGAAGACTTTCACATTTTGCTTATTTGATTTCAGATAGCAATGGGATGTCCTGAAAGGCAAGAATGGCTAACTGGAAGTTGCTTTCCTCAGCCCTAGAAAAGGAAACAAATGCTTAGAGCACTTGTTTATACTGTGAAGTGTCACATGTCTTGATGACTCTTAATGCTGTTGTCATAGGATGTAATTTTATACCATTTCAAGAGGGACAGCACTGAAATAGCACCCACTTTCCAGTCTGAGAAACTCCTCTGCTAGGAGGGTACTTCTATTGCTATTATCTCCACTCTTTGTGGATTGGCCTGGCTGGAGAGGTTCAGCTGTTTCTGGTTTTCATTGAACAGGACTATAGTACACAATACAGCAAACTGAAAGTTTTATATGCCAGTTTAATAGATTGTTAGACAGAAGCATTTTGTCAGGAGCTGAGACATTAGAGTTCCTTTCCCAGTTAACTGTGCAGATTTACATGTCTTGTGTGCACTCTGGTGCTTGTACTTACCTAGTGCCTTTTGGGGCTCTTAAGATGCTTTTATTCCCTAAGGCCACTGTGCATGTGCTTCTCAAATAGCACAAAACTAAAGTCTATTTTGTAGCCTATCAGCTAAGGATTTTAGAAAGAAAAGCTGATCTTTCCCATCACATGGATTCTTAAGTTTGGCAAAATTTAAGGTGGTTGAAATGCCTTCGAACAGCTACACTTGCAAGTATAGGTGTTTAAAACATATGTGCTTTGGTTCTGTCTTTTGTTTGTAAATTAAATCTGGTTTCCTTACCTTCTGTATTAGTTTGCAGTTTTATTTTTCCTGGCATAACAACTTTCTGTCTGTCCTCCAGTTAGTCAAAAGTAGAAGTCTTCCCCTGAGAGAGAGAGATTAGTTTTTCTCCCTGGATTTTCATACAGCGGGATGACAGTCTTCTCTGGCACACAGTAAGCTTGCCACCATCCACAGTATACATGAAATCATAATCAAAGACAGATGCTTTTGCCTGTTATAAATAATCAGTGCTGCTTGCATAGACCAGGAAAAACCCTTGTTTAGACTGGTCTTACTTTCTTTCTTGGACCTCTGTATTTCCCTTGGCCTTCCTTTTTTTTTTCTCTCTCATCTTTTTTCTGTCTCTGATTCTAGATATTTGCCTAAGGAAATAAAAGGAATGGGAAAAGTAGATCTTGGCACTCTCTGAATTCTCAGTAGATTACCCTATGGAGTGAAATTAAATACACATGACATATAAAAGGGAATGGCCTTTTAATTTATAGCAAAAATCCCAGTTCACAATAAATCCGTTCTTTCCTGTTTGTTCATGTGCATGATGAGAACATATCATATGCTTCTGTGAAGCTGATATAAAAGCTCTTTGTTCTCTCTAGGATTCTTTTTCTTGGATTGGTGAAAGGTTTTATGTACATATCAAATAGCAATTGTGGATACACTTTTAAATTGGTGAACAAATTTATTTGCTTTTCAGCAAAACCCAGTACAGTACTGAGTGCTTTAATAGCTTCTTGTATAGGCGTGGTTCTTCCAACTACAAATTATCCTCAAGTAGCTGTGAGATTTCTGAGATGTCAGGACTCGAAACAGAGCCTCTTTTGGGATATTATTTTCAGGTCTCATTGTGGAAAAATTCTGCTTTAGAGGAAGATGTCATGAATTTTTAGTCCTGGGCACTGTACAAAACTCTGCTCTACTGAGTTTTAGATAAGATTTTCAGCTGCAGTCACCACCCTAACAAAATGCTTATTTAAATTTCCTACAATGTTCCTGACTAAACAGTGTGTGAGCATTTTGCTATAGTGTTTTGCATCCTAGGCCTCCAAAATCTTGTGCTGTTTTCTTTTTTCTCAGGAACACATAGTGTGACAAGGCAGGGATTGTGATAAGAGCATTGTATGACTAACGGGTTGCTGATACACAACCAACAGAAAGAGATCCAGTCCTTTAAAAATGTAAGTACTGCTGGGTTTAAGTGCTTACCATGTCCTATGTTCTTACAGCAGTTTGGCAAAGGCCTGCTATTAAGAAGTGAGAATGTCATTTTACTTTGCAAAAAAGGGTCAGTGTGCTTGGGATATTAATTAGATTATTTTGCTGTAGAAATGTTAGCAAAGCACACTGTGGTCTGATCCCAATAAGACTGAATTTGGTAACACAGCAAATTATTCTCACATCATTTATCAGCAAGGCCTTCTAATGTGGAAAGTAATTTTAAAAATATCTGACTAAAAAGGGCCATTGTGATGGAACAGCAGGGTACTGTTTTTAAAATCCCAGTGGTTTACCATAAAAAAAACACTACTGCCAATGGTTTGATAAAATCCTTTGCTGGTCCTCTTCCAAGAGAAGCAGCATTTCTCCCCAAAGGTCAGCTTTACTCATGATAAAGTGCAAGGTTAAGAGCAGCTTTATATTTTTCTCCCCTCTTTTTCTTTCTTTGAAAGAATGTGGGACAATTCCAGTACCATGGTAAAAATGAAATTGCTGTGATTGTTTGCCCATTAGTGGTTATAGTTTTGTTCTTTACTGAATGTTTTATTCCCCTGCACAAGACCATAAATACATTATGGGGCAAAGGAAAGTATGATTGGTTTGCCTTTGACACGTAGACTTACAAGGTTGTTGACACAATTAATTAATTGTCACATTAATCATTTTATAAAGTACAGGTTTTCTTAACAGAAGCATCATCTGATTCAAGCAATTAATTAACTCATCTGAAAAAACACCCACTCCTGCCATTAAGATGACTTATTGATACCTGTGGCCACAAAAAACATGCTAGATAGGGTCCGATGCAGTTAAACTGGCTCTTAGATTTCTGTGCACAGCAGTCAGGCTTTGCCTGTCATAACTTTTCTTGGTTTTCTACTTCTCTAGGAATCATTTAAGAATGTAATAATACAAAACTAATGACCTGAAATCCCTCAGTTCCATTTGTGTTGGTAATTCCTTTTTCTCCCTTCTGCAGTGAGAAGGATCTGACCACATTCAGCTCCTGCTATTTTCCTCTCATTGAATACCCAGATGGTTAGCTGTGCAGGACATGTGCAAGGAGAAGCACAAATCAGTCTGTGTTTGCAGACTTAGCTCTATCTTTTGTGTCATATTCAACTTTGACACTGTTCTCTGATATAGTTCTAGGGAATAAGAACCTTATGGAGCAAGCTACAAGCTCAAACTATCGCTGAAATTCCTGCTCTATCTGGAATGCCATGGAGTCCTTTTGAAGCTTTTGTGTTAGAAAGCTGCATGTTTCCTGGTAGCTGATACTATGTGTTTTGGATAAAGTCATGGCAGAAATGCCACACTGAAAAATTGCCCAATGGATATTTACACCCATTTAATCATCCACTGGAGAAGTGAGGCACACAACACCAGTGAGATGAATGCTGTGGGGTGACCTTCCAGCTCTGCTGGGTGTAGCTTTATTGTATGTCTAGGTTAATAAAACCAAAACATAAACTGTGCTCTTTCTCTGAAAGAGGTTTCCTTTTGTCCTCCTCCGCCCTTCTTTCTTTCTTTCCACCCTGTTGTTTGATTTCTCTGCCTCTGATAAAAGGACACATTAGAATGGAAGCCAATTATATCCCTTTCTTAGCAAGTGCTGAATCATACTGTCTTTGGGTCACAGTTGCAAGCAGAGTCATCTTGTCCAGAAATAAGTATTCCACTAAGATTTTGCATAAAATGCATTCTGTTAAACCACTGCAACTTGTTTAAATGCTTATACTTTTAGATGGAGTACAACCAGCTGAACTATCTTAGGACAAATCATGCAGTTACTAGATTAAGGTAAATTGTTAAAGGAAGTTTTGTGTACTTTTGTGATTGACCAGAGCAAGCTACATGACTGTAAGCTGTCTGCAAAGTCTGCAACTCCTGCCTTCTGGGAGGTTCTCTTCCATCAAAAACAGGCAAGATCATAGTATCCTTTGTGATACACTTGGTGCACTAAGACTGTTGCTTCTGAGGCTGTTCATTAGATTGATTTTTGTGAGCACACAAAAGGTATAAGCACTTACTTTCTGGTTAGTAGTTGTATATCTGACCTAATGCACTATGTTTGCAATCCTTTCAATTAATGTTGCTTGAAACCAAGTCTAATTTCTCCTTCCTCTCACCCAGTGCAGGATAATTGTAAACTAAAACCCATGCAACTGTGATTTCATCTTAATACATTTTATACTACTGAGAAGCCTGGCTTGATGTTGCTAATCAGCAGCCAGCTTGTCTGGATAGAAACAGTAAGCAAAGAAAGTAATTCCCTCTGTGCACAGAAGTGCAACATTGAAGATTTCAGTGGGGATACTGTAAATAAAAAGCTCATTACAAAATAACCATTTATGAGGTATCTAAGGACATTTTATTCTTATGCATGAGTTATGTCAGCCTCTAGTAATTCATCAAAGCTAGGACTACATAAGCCTGATTTGATTTGAGTGATGTGCACTAGCCCACACCACAAAGTCAATTTAAAGAAAGTGGTTTTGGGGGCAAGCAAGAGTCAATAGGTCAGAGCTAGGTGGGTGGTTGGCAGTGCAGAGGAGACCTTCAGCTCTGTTTTCTAAGAGGTGCTTGCATGTATATGTATTTATCTATCTATGCTTCAGAAGCAGACACAGCTAAATGGGAATGGCCGGGATCAGGGACAAAGGAAATACTGGATTGGTGAGGAACAGAGGTGGAGGGCAACATGAAGCAAAAAGTCAGAGAGCTGGATCTGGACAAGCCTTCTTTTGTCATTCACTGGTGGAATTAACTCCCTCTAGCACATTTCATTTTGCATCATCTATCTTATTTTTTGGAAGACTGTCTCTGTTATCCACTTCGGATATTAAAATGGCCTTTCTTAGTTGTTCCTTCTCTTGGCTGTTTTCAGTGCGGTTGCCAGGAAAGCTAAAACTCCCTTCCTTGGTCTTCAAGAGCATAATTGGGGAACTAAGAAGCCAGGATTAGTTTTGCTAATAAATGTGTACAAGAGAACTCCTTTGGGGATTTCTGTTTTTCTAACTATTTGCTTTAAAGGATTAGGAGTTTCAACCCTTCTCCAGTGAGACCCTTGGAGTATGCCTCATCCTTCAGTGTGTTGTGGAGGGGAAGAGATATTACCCAATCTGTCTGCTTTCTGGCTTTCTGAAAGATCTTTTTTCCCACTCTTTTGGCAGTTTCAGTTTTTTGCTTTCCAAGGACACTACTGAGACACCTACTGTCTTCTGAGGAACTGTGGTCAGTACTGTTTCTCCAGGGAATAACAGCAAGGATGGTAGCTCTGTCACATTAATGTGGGTTGAGGTCACCATCCCTGGGGCTAGCTGGCTGGCAGTTGTCTTGGAGAAAGGGGAAAGGTTCTCTGGGTAAACAGAAATCCCTGTGTAATAGTGAGCTGACATTCACACACATTCAGAATCCTTATTTCAAGTTGCTTTAGGCTATGTGAGAACATATGTCTCAACAGATCTTCAGCTGATCTCAGCTAGTACACTGGAAAAGGAGCAGACACTTGAGCAGGTCTGGAATTTCCACCAAGGGAGGGAGCAATCTGCATACCAGCCCATCACACTGCCCATTAGCCTCCATCAAAACCAGCAGAATGGAGTCAAGCTGATCAATGACTCTACGGTGACTGCAGTCACTGATTAGCCTCAGACCAGTCACAAATTATGGTTTAGACAGTAACCTTTTTCAAGAGGTTGAAACAATTAGGTGCATAGATTAAAATACTCCACTGCCATCATAGTTTTTTACATTGCATGTCTTGAGTATATGACATTTAGACTTTGCTGGTGGATGCCTGCAACTGTGCAAACATTATAACTGATATCATTCTGAAAGAAATTTGATGAATAGCAGAACAGAAATAAGTTATTTAATTAATGATTTGGTTGCACATATGGACATGTAATTCCTGGCCAGATGCATGCAGACATTATGGGGATTTTATATAAGTAGCATGGTAGGTCTTCAGATATCCAGTTACAGGGCTCCACAATAAAGTTAATACTGCCAAGAGCCCATTTTGAAGATTTTTTTCTTTGAGGTTTTTTTGTGTGTACAACATCCCTCTCCTCCTCTTGTCTCCATTTTTGCTGTTTCAGTTCAGTAACAATCACTTCAGCAGAGGCCCTTTGGATTGCTTTGATAAAAGCATTCAAAAAGATCAAAGAGAAAGTAAGACTCAGCTGGTGGCCCTTCCCTTTCAAGCAGTGGCTTTCAGGCCATGTCTGTGCTACAGATGTTTGCTGGCAGGGCTACGTCAAGACAGGTTTGATAAGGAGTTTGATCTCTGTCAGGCAGATTTGTGTAAGGAGAAGCCCTCAGAGCAGATGCAATTTTTCTGGCTATGCTATGTGTACTTGCTTGGCAGGAGTGAGCAATAAATAGACCTGAATATGCTCAGTGATACAAGTGCAGCTTTGTCAGTTGAAAAAGCATTTGCACATAGGAGACCTTGACCCTCCTACTGCAGCAGCATTGACCTGCCTGCAGTGCATTGCTAGCACAACCTCAGCCACGGGCTGAAAATGTGAACAAAAGCAATTGAGCCTAAAACTGATACAGCTCTGCTGGCAAAGATCCTGAAAGAAATGTGGTAAAATAACTCTGTGCTGTAGAACTGTCTTCTGGTTTACCCTATATTGGCACAGAAACTCTTGCTGAGGCAGGTCTTCCTTTCAGCTGGAATGAGTTTATCCTCTATGGTTTAATTCTACCTCATTTGCTGCTAAACCTTTATATAAAAGCAAGACATTAGTTTCTTCCCATAGTTGGGTTTTTAATCAGTAGAAATCCTGCTGTGATGATCAAGAGAGGAGGTAGACCTCTAAAATGTCACTGGCCTTGGAGACCATCTCATTTTTGGTGGAACTGAAGCACTTCAGTGTTTGTCAGAATGGATCATAAGTCCAGTGGTCTAAGGAACACTTCCCTCCTGGGAATGACTTGAGTATCTCCGTAATGTAGGCACTTAAGAAGAATTCCTCTCACTTTCAGGATGTTGTGTTTGTAGTGCTAAGGAGTGCATCTTGGAGAAAACAGCTTCCAGCTTAAACCCTAATCCATTGCAATGGAATGATGGGCTACTGAGACTGTGGTACTGGTCAGGATGCATATCTGTGGCTAGAACTGATATTCAGAACTTGCAGAACAAAAAGAAATGGCTCCAGTTTTTGTAGTGAGAACTGCTCTAGGCTTGCTTATTATATTTAGGGCATGGCATTGTTCTGTCTTGCCACACTATAGTATATGTACTAAAGATAGTCCAAAATGTGGCTTCTGTGCTAACCCCAATGCATAGTACTGATCTCTAATCTTGTGAAACCACGTAAGTGCTCTTAAGCACACTGTTTGTCTGGAATTTTTAGTAAGAGAGCTCACCTTTACTAAAACCCAAGCATTTACAAATGCCATTGCCTAATGCCTGCATCTCTTTGAGTGAATCTGGAATTGACACCTTTTTGCTTGTATTTTACCTAAGGTTTTAAGGTTTACAACATAGCTAGGTTTAATGGGCTTCCAGTAACTGATATTTTAAAAATAATAAATAATAATTAAAATAATAATTTGAAGATCCAGTTGGTGTTTTCTTTTTTATTTCCTGTAATTTATCATTTTATTTTTTTTCTGAGGTATGTTCTTCAATCCTGCTCTTGCAACAACCTACTCACTTTGGGAGGCTGATCCAAAGTTCTCTAAAATCAATGGAAAATCTCTAGCAGGTTTCATGAGCTTTGGCTAAGGCTGGTTTTGAGAGCATGAGAATGAAGGCTTCTTTGGTTTTCTCTGTTGCATTCCTAAATCTGAATCAGTAGAAAATTGGATTTATTAGTCATAGGAGTGGATCTGTAATAACAAGGGACCTGTAGTTCTCTACTGTAAAGGATGTAGTTTGGCAAGATACACAGCAGGTAACTCTTACACTGTGAAAAATGTAGACAACTGGAATTAATTGCAACCAAAGGTATCCTGGAAGCAAGGCTGTAATTTATGATACAGTCCAGAATCCATTGCAGGCTCCTCAATCGATAAGCTAATGAGAAAAAGGTCTGCAATTAATTACTAATCAAGTGGGTCAATATCCTGTAAATGAAAGATATGGAATTGCTAACATTTGGATGAAATTTCCAAGTATATTTATAGACTTTAAGTAAAATATGATATCTATAAAAAGAATAAAAGCTCTTTTCACTGTTCAAAGATAGCACTGAAAATCCAACTGGACTGATTTTATTTCAACAAGTTTTTTCTATGTATAAAAGAACTGAATTAATATTTTACCTTTGAGACCTTAAAATGAAGCATGAGAGCTATAAATAGGATTCCCAGGATGATGCCACCCATGACTTAATCCTGAAAGCATCTGAAATGATGGAAGTTTGTGGCCAAATGATTCTCCTAGTAGATGGCAGGACCTGAAGAGTTCTTCTCAGTCATCTTGGCAATCTAACATCTTGTCACAGTTACAGAAATAGTCACAAAGAGGGCAGGTGGGGAGTGAGCTGAGGAGCTAAAACTGGTGTTTGAAAGCAACTTGTCATCTACATGGGTCTCCAACTTCAAACAACTCTGTGCCTTTATAACTTGCAAAATTGGGAGTGCTACTTATCTGGGATCCTTTTCATCTGCCAGGGATGATCTTTTTCACATATATTTTATAACACATCTGTTTTTTATTAAAAAGACAGAGGACAGTCATTTCCAAGGAGGAAATAATAGCATTAAACATGTGAATCTACTTTTTTTTGTAAGAGAAGTTTGTTTTATTACCTTCTTGTGTAGTTTTTACTGTTTCTTGTGGGGGCAATGGAAATCAGAGGATTATTTTTTAATTATATGCACATTCATTGATACTGGAGAATTTTTTTTAATGTAGGTGGACAAAGTGCCCTAAAGGACATGGGTAATAAAGGGTTAGGGGTTTGTTGCTTAGTTCTCTCCCCCTGTATGTTCATTGTAGAGGATGGTGGATTTAATTTTTATTATCCTAGGGTTTAGGAGAGAAGTTACGAGGCTTCCTAGATTGTCTGATGGTTCCTAGCATTGCTTGTTTACCTTAAAAATACACCAGTCCTGTTTGTTGTTGCAGAGAAGAGCAATTTTTTTCAGTACACAAACAAGGAACTCAAACTCTGCCCACACAGTGTTCCTGGTTTTACCATGGAAGTCCGAAGCACGTGGGAATTGCTGAGGCATGATGTGTGAACAGAGTCCTTTTGTTTTCTTCATCTTTCAGGGTAGACTAAGGTTGCACTTTTTGAGTTAGTGAAAGAAAACATGAAAATGTGGAGTGAGAGAGAGAGTCTGGAAGAGCATGTGGAGGTCAGTGAGTGCTGAGCCACTGAAAGAGGGTCTTCCAGGGGCAAATGTCTGGAGTGACTCTTAGCAGCAAGTAGAGAAACAAGGATGTTTACTAACTTTTTTAGACTTTCCAAATTCAGAATTATGTTGATGCTCAATTTTTCTTTGCCCCACTGATTATTAATTTTTATTTTTTAAGAAAGTGCCTGAAGCCCCTTCTTATTTAATGATAAAATACTTCTAAATCAAGGTGTATAGTAACATGTTCATT
This sequence comes from Bucco capensis, assembly GCA_013396975.1. Taxonomy (NCBI): domain Eukaryota; kingdom Metazoa; phylum Chordata; class Aves; order Piciformes; family Bucconidae; genus Bucco; species Bucco capensis. The sequence continues at coordinate 1,101,627 of VWZO01006928.1, read as the reverse complement.
TGTCTAAAGGTAGGGAGTAAAAAACTAATAATGACTCTTCATAATTTCATCAAAGAATACTCTTTTTGAAATGGAAAAATGTCTTGATGTTTGTGTATTGTCACAGCAATAAGGATTTCCTGTATCATTTAACTCTCGGTGTATTTTATATACAGCTGAGAGGTCCTGCCACTTATTTTTCACCTCCAGACTTTTAGTGCTTGTGTCTGGGTCATTTTGTCTTTCTAGGGATTTAGTTCTGATTTGAATTGCCATTTCTCATTTGCAGTGACAGTGAGAAAGAAACATTCCCAAATGAAGAGTGAATAAATGAATGAATTACTCTATTCTAATAAAAATATTAACACAATACTGGCAAATATAATATTGCTTTGGTCAAAATGTGAGTGGTGTCACTGGCAGTGATGGATACTTCCAAATTATCAGAGAAAATGCCCACATTTCACATTTGTAGAATCAGCACTGCAAAAATGGTCTGCTCCTATTTCAAACACATTCCACTTGCTCAGGAAGTTGCAGCTAGATTAGAAATGTCTATGAAATCTGTCCAGCAAGAAATTCTGTTATAGCAACATTAGCTGATTTTTATTCAACCTGCAGAAGCACAATCTTTTTTTTGTCTACATTTTCCTCATTAGATATTCAAATGAAATTTAAACACATGAAATCTGCATTACTACGAATATACTGTTTCATTAAGCTTCAGGAACTAATTGGCACTGTAATTAGATTTCACATACATTTTGTGAAGTTAAGTCTTTTGAAATATCGAAGATGAAAAATAAACAACAAAAATTCAAACAAAACCTTTTAACCATTTTACATAGAGATATCTGCATTTTAATTTACATAGAGATATCTGCATTTTAAGTCAACTAAAGGATGTTGCCTTCACAACTCCACTGTAGACATTCTTTTCAGTTAATCATTGGGTTTCTTAAGTACAAAGGCATTATGACAATAACCAGGGTTTAATTTAAATGCATTTCTTAGTGTATCAAGTTGAGCAGTCTTCCTTCCTTCCTTCTGATGTGGCTTTTTGGGGAAAGTGATGGTAACATCAGGGAATTTTTTTCTGTCTTTGTTTATTCAATCATTCTATTAGGGACAGATTGTGAACCTTTTATAGTCATTGGCATGATAAGTCTATTGGCATTGATTGGTCTCATGGTGTGACTAAGTGGGAGAAGAAAAGGGTCTCAGGATCACCTTCATGATGGATTTGGGTGACACACTACAGATGAGTTAAGAGATCTGGGAGAGGAAGACATCTTGAAATCTGAAGGTATATATGGCCTCTTTCTGTTCCATATTCATCATTTCCAGCAAGGGAGGTGACTTTTTCATTGGCAGTTGACATTAAGCCCCAGGCAGTGCATTGGACAGCAATAAGCCTCTCTCAGAAACATCTGCAGTGGGGAGTGTGTCATATGTGTGCTGCTCATATCTGGTGGGCTTAGTTAAAATAAATAGTGAGATAAGATTTCTTGCTTTGATTTCCAAGTCTGCTGTTACTTTGTTCCACCACCTTGGTCAATTCACATTAGTTTACCTAGTTGTAAAACATGTTCCATAGTATTTATTTGATTTACCTTGATTAAATCTTCTGTAATTGTTAAGGTCTCCTTTGTTTTAATTATTGCATATGTTTATAAGAAATCAGTCCCTGCCTCAGGGAAGGTATTACCTTCACAACCCGTGTGGGCAAAGGTAGCAAGAAATTCTATGATGAATTAGGGGAATTTAGGCAGCTGGGAACATGGCTGTTTTTGCAGAGAAAGTTAGGAGGTGTTTGGTATTGAACCAATATCTAGTAATTCATTAAATATGTTGTCTGCCTTCTCCTAAAGGGGCTAACTGTTTAAAAATATTTTGTCAAAAGATTTTTCTGAATTCTGTGAAAACTTAGAAAAAAATAGTTATATAAACCATACATGTGTTTCATGTGACCTTTACAAAGCAAGCCATATACAAACTATCTGCCAAGAGTGGGCTTTTTTAAATATGTGTTTTTATCAAATTGACAAGTGGAGAACTTTGTATATTTTTAAGCAAAACAACAGCCAATTTGTGATGGATTTTAATACAAACTAACTTTTTCACTTTCCTCCTTGCATGCCCTCATCTAATTTCTGGAATTGGTTTTAGCAGCTATGCAAATTTATTTAAATGCTGTATCTGGAGTCAAACACTCCTGATTTAGCTTTTAAATTAAAAATACACATGTTCATGACTCATACTCAAATCAGCCTATTACAAAGCTCAGCTTTGTTGCTCAGTTCTTATGAGACAGCAGTCTAACAACCTGATGCATGGGCTGCTTGAAGCTAACTACAAAAAGGTATGCTGTGTAGAGCACTCTCCTGGGTTTTTAAAAATTATTTTAGTGTCCTAACACGGTGTCTCTTTGGTATAAACTGCTGCCAACAGTAAATACAAATTAAGTGTGTCCCTAGTTTGTTTTGTGAAATTATGGCACATCATTTTGAAATGATGCCAGTTTCAGATAGGAGCAGAAGTGCTGCTGGCTTTGGCTTGCTACTGTAAATGTAAAACATTAAAATGATGATTAATGAGAAATGGAATGGAGTTCAATGCTGCACAGGAAATTCAAAGACCTAACAGGGAAAGAAGGCAGAAATCTGTAGCATGGCTCTTGGGCCTGCTTTGTTTTCTTGAAACTTGATTCTCCTCTGCCTGAAGTCTGCTAGAACTTGGAAGATCAATAGCATTTGATTATGTGCCCTGGGAAGGAAGGTGTTGCTCTAGATAGTGCTAACAACTGGTAATCTGATTTTGGCACTATTTTTCCTCCCCTCTCTTTTCCCATCTGCCAATCTTGCTTTACTTTGGCAGTGTTTGATCTGTGGCCTTTTATCTAACTTGCTTATGGTGTTTGTTAGTTATTTTCCTTCATTATCCTCATCATGTAACCTGACTGTTTGCCACTGCTTACACACCCTTCTCCAAAGGTAGGCATCATCATCCAAACCCAGGAGAAAAGTTCTTGGCTGGCATTGAGCTAAACATCAGCTAGTGGGTTAAAAGTAAGTAGACTGAAGAGTTAATCAACATCAGCTTTTCATTTGGTTTTGAATATGGTTAAGTGGCATCTTGGAGCCTCTCACCTCCCTCAGCTGTGAAATAGCAAGAGCATATCTACCTACCTTGCTGCTCAGGTGAGTGATTCAGATTTTCAAATTTCATTCAACACATACAGTAGGAGGTACTATTGCTTATGTGTTGTTATCTTAGCAAGATTCCTCTCTTGGCATTCATTATAATTGCTCAATATATTTATTCTTCAGTAATCCTCTCTCCTCTGTAGTTTGGTAATGTGGGTGGATCTGACATACATGCAAAATCTGTCTTGGGATATACCAATGCAAATAGAAGAGATATTGATATGTTCCTTGAATGCTCTGTTTATATGACAGGTGAAGGCAAGAGAAGAGAACAGTTGTTGATGCAGAAGACCCTGCTAGACACTGCTAGGAATACCTACAACATCACTCTGATCACATTTAGGTAACTTAACACTTCTGTAGTTGGTACTTTTGGTTTTGTAATTGTATTATAGTTGTGCAACAAAATTGAAAATCAGTAAGTGAAGTATATGGGGTGAATTTCACATCATTAAGTTGAAGTGTATCATTTCCTTTAAGAAGTTAACATGGTAAGAGATTGAAAAGGTATGTTAATTAATAGATACAAATTGCTGTAATCAGTTTGAGATATAAATGACTGTAATCATGTCCGCTGAAATCTTTCAGTGATTATAATGCCCTCATTTCAGTGTCATGTTTCTAACAAGATATTCATTTCTTGTTGCGAGTAGCTTTTGGATTGGTATAACTGTGTAGATTAAAGCTCATTGCTCTTGGAGGAGACAAGTATCAATTTTCAGTGGCCAAAACAAAGATTTGTAAAGGCAAGAGAAATTACTGGGGTTGGAGGAGTAAATCAGAGAACTGTTAAGTCCATCCTGACCTAATTTCCAGAGAGCCATTTCATTGCTACTCCTTTTATGAAAACTATTGCAGTGATTACACAAGGGAACTAGGATCCAAGGAGGCATCCAATGCTAATATTGACTTCTCCAAACTTAAANAGGTCCCCCCGAAGTCTTCTCTTCTCCAGGCTGAACAATCCCAGCTCCCTCAGCCTGTTGATCTGCTATGCATAACACAGACAGAGTCCTGAGATAGTGTGATTAAAAGGAGTTTAAATCACTGTTTCCTCTGCTGCTGTGTGAGGGTTCTGGAACTCACCAGGACACTGCACACACACAACACAGAGATCCTCCAAAGAGAAACATGTGCTCACACAGCTATGGATATTTAGAGTGACTTGTGAAAATTGTTGTGACAATGGAAAGGGCTGCTATTTTCTACAAATTTGTGTGAACTGCTAAACTATTTAGCTTCTGCTTTCATCGAAATTAATGTAGGCTTCAGTAAGCCAAAACAGCAGACAGGAGTCTGTTTTGTAACATTGTTCTGAGCATTGCTTTTTCCAGTGTGGGTAAGGGAGAACTGTTTTGCACTGGAGGCTTCTGCACTACAGTCAGAGTGTTCACAAGTCACAGATGTTTACTGTGTCAGGGTTTGTTCCTTTCTTTTGGAGGAATTATTTTAATAAATGTTTTAAAATAATGTGCTTCCTAAGACTAAACTGATTTCCAAACTTCTGATTTGCTTTTAGTCAATTCCTTGCTTGATTGCATCTTTGACCATCTGTAAATAATGGCACTTTTGAGAAATGTATTATCCAGAGAAATCTTTTCCTTATCTCCTTTTAAGGAGTAGCCCAGTTCATTGAGGAAAAAAGTACATTTATATTGTTATTACCAGAAAGGAGAGTTAATAGCTTTTAATGGCTTAAATTCCATGAACAATTATGTCCATGAGGAACTCCTTACATGAGTAGTCCTGGTAAACTCAACAGGACTCTTCATGTGGTGAAATTATTCATACAAGTAAATGTTTGAGAGTCAAATGTCACTGTTCCTCTCCCACATTCCTCCTGTTCCTCCATGAAAGAAAGCCAGCACATGAACATCAGAAGGCATTTTTAGTCTAATATGTCCTAAACAAGGATTTAATCTAGACTAAACAACTGTTTTGAATATTTGCTGTAACTATTAATTGAAAATGTTTTGAAGCTTTCTATTAATTTCCTAGCTTTTTTAGTTCCTGATTTAAATCATCTGTAGTGTTCCTACTTAGTGTGTTTGCTTGGTATTTAACATTTATAATATCTGTTTATTACAATTTAACAACCTTTACAGTTAGCTGCATTTTACTTAAAGTGAATTAATTACTCTAAAAAGGTTTTGGAATGAGTGCTTTATCAAAGAAGCATAAATAGCTCAAGTTTGTCTCCTCCTAACAAGGCAATGCATATTTGTGCATTCTTAGTACAGCTTTTTCATGGATACATGTTTTGATTGATAAAACAGCTATTTTTCTGCACCAGTTAGTGAAACTGATCACAACAGACATGTGAGTTTTTTGGAGCAAGTATGCAAATTTTCCCATGGGTTGGTTGGTTGTTTTTTTTTTGAGGGTTTGATGGTTTTCTTTTGATCTACTCTATTATCCTTGATGCTAATATAGTAAAATAAAAGCTAACTGCATGTCATTTTAGGCTGATTGTAAGTCAATTCTGTATCTGATTCACAGTGTCTAAGAAAGTTAAGAGAATCACCCTATATATAATTAGGTCTCTGCAGCACCTTCCTCCTACATGGATGGGCAGATGGATTCCTGCTTATCTTCCTGTGGTCATCAGTGCAACTGAGGGACTCATCTGAGTGACAGGTACTTACATTCATTTAGAATTTTTAATCATGGCTTAACACTTGTCAGCCTCAAAGTATGCACTGTTGGGAAATTAGTGTCACATCATGTGATACAGCAGTTGTAAGTCTGCAAAGAAAACAGATTGTTTGATTCTCTTTTTGTTTTTTTTTCCCTTCCATGGCTAAGGTTAACTGTCTGGACAGCTGTGAGTCAAGCCTTCAAGACATGCTGCTTTGTCTCAGTCATGATCTGGCACATGAAAGGAAATGTGAGGAAGTTTCAAGCAGAGATCATTTTGCAAGTCCAAAGATGAGGGTAAGGTCAAGTTCTCTTGCATTTTCACACTATCTCATTACAAACAGAAAACACAGTGCCATGCAGACAATAGGAGGTTTAGTTTTCACCTTCAGGAGATTTACATTGCTGGAATATTTTTCATGTTCTATTTACCAACATCAAAAAAAAACCCATCCCAGTAAAGAAAGAGCAGTGATAATTTTTTATATTAAAGGTGACTCTTCCTTCTAGGAAAAAAGCATGTGGTGACTTTAGCTAAGGTTTGATGTTTAATTTGCACAGGTGTTGCCAACATCTCAGGGGGCTGCAGGGTAATGTTAGCATTTAGTTAATGAGTAAATTATCATTATTCATGTTACATCCATTTAGTCCATAATGTTACTGTAACTGCTTTCCTCCTGTAGGAAACTATCACTTCTTCCATGCATTCAGAACTGTGGATGTTACTGCAGGAATCTACAGAGTGGGAAAATACAGCTTTTATAAAAATGAATTAAAAATTGAACACTGCCCTTTATGGTTATTGTGAACTGGGTGTAAAACTTCAAAATTTTAGCTTGTAGGGTGTGAGGAGCTGTTTCTGCCCTATAAGTCTCACCAAAAATAGTTCCTGAGCTGTGGATAAGTATTACCTTACAAAGCAAATCCTACCTATCACCTTCACTCTGCAGAAAGTGTTCCAGAGTCAGGGCAGGCTCCTAAGGTTGCAAACATCATCTTCATTCCACCAAGGTCTTGGTGATATTTCCTAATGACTTATTTTTCTAAAAATTTTAAATATTAAATGTGTGCATTGTTATGCTGCAATGCTTTAAGGCAAGAGTTTTTCAGCTAGCTGCACACAGTGCACATGTTATATAAATGACCATATTAAATAATGGACATAGAAATGATGGACACCTTTCTGAATCTTTTGGGGATCTTTGTTCAGAGAGGTGATTGCAGTGTTGTGAATTATATTGTAACAGTGAAATTCGTGTGAATGATGTGTTGATAGACAAAACTTGAAAAGAGAGAGCACTGATCTGTTAGAAATTAGCTATGGTTTTGTTTTATTGTAAGTTTGTAAACTCTCCAAGGTTTTAGTCTGTTTTGGATTTGAGGGTGGGTGAGTGGTGATCATGGTTCTTTTGTCTTCAGAAAAGCATAAGTTATAATCTGAAGGGGACTGTCTTGGGATGTTCTAGTCACTTGGATGTTTACTAGAGAGAGCTGTGTACAAGCTGGAACTAAACTATACCCTCAGTGCAAAACCCTACTGTGCTCTAAAGGGGAGGGTAATACAAAAAGGAGTGTGATATGTGCCCGTGTCATCTTTGCTTGCCTTAAGAGCTGCAAGGAAGGGTTACATAGGGGAGGATTACAAGAGCATGTTCAACTATCGTGCAGCAATGGGTATAGAAGTGCCCTTCCCATCAGGTGGCAGAGTTTGTCTGAGAGGCTCAATGTTAGCTGTTAGGGCAATTCCTGCATAATTTGTATCACTTCTTTTAAAAAACCCTTCATTTACAAATTCTGAGTGTTTCAAAGTTACTTCTCTGCTTTTTCTCTTCTGTTTTCATCCTTTTTTCATAACACCATGAAAGCATGTTTAACTTCATGCAGTGCTGTCTTCCAGGGAGAGCTGATCTGTGTACAAATTTATCCTGATCAATCTGTGTCCAATCTGTTACTGGCTTGATCAGATAGAAATGGATGATATCAGTAATGCTAGCATATTGCTCCTAATGCTTCCTGATAGTACATTCAATACTTGAAAATACCAAAGGTCTAAATTTAAAAAAAGATCTGTAAAATCATCATCTGCTTTCCAAGAGAAAGGGGTAATTCCTATAATATATATCACCTCTCTCTAAAAGTCCTAGTCTGGAATCACTTTTTGCAGTTTGGTCTTTATTCCCATTTAACCTCTAGGGCATGCTGTATTCCGCCAAAATACACTGCTAGCTTTCAACTTTTCCTCATTATTTTACAGTTTTTTTATAATTAAAAGTAATGAGCACTTGCCTTTAAGCAGATCTGTTTTTCCTTTTCAAGGCAGTGTCTTTCATTATTAACTTAAAAAGAGTAAATCAATCCCACTAAGTTGCCACACTTTTTATCCTAATTATTTTTCCATTTGCTGTAAATGTTTCTTATTCCACACCTGCATTAATGTAACTTTGATCTTCTCCCTTTTAAAAATAATATTAATACTTATTTATGTCCCTTTACTTTTGAGCTTTATTGAGGCATTATTTATTCTCACCTTTGTGAATGTATGCCCTAGAAGTTTTTAACATTTGTGATAAACATGCACTTTTGCTGCTATCATTAGCTGCCCTTAGCCATAAATTAACTACTTCAGCTCAAATTCAGCTCTCAGTTCTCCTAAGGTACCATCAAGAATCCTTCTCTTCTAGGCAGCCTTACACCAGAGGAGCAGGGAGAACAATTTTAACATTGTAAGAGCTGCACCACTGTACAGTCTTGTTTATAGACAAGAATATCTCCTCCTTAATTATTTTCTTGCTCTTTCTTGGCTAATAGAAATCCTTCAGATGCTTTTGATGGTGTTTGTCCCTCTCGCTGCCTGTGCTAAAATATCCAGACATTCCATGACAATTGTGGCGTGATCCTGAATTGTAACTGTAGTAAATTTTTGTGAAGGTCACTACCTTTTTACTTCTTTGTGGTAGGTATTATACACACACATGCTTTTACCAGGTGAGCATAGGTTGTTTTTGTCTCCTGGCAAAGCCCATTTGTATAGCATGTACAACAGCTACCTCACTATAATTTAGTCTTTTCATTCTTTTCCTCTTGGGTTTGCTTGGATTCCTTGAGTGCTGGTATTTGTGTTGATGTTGTGTATCTTGTCCTAAGGTTTTAGAAGACTAGTATCAGCGCCTTCTCATTGGAAGAGAGGGGATATCATAGAATCCTAGAATGGTTTGGGTTGGAAGGGACCTCTGGAGCTCATCTAGTCCAACCCCCCTGCAGTGGGCAGGGACATCCCCAACTAGATCAGGTTGCCCAGAGCCCTGGCAAGCCTCACCTGAAATGCCTCCAGGGATGGGAACTCAACCACCTCCCTGGGCAACCTGTTCCAGTGTTCCACCACCCTCGTGGGGAGGAACTTCTTTCTAATGTCCAGTTTAAATCTACTCCTCTTCAATTTAAAACCATCTGTCTGGGTAACAACAGGTTGGGAAGATGATCTAAAAGCTGCAGAATAAGATTTAAAAGTCTTAGTCCAGGGGAAAGGCTAGAGTAAAATCAAGTCATCCCAGAAGATTTGACTTCTGCTACAAAAAGACATGCTAGACTCAAATACCTTGGGAAAGTGCATATTAATAAGCTTTTATAGAGTGAGAGTGTGAGGAGAAACTGTACTTGATAGGCTGGCAGAGTCTCCCTGAACACAGGTTGCCTCAGAAAACCAAATGTTTTGTTCCCCAAGTTTTAGTTATATTTTTATTCTACTCAGTGTATTGATTCATTTGTTAAAGTTGCTCCCTAATTTACGCATGGGGAAAGTATCACTTAGTCTCCTGTTACAATCTTCTGCATTTATCTTCTGTTACACAGGATAATTTGGTTTAACCTAATGCATCTGTTCTTATATCTTGCACTCATATGGATTTATTGATACATAGTTGATATTTGCATGTCTATTTTAGCTAGTAGACAATATTGTTCTTCCTAAATACTCTGTAGAGCCAATGGTGAGCAAAATATTGCTCCAGAAATTGTTTCAGAGCAAAAAGCCTAGCTTGGTTTCTTTTTTCCAGATACTCCTCTACTGATAGCAGAAGGATCTAAAACAGCTGAGCTGGTTGATATAAACTGCATAGTATTGAGTGGTTTCTCTTGACCCCAGCTTGTCCACCACCACTGAACATTGTATTCCCTTAACACAGAACAGGCACAGACTGTGGCAAGTCCTGTGTCATGAAAACTTGTGCTGTATCAGAACACCTCATCAGATTTAACAGGAAATAACAATCATATTGCAATTACTCTATTTCATAGCTACAAGGAGAACAAGACACAATGGGGCTTTGTTGGGAGTGTGTGGCTTTTTATCACTATTAAGCTGCAGTGTAAAATTCACTGTATCTCTCAAGCCCCAAGGGACATCTCTTGACCTTTCTGACTGCTGCTCTGCATGGTGGCTTGGCCAGCTCAGCATGTCTATGAATAACTGTCATTCTGGTGCTGTACCCACTTGCTGCCAGCACAGTCTTAAGTGGAGAGCCCAACAGAGAAAAAACATACAAAGATTTGCCCATGCTAAGTGGGACAGAGCAGGAGGGCTGTGGTAGGTAGGGTGAGGCTGCTGCACTTTGGAGGCATTGGTCTAAATGCTGGTGACTGAACATGTCCCTTGAGCTGTGCTGGAGCTGCCATGGCACCTTGTCCCCTGGGCTTCCAGCCCTGCCTGTGTTTTCTCACTTTATATGAAAGAACCAGCAGAAAAACAAAAGACTATTTTTAACACATTTCACTGTTGTTTTTTTTTTTCCCTTCCCTTCTTTGTCTGAGATTATTCTGAACATAGCTTAAACCCTAGTGCCCTCTTCTGATCTTGCAGTGGGTGTCAGTGCTCAGCACACCTGTGCAGCCAATTGTTTGCCAGTGGACAAATGCGGCAGCCAATTGTTTGAACTTAGGCAAGCATTTGAGGACACAGATAGTTTAATTTGTAATCAGCTTTAAAGCTTTAAATCCTTCAACATTTATTCTGATCAGGAATAGGGGCTTATGCAGAAATTAGTCTTTGCTATTTATAAAAAAACAGGGGTTGTTTCCCCCCCCTGGCAGGAGCTGTAGGCTCTGGCCCAGCCTTTAGCACAGCAAGCTACTTGGCCAGTAGGGTCACTTAGGTTGATAAAGGCATACTATTGCAAGATGTTCAAGAGACAAATACTAATTAAGGATAATCTTGTAGAAATCATTACTTTTTGGACATATTTAACTTAGGAAATCCTAGTAAGCAATAATTCTACAATTCCTTTTGGGAGGCTTTCCAGTGCTACTAACCCAAATTGAGTTTGTGTCCATATCTCTGGACAGATGTATGTAATGCATATTAGGTATATCTCTTACTTGAAGATAGCTGCAGTCTAAATGAATAATTTCATTCATCATTTATGGGCTGCTGCCTCTGGGATGGAAGGCAGCAGCTGCCAAGGAGCACACAGCAGTCTCAAGACATATTCAGCTATTCTGCATCCAGTTTGGATTGCAGGGTGATTCCACACAAGGGAAAGGAGAAACCTCTTCTTCGTAAAAACTGTTTGTTTTCTAACATAATCATAAAATCAAATCTTTTACTGATCACCATTTAAATCCTAATAAAATGCTTACTCTTAAAGCACATAAGTCGTAAGTATGCTAAATGTTGCTATATCTTCTAATACTAAATTTACAGCGAAAAAGATCATAAATTAATTTTCACAGTACTAGCTTTTCTAGACTGTGGCTGTTTGCCTACATTTGAAGCAGCTAATATTCTGCAAACTGAGAGTTGTACAACTGCAAATAAACATTCTCTACTGAGAAAACTATTTGTTGATAATTTTAGATGAGAATTGTTGAAAGACTGATGGGCAGATTAACACTAGAGGCCTCTCTAGCAAGAGGTTTATCAACACATTAAGTAACAAAAGGGTTATTTATAGTACTTTCCTGGAATATGCTTTTCCCAGCTCTCTGTTGCCATCTTGAGTCTTGCTACCTTCAACAGAAAATCTAAGCTGGGGTGTGACACACACACAGACAAAGGGAAAGCAGATTTCCAGTCCTGATGACTAGAGTTTTCTCCAGTCATCACATCTAAGTCATTAAGTATAAGACAAACAACATTATTTGGTTTAATTGAGATGATGCAGATTGTGACAGAGCAGACAGAGCTGAAGTGGAAAGCCAGGGCAGCATTTGTTGTAAGGAGTGATAGATTAAGGTTCTTGGAAAGCAGGTGAGCTCAGGCCTAATGTGGGATTCTTGGATACGTGCATCATTCAGACACCGACAGTGGCTGTTAGAGGAGTTAATAAGAGCTTAGAGTATATTTGCAGAGGGATAGAAAAATACTGAGAGCACTATCCCACCTATTATGCAGATGTTTTGACATCATTCTCATTGTCCTACAATTGCCCTTCACAGGTTTTTCACCTTCCTCTGAAAATCAGCAATATAGGATAGATGAGGTATTGTGGTTTCTATAAACCAGAGATTACAGAAAGTCTATAGATTTAAGAGTCCTTTGGGATAAATGACATGAAAAGCAGAAGCTTGAGACCTTATGTGAGCGTTTCTCCAACACCTCCTGCTTTCTACTTTGTAATGTTTGGATTTCTTTTTATAATGTTTAAATGTCTTTTTTCTTATTATTCTTCATTCTCTCCCATTGCCTTATTTCACACTTGGTGACAGCACTGTCAGTAGTGGTCAGAACTCAGTATTTTATGAGTAATCAGTGTCCCAGACAGCAGGAATATGATTGTGAGATCATTGTTACTAACTAAATACTTGGTGGTGGATCTCTTCCATTGATTGAGTGCTTGACATACACTAAAAATAAGTTTCTAAAGTTTGTTTCTAATAAAATCTACTGTCCATAGCCCAATTTAGAATCTTGAGTGTATTTTGGCGTAGTACTAAAAATCCCAAGTACTTTCCTCTTCCAAACAGAGGATACTTGTTTCAGGCACTGTTTAGACTCCTAATAAATCTCATAGTAGTAGCTGACAGTAACAGTTTAAACTGTGCTAGCACAGGGTTAAATTAAACCCTGATGAAAACAGCCTGAGCTGGATTTTCCACCTTGCTTTCTGCTGCTGCTCTACTGCAGCAAATGTTGGTGTTCTCTCTTTTAGCTTGTTGACCTGGGAGTTTCTGTAGTGTATGCCAAGCTGGTACCACCAGCTTCTAGACTCTCCTGACTGCTGCAGGGGACAGGCTGTGGTGACAGAGAGAGAGATATGAAGGAAAAATATGTTTTGTGACCATCACAGCTGAATAAATAGGTATCTCCTTAGTCCTCTGGAACCCTGAATTCACTGCTGTTTCATGGTTGTGTACTCATTTCAGTGCTTGTGTTGCTGTCCTAGGATTTAGGTGATTCTTCAGATACTAGTTATGTATCAGCTTAGCACTTCTTCCCCTAATTTAATGGGGTCTACCTTCTGTAATCTGACTCCTGGCAATGGTCTTCCAGAGCAGTACTTGGGCACACCCATGTTAGGCTCTCAGAAATAAGAAAGCTGATAATTTTTAATAGCATTCTTGGGCATAATCTTAGGATTTTGTGTTTGCATTTCTACTGATGTCACCACACTGCTATAGTGCTGCCTTCAATGCCTCCTTTTATGTATTTTCTGCAAGTGCCACATTAAATGATGGCAGGATTCTTGGGAAAACAACAGGAAATGATGTAACAGTGCCCACGAGTTCTGGGTATTGACTTTTCTAGTCTTGCTAATGTCTGAGCCTAAAAACTGTTGGTAAAACAAAGACATTTGATCTTATTCTATGCTGTTGATTCTTGTTTGCATGCTAGAAGCCCTGGCCTTTTGCTGGTTTATTATGGGGAGGATGTGAGGCAAGAAAGGAGAAAGAGAAAAAGTAATTCTAGAGATTGTTGTGGTTTTGATTATAGGGATAGTTGTTTGATTTAGTTTCTTTACATTCCTAAGTGACTATTAGTAGGAGTTCATATGGACACACTCTTATCTACCAGTAAGTTACAGCTTGCATTGAGGTGAAGCAACAATGTCTGTATAATAGAAACACAGCTCTGGTGTAAAATCTGCAGGGCGTGGAATAAGTAATTGCTTTTTAAGTCCACCTCAGTCATAAAGGATAATTCATTAAAAAAGGAGGAAAACTACAGGGAAAACTGTTACCTCTGTCATTGTTCCTTGCTAGCCTTCAGGAATCTCGAGCTGTGGAGGACAAGAAAAAGATTTCAGTGGAAAAATTATAGAAAATCACCTGATATCTGAGTAGCTTAAAAGTTTGTGCTTTTGGCCATGTTTATGGGATCTCAGAATACTTATTGGAAGATCTTGAATATTTATAGTTGAGAATTCTAATTCCTTATCTCTTTGGCCTGAAAATAGCTTTGCTTGTGAAGATATGATGACTCTGGTATATTGTGGTGAATTTACCAAATCACCTTCCCCTCTTCTGGATTTAGTTTCCATCTGAAGGATAATATATCCCCTAGATGCTAGCAATAAACAAGACCTATTACATTGTTTAGAGCCTTCCAGCCTCATTTGGATAATTCCTTCAGTAAATTCCCTCCTTACCCAAGACAATTCCTCAATAAATTCCCCAGGCCACTTTGAGGAACTTATTAGCATCCTCACATTCCTGTGAAGTCTCATCACTGGGTGAATCCCAACAGATGTCTTAGTCTATCAAAGTGTTGGGGTGGAGAAACTGCGTATCCTTGCCTGCCAGGCAAAGTGCTGCCTCTTTCACTTGTGCCATACTGTTGACAGTAGCTTGCTGGGAGCCTTTAGTGATTCTCCTACCTACAGTAGTAGGTTCAAATACAGTTTTAAAACTGATAGTCATAAACCCAAGGAAATGAAAAGAGCAGTCTGCTTTCTCTGAAACCTTCAATGAAATCCTTCACCGTGTTAAAATAACTCTGGTACCAGGAATAGTCTAATCTTAACAGGATGAGGTCAAAAAGTGCTATTTTACCCTAAAGCAGGATATTTTACTCAAGCAGTAGATGAAATTAATCTCCTCTGATCTCTCCATTGCAACTCCGGGATGTCTTCCAAGACTCAAGCAGGCCTCTGTAGCATTAGCTGGAGTACTCTGGGATTCCTGCAGTCTGAAAAAAGGCATATCCTATAAATGGTCCTTTAGTTCTTCACTCATGGTGCTGGTAGCTCTGTACTGAGACAGAGGACAGATTGCAGTGACAGACGTTGGCAGTTGGTGTTTATTGAGCCTTTCAGAAGTACTCAAACCAAGTGCAGTTGCTGTTGTTCTAGCTCACCAGTCTCAGACTTTGTCCTCTGTAGTACAGAGACACTCATGGTCGTGGCTACGCTTCGCAAACCAAGATCCAGGGAGGGCTCCATCCACGCTCCTCATCAGCGCCTTTTCCTAGCGCGCTGATGAAAAGAGGCTAGCAGATAGCACCCTTGAGCCTGCACAAGGGATTTTTTTTTAGGTGAGACACAGCATGTGCAGAGCTGGACCCACCCTTTAGACCTAAGGTTCATCTGCCAGGGCCTAGCAAGCTTGGACGCTGGCAGCCAAGTCCTTAGGACAGAGGTTTAACCTCTTAGCTGGAAGGCCTTACAGGGCTAAATGAGCTCCATCTGCCCAGGTTTGGAATCAGAGTTGTCCTTCTCCTAGGATGACTGCCAGAAGGCTAATGAGCTCATCCTACCCATACAAGGATTCTAGGAACATGGGTATCACTCCCCACACTTTCCCGTGGGCAATGAGTTTAATGCTCCCTCTGCTGTGGGCACAGTTATGGCACCAGGGGCCACAGGAGACACCAAGGGATTTTCAGACTGTGCCTACAGAGACACTAATACTTCTCCTAAATCATTAAGCACTTTCATGATGGTTTAAAAAATTCCAAACTAAAAACTCCAACAAGTGGGGGAAAAAAACCCCAAACAAACAAAAAGACAACAAAAACCCTACAAACCCTACAACTCCAAAACTACCTGGGGGGTGTGACTGTTATGTGCATTCTAACTCCACATGCACAAGGTTCTCAACCCCATTGATTCCTGAGTTTTCTACTTCAAAATTAATTGAAATAGATTATGGATTTCTGTTTTCTGAATGGAGCAGCCCCTCACCAGCATTTATTTTAAGATAGACAATTTGCAACATCAGCTCAATGCAGTAATGTACTGAACAGAAAGTTTACTAAAAAACCTTTGAATTTTTTCCCTCCTCCAGCACAAAACCACTGTATTACTATGCTACATGAGCTATTTGCCTGCTACTGCTTGAGAGTTTGGAGAGTCTGCAAGTGAAAACAAAAATATTGGAAACTTCTACTGTAGTTCTTGGAAAAAATATTGCCCTTGTTTAGCTGTTCACTTCAGTTTCCCACAGCAGAATTTTGTATCCACATTGCAGTACTATCAAAACTATTTGATTCAACTGAAGAGATAAATGAGACCAACATGTTTTGTCATAATTGAGAATGGAGAAAAATTAAGCCTCTTTGCAGTGTAAATACTTGCACGTTGGGTAGTGCAAACATCTACCTTGAAATAAGTGTTTACATTGGAAATGTTGACTGTTCCTTAAGTAGTCATAATGTTCTAAATGTTGTTGCTAAAACAGTTACTCTTTCTTCTTTGTTTTCTGAGAGACTGTAGGAAATGTCAGGTAATAGGTTTTCAGAGCATGAACCATCATCACACTTTGTTTTACAAATTATGAAAGGAATGATTTAATTCCCTATCCAATTACATTTCTCAGTATGCTCATTTTAATAGTGCAAGTATTTTCCTAATTATCTACTAATGATTAGAAACACATTTGGCCTCAGTCCAGAGACTATTGTGTCCTAAATTACAAGCACAGTGCCAAGAAATCCAAAGCAAGTCTATGTAATGGAATTAGAGTATTTTACACACACTCAGGTGACAACAAGCAGAGCAGATTTTATGCATAGCATTGTGTGTACTCATAAGGGTTAGAGTTTTCACTGATTAATGCAACTTTTTAGCAGGGTTTTTTTTATCAGAAATAAAAGAACATGCAATGACAGAAAAGTCAGTTTATCAGGTAATAAAACCAGTGCAAGACCCATTTAGAGAGATGTTTCTGAGCTTAGTAAATGATTGTATGTGCTTTTGTTGTGGTGGCTCTGCTGTAAATGGATTCATGTGTCTTCCCTGGAATGAAACATGGTTTTCAGAAAATTTACCTTCTGGCAGCAGTCAGGAAAGGTGAGATTAACTTCTAGTGCTATCACAAGTTTGTTCAGCACAAACCTGCAAATTTCATCTATAAATCAAGGATTAGTTTTGTTAGGATCCTTTCTCTACACATTAAAAGCCTGGAAATCTTTCTTCTCTATCAGAAAAAAATCCTCTTTACTTATTTATGGAATTATGGATATTATTGATTTATTCAGCATCATCTGTATAATAAATACTTATTAGAAAAAAGCCTGAGCAATGAAATTAAGGGGATTTTTTTTTTCCAGCTGTCTAAAATTTGTTCATGTTTCAATTTGGACCTGCTATGAGGATAGTACAAAGAAATAGGTTTCTATTAAGTCTCAGTGCACACTGCTAAATAATAAAGAAACAAATAATAAATAAATAAGAAATAATAAAAAATAACTAATAAATAAATAAAAATAAATAAATCATAAATAAATATAAATAATAATAAATAAAAGTAATCTGTTTTAAAATATGATTAGGTGTTTTCATAGAGCCTTGAGTCTTTATTTCACTACAAATGACAGTGCTTGGATATGATACAATATTCTGTTTCCTGTTGGTCTATTATTAGACTGAGAAAACCAAGCTTCCCAGACCTCCCCGGAAATAGGCTTATTCCCAAAAAGAAAAGCTGACAACAAGAATTATTAATGTCCCCTAAAGCTACCTCCTACTCTGCAGATAAATAGACATAGCTCAGCCATCTGCAGTAGTGTCAGTGAAGTTAGATAACTTATATAATATCTGCAGTCAAGAAGAAAAGATGTGGAAGTATTTAAAAGTCATTCTATAGGCAACATAATACTTTTGTGACAGCTACAATATACAGGAAAGTACATATAGACTAAACATAGTTTGATATCACTCCAGGATATAAGAGGAATTATATAATTTTAACAGATCTCCTTTAACTGCAGTAAAATGTCTAGTTTGAGCTCCTGTTGGAGAACCATGTCTTCATATTCCAGGATCATGCACTTCTGCTCATAGCTTTTTGTGTTTCTAGTTATGCAATGAGAGTTGACTGACAAACAGCAAATGTCTTATGCCTCCTCCTCACCCTGTAACCAGAAGGTTGGGGTTAAAAGTGGGAGGAAAGAACAGGAGAGGAATAAATGAGAGCACAAGAAATTTGACGGTGTAAGAAATCTGTACGTACAATGAATGTTGAGTGACACATTAATGCAAACTACCTTAACTGCAAATTACATGGGGTAAATTACAAAATAAAGGTATTTTAGAAACAAAATCCATCTCATATTGGTATGTTGCATTATCCTGAATTGACCCTGGGCAGCCAAATGTTCTTGCAGTCTGTCCTTGGCTCCTTTTGCGTTATAGAGGTTCCTAAGCCAAATTTGCTAAGTTAAACATCTGAGCTGTAAATAAAGATCCCCAAAGCCTACTGTGCTTTCCTTGTTCTAAGAGTCCCTTCACAGTATGGCCTCAATTCAACTAAGTACTTAATATGTACTTAAATCCCACTTAAATCAATGGGATTTAAACATTTGCTTAAATGCTTTGCTAAACCATGGCCTATTAAACTGTCTGTGTTGGAGATCAAAATGTAATTTATATTGCTCTGAGTTTTTTTCTGGTGTTATATATAAGACCCCAAACTCCATTTCACTGTAGTTTTGCTTGAACCAAAGCTGGAAGTGCTTAGAGGGAATGTGTGCAGGGTCTGTGTTCAGCACCTGTGAGAAACAGGTTTTCATTGTTTTGGCAATCAGCTATTGTAAAATTCTGTCCCTGATAAAGTCAAATAAGCTTTACTCTCTCAGTTAGCAGATTGAAGGTTTTTGAAGTACCATCATTTTGAATGTTAGTAACACAAAATTTTCCTTTTTCAGTAATGATTGCAGTCCATGATAATTGTGGGAACATAGGATTTTTACCAAATGTAGATATACAAAAATATTTGAGGAGGAAGAGAGAAGTTTTTTTGTTCTCTTACTGATTTGTTGACAGTCTTGTCTTGGCTATTTTATTTTTTTTTTGGTGACAGATGCAACTAGAATTGACAAGTAAAACAGCCTCTTGTAGCAGAGGAGGCAGCAAGAGAAGTTGCCAAAAGGGCCATTGAGAATCTCCAAGTAATTTGGTGTGTAAGGAAAATAAGTCAACTGTATATACTATAATTTTTTCAGAAGAGAGTCATATGTCCTGCTATGCCTGGGATGCTCAGAGATTAGGCTGGCCTTATCACTGGTTTTTTGGAAAAGAGTGAGGATGGATGGTGGGAAAGTGAGGACTCTTCTTGACTTCTCCTATAATGCAAGTTCTTTGCTTGTAGTGGAAATCAGCCAAAAAACAGCTCATATGCCAAGAAAGCCCAAGTTGAGAGATGGGAGCAAAATAACAGATGCTTAAATGTGTCTTGGATTTTCTTAAAGCTGCTAATACTGGTTTTCTACTTAATTAGCCAAATAAGGGATAGACTATGCTTCTCTTTCATATACAGATATTTCTTGGATCATATAAGAGAGTTAGCTTACCTCTAGGGCACTGCTGTCTATGTAAGAGGAAGAGCTAGATGTTGGTTTCTTAAACAACATGCACAGGAGAGAGTTGCTGTAGAGCACATATTCATCTGTATATATATCACTTAGAGGAAAAAATGAATGCATTCAGGATAGGTTGTAATTTAAAATAGAAGGAGATAAAATTTATATGGAGTTTGATAATAATTTAATACTAACTTTTTTCAAATGATGTATGAATTTTAATCTTACTTCAGAATGTAAAACATTCAAAAAAAGTAGAGTTCATCTCTGAGAATGCTTGTTATATATTAATTGGTACAAATTATAAAATTGTTTCTTAGCAGGACTTTTTAACACCTCCAGTGAGCCATTAGAGGACTTCTGTGAAAGAAGGAAAACAGTAATTTCTTGAGCAGGGAAAGTAACTCTCTTCTCATACTTATCTAATTATACAGTTTGTTCATCTTTATGTGTTCACATTGAGGAATCTTTCTTCTACAACTTTCTTTGTTCTCAAGCCTGGATAAAAATTATCACTTTTTAGAAAAATCTCAGCATATTGCTTTGTTTCACCTCAAAGGCCAATTTATGAGTTGTATATGAAAGTAATTCATTTAAGTTTTGAAGTTTCTCCAAATATTTACTACTACCCATTCTTTTCTCACAACTATGAAGTGCAGATATGAAAACGAAGCCTCCTTCCACTTTCACATTTTTATCACATGTTTAATTAAATTAAAATGGAAAATGGAAAAGAAATTAAATTGCAATTATAGGACTTTGTTCAAATGATCATAATTTGATTTAATTTCAAATAAAATATTAATAAAGTATTAAGATTTCTTGTGGGGAATTTCCATTAGTGGAACAGTTTCCAAGGGAAACAGAAGCAAAGTGATTAACTGTCCTTTCTGCTTTGGTAATGGGATATTTCTAAAATAAATAGTTCTGCCTGGTTTAGCATTTGTCTCTTACATATTTATGCACAGGTCTAGGACCTCAACCTATACATGGTATTTTCTGAACCTTGTTTTGGAGTGTCGTAGCTCTCTTTTAATTCTCACCCATTTTAGAGGTTGCAAATTGCAAGCAGGCTACAAAGAATCTTCAGATTCTAAGAGAGGCAAAAAGTTAGACATGTTTAATTTCAGTGACACAATGACTGAAAGTATTTTTAGAAAACAAATGAGAAATATGTTCAAATGCAAATTCTCATGGAAAAGTTCAGAGTTTTCAAAATTAGATAATTTTAATGTACCCTTTTGGGTTATTTTTCAGTTAGAAAATTAAAGTCTGGAAATAACCCCCTAGCTAAATGAGGTTTCTGCAATGATTAAATTAATCAATCAACCCTTCAATAAGAGCCAAGCCTCAAATCCACAAGCATGAAACAACAGCTACTAATAGCTATATAAATGGATTTCAGAAGGTTCAATGTGCATATTGGGAGCTTAGAGAACAAAGTCTTTGTGGCCTTATCCAAATGGGTGTGTGTGTGACTCGCATTGCTTTGCATACACTGTAATCATGAAAATTAAGGGACTGGGTTTAGATGAGGCCATGAAGTTTGATTCATGTTGGAAAGTTGGATCAGGGTTTCTTTTTTTTTTTCTGATGAACAAGGTCCATGGAAGTCTGATACTGAATCATTTTGTTCACTGCTGGGACAGGAAGAAGGATATTAAAAACACTAAGGTACTAAGTTAGTGTGTGAGGGTAGATTTTTTTTAATTATTGTTTTTTTGGCTGATGGTTGGGCACATTTAAAGGATAGCAATAGGGTTTGTTGTTAGACCTAGATGAAAATTAAAGTCTGCAATGATAACTACCTTCCATGCTAAGGTTGTGCCTGAGGTTTACATCAATACCTGAACTAAGCTTTAGAAGAATCAGACTGACAAAAAAGCGCATGGTAAGAAGGGCATGTAAAATTATATGTAATCATGCTTAGAAGCCTGACTAGGTAGGAACAGGGAGGATTTGGTTTTCTGTTTAGCCAAAGGTTTGCTCCAGTATAAGCAAATCAAATGGATTTGAGTAAGTGTAAGAATTTCGAATTGCTGAGCAACTTGATGAGAGCTAGATTTCAAGCAAGAGGGGCATAGAGGTGCATTTTGGAGAAGCCTTCTCTAGGTTTTTTTTTTTGTGGGACTTTCCAAACTAAGGTTCTAATTTGATGCAGGCTTAAAAAGGGATCTTGGGTTGTGTTGGTATTAAATATATTTGTTACAGAAGAGGTTCCTAGGCTGATATGGATGTCATATGCATTAAACCTCAGAAAATTACACTGAGGGTAAGGGCATGTAGATCTTTCTGGGTTGAAGATGAAAAATAGGGGAAAAAAAAAACCCCACCCCTCCAAGAAGGGGGAAATTGTTTCATTTTTTCTCCTCCTCTTTAATGAGGTTTTGACAAATCTCCCAGGGATTTGCGTTTTTGAAAGAAGCAACTTTTTGGGGTGTATTTGAAGTTCTTGAAGGGCTTTGTCTGAGCTCTGCCCCTTCAGCTCTGATGCCGCAGTCTCTGCAGCCATCTCGTGGGAGCTCTGTGCATGGTCACTGAGGCAGAGCCAGGAGGACACTCGTGCAGTAAGCAGCACAGAGCCTGTCCGCTGAAGTCAAACTCGAAGCTTTGCTTCCTTGTCACGATTCATTTTTACTGGCTGAGAGTGAGCAGAGTCCTACAGTGTATGTCAGTGACTAGTAACTACAGATAGTGGTAGACAATTTCTCCTTTACCTTTCAATCTTGTTGATTTTGTGTTGTCCTGTCCCGTGTCCCCCGCAATTACCACAGACTTACTGTAAGAGTGAGTATGCAGAGTTTGGGAAACTGGCTTTCATGCTGAAGCTAAATCTCTGATGCTGTGGCACAGAACTTGTCAGAGTTGCTGTTGACTTCTAAGGAGCCTTGGATGGGTTAGCTGTATTTGACAGCAGTACCAACAGGCTGAAAGACTGAACAGTTCAGTTTCCTCCTCCTGTCAACTCAGATGCCTTCTGTGTTTCTGTTCTCTCTGATTATACCCTTACTGTTCCCATCCTGTCAGCTCAACCAGCCAAATTCAACTTGGGGACTGTTTCCTGTCTTTTTATAACTGCTTTACTGTCTTTCCCTCTATGTCATCTTGGCAGGCCTTTGCTCTGTGAATCAGTGACATAAACAATGCTTATTTCACTAGAAATAGCAATCATTTTCCCGAAGGTTTTGTGCATTCAGCTCATAAGGAGGCAGAGACCAAGCAGGGTCCCTTTAGAATCAGATCTGTCTTGACAGGATCAAGTGATGGAGGTACAGGCCATTCAGTTCATGAATTCTTCTCTGAGGACTCTTAATGCCTTTTGACCATTCTTATCCCTGTGCCATGCTGCTGTCCTGCTGCCAGTAGCCAGCCTTTTGCCACAGCATGTGCTGTTAGCTATTCCAGTTGAAGCTTCTCTTTTTGCTTCTTGTGCTTAATTGGCAGTTCAGGTCATAAAGGTAACAATAATGTTCATGACATGATCATTTTTCTTTCTCCTAAGATTCTTCTGGCTGTGCTCCACCACTGAAGGTAGGTGCATCAACTGCACTTCAGAGAAGGATTTAAAACATAAATAAATTTCTTGCTGTTTGATCAGGGAATTGTAGTTTATTTTAACACCCATTTAAATGCTCAGAGACTATTAATCCCCAACAGATGACCTTGCAAGGAAAAGGATTAAGCAGCCAAACCCCAAACTGCCTACGTTTGGGTAAAAAGCAACATAAATTGATTAAGCAGTTGTCAGCCAGATCTGAGATGTGGGATGAGATGCAAGAGCTAAATCCAAGTGTAGTTACTAAGAGTGTAATAATTATTGGCATGGCTATCTGGGGTTTTTACTAGAAAAAAGTAGTTACTATAACTTCTGTTCCTAGGAATCTGTCAAGTATTTGTCCTAACCTGATGATTCATCTTCATATGTCATTCATGTTGTTTGCTGAAGCATCGGTGCTTCATCAAGTATCAGTGACAATCACTGCTAATTGATCTTTTAGATATTCTAAGCTCTGGACTTTGTGGCACGTTGAGAGATGACAGCATGCTGTTTATCATACCAGTCTCACAGAGGAATTCCTTTCAGATTGATTTGGATATGGTATGAGACATAGCATCCTGAATAACTGAGCTTCAGCATCAGGTCTGATGCAATCTGTTCCGCTCCAGTTCTTCCTGCTGTTATCTGCTAGCTGATGCATTGATACATTTGCCACTTGTGTAAAACTGTATTTTGCAGATGCTTCCCCTAAACAGGAGATAAACATGTAGGCATTGCTTTTCTGCTTTGTCTTGTCCTTATGGAATTTTCTGCTAGGTGCTGCACTGTCCAGAGTGAGAATATTACCATCAGGAATGGGTGCATGAGAATTTTCACCTTTTAAAATGGAAAATTGTGATCCAGTGACTTGAACCTTTCCCTTTCAGGTATTCTTGGTTCCCAACTAATCTATTGCAAATCACATTAATGTTAAATGTTCCAGGAAACTAGTGCATGTCTTCTCAAAAGATAGAATCTTGTTTAGCTACATTCATCTCATTCCAGTAGTTTTGTCTCTGTATATGTCTGTGGATTTATTCTCTTGGCATATTTTCCTCTGAGAAGTGCAGGTTCCTAATCTCATTGATCTGATTTCTTCCTGTTGGGTCATGTTACAAGTTCCAAATCAGGTTACAACAAAATCAGATTAGTTTCTTGTTCTCCAGCAGAACAGCTTACATGTCTGGACCTGGTACTTAAAAAAAATCTATATTTTACAGAATTTGTCTACTTTGGGTGTGCAGGAGGAGCAGAGCTCTCAGTAAAGGATCCATCACCCCCTGAATTTTATTTTGTAGAGACTTTATGTAGTAAACAGTGGATTAAACTAATAGCCTGAGAAAGCAGTTTTCAGAAGAATGATCTGGCAGTTGAAATATCCTTGCTGTTCCTACTGTGAGTTTCATAGATCATCTTCAAAAACTCCTATGAACATGATGTATAATGTGGTCTGCACTCCAAGCTTGTTTTGTGATATTGACTTTGTTATTCATTGTTAAAAGAGTTTTTTCTATGTCAGTTAGACAATGGAGTTACATTTCTAGGAAATACATTGCTCATCCTAATCAGATCTCTCTCTTTTGTATCAAAACCATCTCATTACTTATGAGAGCTTCATCTTTCAGCAGATGATGTTGTTTCTGTAAATGTATGAATTTGTTCTAGGTCAGGAGGTGTGGGACCAGACTTTGGAAAAAAGCTGTCTTCCATTCCCATATATTCAGCTGCTCCATGATGGGCAATTAATTTAAGTCCTCATCCTATAGAAATGGTATTTTCAAGGTATTTGTTTGGAATACTCAGTCCTACTAAAGCATTTTCAAAGCCCTTAGAAAGCACTGAAAAACTACTGTAAACCTTTAGTATGTTTTGGATCAGAGCCTAAATATCCCCTCATCTCTGCGTAAGATGTAAACTATACACCTGTTGTCTTCTTTAGCTGAAAGCATCTTCTTTTCACTGTTTGTTTGCTTTCTCAAGAGCTAATCTAAATTTTATTCCAGAAAAGCCTCCCTTAGCAAAGGAGCTAATAATCACTCCCTGTGCTAGCAAGCAGCTTGGCCACCGGGTGGAGCTTTCTGCTCTCTGCCAGAAAAGCTGCTCGGAAGAGCTGACCCTGCCAGCATTCTCCAGCCGAGAGGGACACACTAAGTCCTGGAAGTTCTCCTAGAAATACCGGTTTTATGGTGATTCATGCCTAGATGTGTAATGAGAGGTGCGGATGGCTGCTTCCCCCCCTCCCCAATGCCTGGAAACTGCATTTAATAGTTAAATTAACTACCAATGCATTTAATTGAGACCAGCAAATTCCAGTTTACTTCTAACGTTATAGAATCGGAGCCTACTGTCACACGCAGCATATTCATCATCCCTAGGTGCATCAAATTCATCATACCTATACCTTTGTTTAGTAAATAAAAGCGGTATAATATCGTAGAACAGTTACAGCTGGAAGAGACCTTGAAGATCATCAGTTCAGCCTTTGTCCTAGCCCTATCAACCTGCTAAATGATGCCTCCCAATGCAACGTCCACCCATCTCTTAAACACATCCAGGGATGGGGACTCAACCACCTCCCCAGGCAGCCTGTTCCAATGGCTGACAACCCTATCAGCAAAGAAATTCCTGCTAATGTCTTGCCTGAACCTCCCCTGGAGCAATTTGCATCCATTTCCCCTTGTCCTATCACTCTCTACTAGGGAGAACAGACCAATCCCTGCCTCTCTACAGCCTCCCTTCAGGTAGTTACAGAGAGCAATGGGGTCTCTCCTCAATCTCCTCTTTTCCAGGCTAAACAGGCCCAGATCCTTCAGTCTTTCCTCATCAGGCTTATGCTCTAAGCCCTTTACCAGCTTGGTAGCCTCTGTCCCCTCTCCAGCACCTCAATGTCCCTCTGTAGTTAGGAACCCAAAACTGGACGCAGTACTTCAGGTGAGGCCTCCCCAAAGCTGAGTAAAGGGGCAGGATCACCTCCCTGCTCCTGATGACAACACTATTCCTGATCCAGGCCAGGATGCCATTGGCCACCTGGGCACACTGCTGGCTCCTGTTCAGCTGTCAATCAGCTGTCAATAATATCCTTATCCTCTTTCCTCACTGGGCTTTCTGCCTACAGTAAGCTCATTATATGCTTTGCCTTCCTCCAGGCTCATCCCGTATAGTGCTTGACTTGGATCATATTGAAGGGAAAGGCTAAGGACCAGCAGCAGATGCAGGAATATTACTTAATAAATTGCTAATCCATCCTCATTAAATAAAGAAGTCCTTCCAGAGTGGATATTAAGAAAAAGAGCTTTTGCCATTTCTACAGACTTAAGGGAACATCTGTGTTTGTGATGGCAGAAAATTCATTGTCTTATAATGGAAATGAACCCTGAAAGGAAAATCCTTTCCCTGATAAAAGTAAGACTTTTTTATAAGAACTAACTTTCACTGATTTTTCCCTCCCCTTTTTATAGACTTATTTTTACCTTTTCTTACCTATTGGTAGTCAAGTTATCCCTTTAGAAATGAGTGCTCATCTTCAAAGAATTAATTAGATCATACACTAATTCTTTCAGTGATTGTTCTCACTTTCATGTACTTTGAATCAAAATACAAACTTAAAGGTCAGTCTATACACACCAATTGCACAGTCTGAATTATATCACTTCCTAACTTGGAGTTGGTACAGTTTAATTCTTCAGGCTTTTAAAGCAGTTACCCAATTAAACACATCAGTATTAGTTACAGCTAAGATGATTTACGAGTATCCAAAGAGATTACACTCATTTAATTCAACCTACAGAATATTGATTTAATTCTTTTGATATAATTTCTGCATGTAGGTTTAATTTTTAAATTGTGAAAATAATTGCGTATCTTAAAACTTGGAGAAGAACATTTGTTTGGTAAAAAAAAATGTTAAAATTAAATGTTGTGCTTAGAATAAAACTTCATGATAAGACTGTAAGCAGGAAAAGAGAAGAGGAGCAAAAATGAAGTTTATAGAACTAGATGATAATGGTAGGTTGTGAGCCACAATTTGATTA
Source organism: Bucco capensis (assembly GCA_013396975.1). NCBI lineage: Eukaryota > Metazoa > Chordata > Aves > Piciformes > Bucconidae > Bucco > Bucco capensis. The sequence continues at coordinate 1,074,507 of VWZO01006928.1, read as the reverse complement.
TCAAGACTTAAACTGCTTAGCACGAGAACAGCCTTAGAGGCTGTCCATATGCATCCTTGTAGCACATCTCAAATCTTAGAGGAGTTAACATAGCTAAGCCTGTGCTGCCTATTGTAGGAGTTTCTCAAAACATTCCACCTATGAAGCATATAAAAAAAATGCCATGAGACCAGTGAACATAATAGATGAACTCACAAAACCCAGCATGCCTTTAGTGTGTGCTGGCAGTAAAGAGAAGATCTTTACCACTGACAGAGTCTCTACCCTGCTTATGTAACTGGGGGGGGGGTTTCTACCTTGAGGGCTCAGACCACCTCCATAACCTCAATGATAACATTAAATTCAGCAGCAGAATAAGGTTTACATATTTGCATCTTAAGGTCCTTGGAGGAAAGGATTATTTGAAAAATACATTATGATTTTATTAGTATTTACTTAATGTTTGTAAACTGTATTTTCTAATTTCTCATTTATTTTATAATCCTCTTGCAGTGAGGATAGCAAATGCAGAAGTGCCCCTAACCCCAAACAAGCAAAAAACCCACAATCCTCACTCTGCAAAAATGGGATAAGAAAGGGTCATCTCTTGGAGATGTGTCCTGTGCTCTCCTCTGAAAACTAGGCTATGAACNATGTACTTTGAATCAAAATACAAACTTAAAGGTCAGTCTATACACACCAATTGCACAGTCTGAATTATATCACTTCCTAACTTGGAGTTGGTACAGTTTAATTCTTCAGGCTTTTAAAGCAGTTACCCAATTAAACACATCAGTATTAGTTACAGCTAAGATGATTTACGAGTATCCAAAGAGATTACACTCATTTAATTCAACCTACAGAATATTGATTTAATTCTTTTGATATAATTTCTGCATGTAGGTTTAATTTTTAAATTGCGAAAATAATTGCGTATCTTAAAACTTGGAGAAGAACATTTGTTTGGTAAAAAAAAAAGTGTTAAAATTAAATGTTGTGCTTAGAATAAAACTTCATGATAAGACTATAAGCAGGAAAAGAGAAGAGGAGCAAAAATGAAGTTTATAGAACTAGATGATAATGGTAGGTTGTGAGCCACAATTTGATTATCAAGACTTAAACTGCTTAGCACGAGAACAGCCTTAGAGGCTGTCCATATGCATCCTTGTAGCACATCTCAAATCTTAGAGGAGTTAACATAGCTAAGCCTGTGCTGCCTATTGTAGGAGTTTCTCAAAACATTCCACCTATGAAGCATATAAAAAAAATGCCATGAGACCAGTGAACATAATAGATGAACTCACAAAACCCAGCATGCCTTTAGTGTGTGCTGGCAGTAAAGAGAAGATCTTTACCACTGACAGAGTCTCTACCCTGCTTATGTAACTGGGGGGGGGGGTTTCTACCTTGAGGGCTCAGACCACCTCCATAACCTCAATGATAACATTAAATTCAGCAGCAGAATAAGGTTTACATATTTGCATCTTAAGGTCCTTGGAGGAAAGGATTATTTGAAAAATACATTATGATTTTATTAGTATTTACTTAATGTTTGTAAACTGTATTTTCTAATTTCTCATTTATTTTATAATCCTCTTGCAGTGAGGATAGCAAATGCAGAAGTGCCCCTAACCCCAAACAAGCAAAAAACCCACAATCCTCACTCTGCAAAAATGGGATAAGAAAGGGTCATCTCTTGGAGATGTGTCCTGTGCTCTCCTCTGAAAACTAGGCTATGAACACTTAATGCAAAAGCTGTTGTTCTGACTTACATCCACTGAAGTTGGGCAAAAATGTGATTTTATTCATCATTATAGTGTTCTTTCTGTTCAGTTGAATCACATCAGTTTCAAATACTCAAAAGCTCTATAGCTGTGTCTTTTTCCTTCTGAGACTAAAAAGCCATTAGGAGAAAATTTGTTACATTGAATAAGTGAGGGTGCTAATGGATTATTAAATGTCTGAGTTAACCTTACTAGGGATGTTTTCATTGGGATAACTCGATTTCATGCAGCATAATAGAATTTTCTAGTATATGTTAAAATCCAAGCGGTGATGTGTAAAAGCAAAGAATGAAAGTACCTTTGAGAAATCTGCTTGAAAGCTGATTATGTGAAACTGCTGTGACCTTCTAACTCCTTACTCCAGTGATGAGATAATGATGTCATTTGGAAGCGAGTGGCTTACTGATATGTTTTATCTGAAATTCTTCCTAATAGGTGACATTTATTGAAAGCTGACTCTTGAACTGTGTTCTATGCCTCATGCTATCTGCCTTGGAGCTGTTGGACACTGTAATTACATTTTGCTTCATTTCCTGTATAATTTATGTGAAAATCCTTTCACGGTAGGTAAGTACAAAGTCCAGATAATGAGAACATGACAATGTATAAGATTTAAGATGGTTGTTTAGATTGCAGCTCAAACTGCCCATGACTCAGGCACTTTCAAGGTCATCCAATATGTAGTAAGCTCAGGCAGTGCAGTGCTTTTGAGACTGTATAAAACAAAAGCATTTTGCTACTTTTAGTAAACATCAATCTTAATGTCATTATTCCTAGAAATAGAGATGTCTCTTATGGGTAGGGTAAGAAGAAAAGCCAAATCTTACTGTGCTTGAGTTACTGTGACTCTTAGCCACTAGCACAGTGTCTTTGTGTGGAGAACATTAAGAATAGTCTTGTGCCAGGGCATAATGTTTTGAAGTCTCCAAAGCTTTGCTATTTTATTTTTGTTGCCAAGTTTCCCCCTTGGCAGTTTCTTGATGGAACTAGAGCTATTTTATTTTTTTTAACTAATGTGATTCTTAATGCCAATTCATTTTTTCTCTTTAGAAAACCCTTGTAGCTAAATCATTATGCTGCCAGTTCCTCTTATCACCAGCTTAGTCTACATAACTTCTAAAGATAATCAGCTGGATTTGTTTTTCAGGCTAAGGATATTGTACAACTTCATTATGCGCTGTTGACTCTGAGGCTTTGTGGGTGGAATCCATAGACCCAATTCTGAAGGGACCAGCCAGAGTTTGAAGGCAACATCTGTAGTAGACAATGGTTATGAATTAACTACTGCAGGGGGATCCTGTAGCCCTTAAAGACACTCAAGCAGTTGTTATGAGTATATTTGATATAAATCCATGTTACTCTCAAAAGGGATGAGCCCACCTGACTCCCTGCATCCTCCTGGTTCATTCCTACCACCTCTCTTGTGCTCACAGTAAGGATCATGATGCTGAATGGAAGCTGAATCAAAGAACTGATCTGCTGAAGTCTAATTTGAGAAGTGGGGAGAGGCAGGGGATTGCCACAAGAATTATGCAGAGGTGCTGAACTCAAGTGCCCCTGTAACCACAGCCTGGTACACATAGCTGCTCTAAGTACTGTCTGTATACAGTATCCTGGAGAACACATGGACCAAGCTCATCTCTTTGCAGGCAATAGTTTGAATAGCTGTGTCTAAGGTTTTTCCTTGGACAAATGATGATTGTTGTTTGCTAATGAGTTAACTGTTGTGTATCTAAACAACCTCCTAGGTGATGCAATAATGGAATTAATGGCATTCCTTACGCAATGAATGAAGTTGATCTTGATTTCCTCTGCTATATTTTGTGAATGTCTGGTTTGTGAAGAGGTTAGACAATCAAAGTAGGCAAAGTAATTTTATTACTTAAATGCCAAAGGCCCCTAAAATTGGGGTGCAATTTTAGGCTGTAAAATTGAGTGGATGTTACAAAAAGCCAAGGATACTAGAACACAGTTGTTTTTTTAATGAGTGTCTGCTTGAGCCACACTCCAAATGTTAGATGCTTGTAAGACTTTTCTAGGTATCATCACTCTAGAAATTTTTATCCAGAACTTTCTTGCATTTTAATACATTATAAGTGGTAATGTCACTTCTTTCTTCTCATTCTTTAACTAGCTGATGCAGCCTAGATATTCTTCTAGAAGGGGAAAAATATGACTTTCTGAGTCTCTTTAGTTTGAGAAACAGACAAAATCCAGGTCTTGTACTTCCTCAGTGTATGCTTTCAGCATTAGGGGACTGGATAAAATTATCAACTCTGTTTTATGTTTCTTTAAATGAAGGTGGTTGTGGTTAACTCTGTGTATGGAGCTCAGTCACGTTCCAGTCTAGACATATGGGATAAAACTCTGTGAGGACTTAGGCATGGCATAAATGTAGCACCTCAGCTTTCATAGAGGATAGAAGATTTGAGTAAGAATAACTGAAAAACATAAGCAATGCAAAATGAAGCTCTTGGAGATCAGAAGGAAGTTCAGAGGTTTTGACTGCTGGTGATCAGAAGCCCTTGTCTTGGCTGAAAAATCTGCTGACTACTCTGTTTCAGTTCTCCTTAGCTGAAGAGTTTTATGACATGCACGTGAAAGTGACACTAAGCTCTGACCGAAGGTGTGTTTGTGGTTAACAACAGAAATGGTGCAAACCAACATTCTTATGTTTTGAGGACAATGAAATCCAACTTGAATTGATCCAGACCCAAACTTTCTGTATTTGAAATGTTGACAGTTCTTTGCTTCCTCATCCTTAAAAGAAATGGTGAAAACTCAAGGTTTTCATCTCGGTCGAAAACGCAAAATCCCAAGTTCTGATTATTCAGTTCCTTTGTGCCACTGTCAGTTTCTTGAACTCTTCTTTTCTTCTAACATGTGACATTTTTATTTATTTGTTTATTTATCAAATGTTCTAGAATGATCTGATTAATTTTCCCTGACTACTTGGTCTGGCTTGTAACGACTCATGTATGTCTGGAAAATAATTTGGTTAGGGTGCTTTCAGCAAGGTCTCTGATGAAATGAATATGTCTGTAGGGTGCACGTCACACTGCTGGAGAGACTAAGCTGCACAAAATACCAACTCCTTTGTAGCAGCAGCAGCTACAGCCTATGACACTTGAACAAGAAGTTTTCTTATGGTGCCTAATTACTACTTTGCCAGCTGAAAGCAGAGTGCTGCAGGTCACAGGGGCAATGTCTCATGCACAGCAGGGCAGTGCTGCAAGACCTGTGCATCAGTCAAAGGAGCTGTGTAAAAGCTGTTGGTGTCTGCTCTGCCTCACTGTGGGTACTTGGCTTGGCACATGACTGCTTCTGTTTGTCCTTGGCCCCTGTCTGCTCCTCTTCTCTTTGTTTTTAGCCACTGTCTTAGCATTAGGCTCTAAAACGCTCTTACAACTTTCTGAATTTGATATATTCTGTTGTGGATTGTACCGTCAAAGAAATGTATATTTTAATAGTCATGATAATCACCTATGAATAGAATTAATTGTCCTATGATGATGTAAGATCAGTTAACTGCACAGGAGGAGCTTTTTAAATGGAGTATTTTTATATGGGATGTGAATTGACAAAGAAAATTGAACCATAGAGGGAGAATTCCCCTTGATCCAAGTCTGATAAATGTCAGTGAGAGTTATGATTGTGCTGAAACTGAAGGGTGAAACCTACTGTATGAAATTAAACTGTCCAAACAATCTTATGAGGAGAGAATGATTTACAATGTTCAGTAGATGAGTTTTACTCTCAGTAAATGAAGATGATGGCTTTGGCATTGTTACCCTGAAAGTCCCATAACTGCTCTTATGTCCAGATGTACATCTATAATATCTCTGGGGACTAAAAAGGGGGGTGAACTGAGATTGTAATTTGAGAATAGAATGTCTTTATTTAAAGTCCAACTGAATTGTCTTTTTATCTTAGTTCTTTCAGCTTTAAAGATCCTCAAACTAAGAGGAGTTTGTGTTTTCATGCAAACTTGGATGTTGTAGAGCATCTTTACTGGTTTCTGTGGGACTGAATGTTTTTGGCACTGCTGACAATTAGTTCATTTAAAGATGCACAAGTCTCCTTTTTCAGTGTCTCCAAATATTTTTTTCCCACCTGTTTTATACATATAAATGTCTGGAGGGATAATATGATCTTTTTACAGAGATGATTGGAAAAATCAATCCTTTCTGAATTTTTACCTTTGGAATTGGGAATCAGCAGAGTTGTGAATCTCCTAAGCAGGGAGAAAAGGTCCCAGAGTTTAACTGCAGTGCTGGAGAGATGGTTAAAATTTAAACTGAAACCCTGTGAGAATGGACAAACATGGAGAATACAGCCTATTATTTCCCTGAACTTTCAGTAAGCAGAATTCAGCAACCCAGCTTTTTCCTGGATAACTGCTTGAAAATGCAAAATGATCCTAGGGATCAAATGTGAGGCTTCCTATTACGCATAGAGAACTGCCACCAGAAGTTTTGCAGTAAAAAGGTTAATGTCCTGGTTTACATTCAGTTAATGGCAATTGAAATCAAATCTATAACCCCTGTAGTATCAATTCAGAGTAAAACAAACCCCAGTAGGTTTCTGGATTCAATAGAGCATATTGAAATGGGCAGCTGGCTGGTGTTCTGGCTGCTAAACTGCTTGCTGAGTTGAAAAGCAAAACCAGAACCCTCTTTGTGAGCGGAGTGAACGCTCAAATTCTTTAAGGAGGCCATTGCAGGGGTCATGGGCAATGGAGGATGCCACCAACTTCAGGAATAAGCTCTTGAAGCCTGCTTTCTATTTTTCTCTTAAAAAGCCCTCTGCATCGTTCTGTGAGATGGACTCTAAAATCACGAGTCTCTTGCGGCTCATTGTGCTTTTAGTGTTTGGTAATAACTTCAGATTAGGTATGTGATTCCAGCACTGGCAGTATTACAGCTATATAAATGTCAGGCTTAAATTGTCCCTTTGTTTTTTAGACTTTAGGCTTTCTGCTAATAAATAGAAACAAAAATTAATCTTCCTTGTTGACATGTTAAGATATACTAGCTAATTAAATCTATCTAAATCATTAATGTTAGCATTTTAATGGTTTTGGTAGTTTTATACCACTATCATGTTAAAGGATACTGTCTTATCTGTGAAATGTAGTGGCCTCTGGGAGTTAGCAATGATGTTGTCTTAAACTCTCCAGCATGGTTCTTTCAAGTGAAAACTAGGGTATGCAAAAGCCCAGGGAAAAGTGGGAAGTATGAATGAAAATATATAGAGAGAAATAGCTAAGTTTCTCTTCTCTAGTTTTTACAGACCTAGCTTATATACACTGAGGTACTCAGGATGTTACTGTCTCAAAACCCACTTTCTGAGGGTAGGGGAATTTTCCTTAGTGAGATGTTGATCTACAGCATGAGCTTAACATAACTGAAATAAGCAGGCAGCTAGTGGACTTCTGTAGATTCATCTGACTAGAGAGGCATTTATTCTCATGAGGCAGAATCTGGCCCTAATGTACCACTGGCCAAGATGCAAAGGAATAACTACAAACTAGGAAATACATTTGAACTGACTTTCTTTTGCTTTTAAATTATAAAACAGAAAGCACATTTTGCAGCAGGTCAAAAAAAGTGATGATGTAGGCGTGTTTGCAGTACACTGGGCATCAAAGCCTTAATGGGCATTTCTGGCACTCAGAAGAGTTCCTCTGTTTGTTTTTCCAGCTGGAAAGAGGTGATAAGCCTTTTAGTAGAGATGTGTTTCTGTGCTGATACTCATTCCTTTTGGCTGTTTGCTTTCACTTAATGAATGGTCTTATGCACAGAGAGGATAGTAGGATTTTCTTCTCTCTTATGATGCAGAAGCCAAACAGAAAAGCCTTTCTAAGGCTAGTGGATTTAAGTATGGCACAGATAGTTTGATGTGTCAAAGCTCTAACAGCCTCTATTTTACAGACTTCACAATGAAAAATAATAAGATGAAGCACAGAAAAAGTAAAATTGTTATGTTCGATTCTTCATGGGAAGCTGGAAATTGGAGCCCAAAACCTTTAGTCTCTATTGTGGCTAAAGGTGAGGTGTACAAGGAAAGCTCGGATTGGAGTTGTGACTCAGTTCCCATAAAACTCCACCCAGTGAGTAGCTATGGCAGAGTGATGTTCCTACCAACAGATTTTACTAGATTTCCAAGTCATGTCACAAATGTGACAAAATGGCAAGTAGAAGTGGTGCAGAGCACAGGTGCCTGGTTTTACTGAGCTCTGAATAGGGGAACTTCTTTACCATTTTGGCACTCTTTTTCCTTGTGGTAATGGAACTCTAAGATGTCTGGGAAAGCTTCAAACAAGATGTACTTGGGGCCATGGGCTTTACTATTAGCTACATTTTGGAAATGCAGGGTTGTCTTTATGAGGTCCTTCCTTGTCATCTAAGAAGTGTGGAGTGCATTATACCAAATGGACTATAAATAATGAAGCTTGTGACTGCTTAGCCCTGTTGTTAACTAAATTAATACAATGGACAGAACCATCATCATGGAAAAGTAAAATTTCTCAGCAAGTGGTAATACTTTAGCTTAATTCAGGGCAGAGGGGAAAAAGCAGCCTCTGCTATTCTCTACAGGAAATTTAGCAGAGAGAACTTAATGTTCTTTCTTGTCAGATGCTGCAAATAAAAGTTAACTACAACAGACCATTGATTTATGTAAATGAAACCTTTGCTGCATTGTGCACAGAGCTATTAAGGAGAGAAAATACCAAGTTAGGAACAAGTGAAAACTCTCTATAAACTCTTCCTTTCTCTCCCATATTCTGAGTTTCAAATTATGGCCATTGAAACTATTCATATCACGTTTCCTTGCTCTAATTTAATAATGTGACCCAGAATAGCTGTAATTTCTATGTTGCAGAAAGACACCTGACCACGTGTCAGATTATTCAGCTTTCCCGGTCCCAAAATATCTTGGAGCAGTCTACTCTGTCCCAACAACCCAAAATCAGTGCTGCAGAGATGCTCTTGAAGCTGAATGTAGGAACTCTGTCAGGGGACTCTCCACCATGAAAATATGACTGCTGCAAGTATAGTTTGTCAGTTGCCCAGAAGTTAATCCTAGATTAAATGGAGGGATTACTTTTTGAGTGGGTGCAAACTGAATCAAAGCTAATGCTACTGTATTTTTGATTGTGAGAATTCAAAACTGAACACTGGTGTTTTACTATCAGTTTTATCATGCACGTGAACACTGATTGAATTAGGAAGTTCATGCCCATATGATGATAGTTAATGATGTGATAATATATAAGGATTATACAATAGGCACTGAGCTCATCATTCCCATGAAAGGCAGAAATGCTTCCCTTCTTTACCAATGGGAAATGAGGCCTCAAACTACAAGAATTTGCCCCAGGGCATACATAAAATGAAAGAGAAAATAGTTGTTTAATACAGTGTCCTCAGGCTCACAGTACCAGTCTACTTGTTGCTTTTTAAGGGGATTGTCTGTTAAATACACTTCTTAATATCTACTAAAATAATTTTGTAAGAAAATCAATTTAGTAGAGCTGAAGAAATGGGGAAATGAGAATCAGATGGTAATGCTTTCTAGTGGATTAGCTCTAAGAATAACCATTGTTATGATCAGTATTCTAGGCAATGCTTACTGTAAATGTTAAAGATGATAGAGTAAGCACGGAATTAAGCAAAATTATGCTATCACAACTATCAAGAAAATGTGAATTGTTTGGTAATCTGTCCCAGTCTGAATAGTAGGTATTTTGATACCTCCAAAATAAAAGCATTAAATTTAGGTGTAACAAACGGAGGTCATGTGGAGGGGTTGGGACTGGGGCCCAGGAAAACAGCAGCCATACAAGTTCTGTCAGGGTGTCCTCCAGGAGAGGATCTGGAAATCTGGTGGCAGAATGCTACTGTATTTTTCTGTTAGTAAAGGCCAAAATGCAATCTGTCATGCTTTACCCCAGCAAGAAATTTCTCTCAAGCACATGAAGCAAAAATGTCAACAGTCAAGTCCAGTGCATTCATTGGCAATGTCACCCAGAGCAGTCAGCATGGCACAGTGCGATGGCGCTTCGAGGGAATACCTCATCCATGACAAGCGGAACTCGACTTTGAATGAAGACCTGCAGCTGGCCCACCCTTGGATTCTGCTCCATGCCTCACTTCTGGGCATCCCACTTAAACATGCTGAGAGGGGCTGCTGTGCACTGCCGCTTTAAGGCATGCAGGCACTGCCAGGCAGAGGTGCTCTCCACAGCTGGAGCACCAGGCGCAGGCAGCAATCCTCCGCTCTGCAGGACTCGCAGTCGCTGACTGCTCTCTACTTAATAACATTTGGCTGTTTATGAGACATCTGAGCGACGAGCCGAAGGCTCCCTTCTAGCAGAGTTTCACCTGGTGCAACCATGGCAGCAGCAACGAGCTCTGCTGCAGCCAAAGCTCCCAAGTCCTGCAAAAAGTATCGGACAGTGAAGCGGCATGCTGGCATCTACACCTACCAGGAGCCACCCCACAGGTAAGGCACCCTCCTTTCTCCTGCAGTGCATATCTGCCTTAGTGGGCACAGAAATGGCATCTTGTCTTTTCACTTGCATTTAGGCAGAGTGGCAGCATGGAAAGGAATGTGAGAGAAATATCTCTTCTCTCTATTGAGATGGATTTCAAATGTGTTAAGTTTATTATGATTTTCAGAGAAGTTATGTTTCATACTGCAGCAAGAACACTGTACATAAAACAGTGTAACTCCAATGAGTTCATGGTATAGTAGGCTAAGAAATCTCTCTATACTTCTGCTACAGCAGGCTAAGAAATCTTTTATACATTTCCCTTGAATTTCCCTGTGACTGGGGGAACAGGACTAAAAGTGATGGATTGGAAGTCTCATGAAGTACATCCTTTGGAAGTTCTTAAGAGGCATAGTTTAGGTTACGATTTATTTCTAAGTGATTAAAAGCTGTTACTTTGTTAGCAAAATTGCAGGGCACTTTCCCAACAAGTACACAGCAATACAGTTAAAAACCTTCCTGATTGGTGGTTGTTACAGCACTTCAGAGTTCTTCATTCAGGGAGAAAGAGTCATCACAGGTTTTTAGACCTAAGCCTCTGCAAGAATGAATTTTGCTGCTGTTTCATATACGATACTGTTTCAAGCAGGGAATTGCAAGAGCAAATGTGATGACAGCATCAGGAAAGATGATTTAATAATCATCCATGGAAATCTGCATCAAAGCACATGAATCTTTTTACAGGGACAAATAATTCTTGGTGTGCAGGGTCCCACACTCTCATCCCTCTCAGCAGGGAACAGGAACAAAGGGTGACAACAATCTAAGCATCTCTTCCCCCTATTCTAACAAGAAAAGAGTTAATCATAATTAAAATATAAGACTAACACCATGTAGTGAATAAATGAGAATGTTAAGTGCTCTTGCTGGAAATGTTTAGGCAGCACTTTGTTCCAGAAAAATACTTAGAGTGTCTTGCTAGCACAAAGTACAAGCTGTATGGCTGGAAATCCTCAGAGAGGAAAGGCTGGGATTCATGGTGGGGAGCAGGGATAATTTATGAGTGAGCAGCATGCAGTCAGGAGGAAAAGATGCACAGCCTGGAGATGGGGAAATCACATTATTTGCCAACTTTTAAAACATTAAGGTCATGTGAGTACCTTAGCTCACTGTTGTTATATTTCTTTAGTAGATTGGATCCTGTGCACATCAACAATTTGCTGGTGATAATGAGAGTAATTTGTCTTGTTTTTCCTCTCGTGGGGTGTGCGCTGGGCTGCCAGCAACTCAGACGATGATACTGGCGAGGAAAAGGCTGAGAGCCATGATCCAGAGCAGATCTTTCAGAACATCCAGTACCAGAAGGAGATTATATCCAACATCCGCTGCCGGCCATGGCCAATGAGGCAGAAGCTGAGGGTGCTCAGGTAAAGGTGTATACATGAAAGCTTTGAGGCTTACTAATTGTGGCAGTGTTTCCAATCTCAGAAGTTTTTCTTTGTAAACTGGAAGGGATTATGCAAGAAATTATTAAGAGCTGCTAGCAAAGCATGCCATGAGGATGCTCTGGCAAGCTCTGGGAGCTGGTTGTAGGCAGCAGCCTTGGGTGGAAAGTCTGCAGGTGGAGTTGTCTCCTGTGCATGACTGTCGCTTCCTTTAGACAGTCACTGTACAGGAGAAAGAATAAGAAATCACACTTTAGCTATTAATTACTAAAACAGTGTCAGCTATTCAGTGGTCTGAGGAAAGGCTCTTGTTAGTGTGCAGTAATATGTTTTTAAGCTGAATTGTTTCACTCTGTCCCCAAAAGTTCTGCCATTTTCAAAGTAACTGTTTGTGATGATTGCATGGTGTAAGAATAGAAGCTGGTCATAATCTTCAGATAATCTGTTGTAAATGGCAGTAAATACTGGACACTTGCAGGTTTAAAAGGTAAGTTGTAATAACGTTTCACATTTTAAGATTGCAATTATTATATTAGTAATTCCAAATTTACAATGAAAGAATAGATGCCTAACTCTTTGGGCCACCTGTCTAAATTGTGTCAGGTCTTTACAGCATGATCTGTTTGGGACTAGCTTTATTTCTCCTTTTTAACTGGCATCTTTCTCTTAAAACTCTGATGCTAGAATGGCATTTTAGTCATGAGGAATCCCAACAACAAAGCCCATTTGTAGTCTTGGGAGCACAGAGATATCTTTCTCTTAGGCAGACTATCTGGCTTGCTGCCTTCCTGCCACTGTTGATAAGATTTTGGTGGTCTGCAGCCACCTTCTACTGAGGTCAAAGACTGCATATGACCAGACAAATCTTCACCTCTTTGCCTCTTACAAGAGCACTACACCATATTTGCCAAAGAGGTGTTAGCATCCACAAGAAATTAACAAAACTGTCATAGGATCATTTTATTATACTCATTGGGGTGTGCCATTTAAAAAAAAAAAAAAAAGCCTTTAAATCAAAAGAACAAAAATATTTGAGGAGTAGGAAACTTCCCCTGCAGTCAAGATTTTGAATGCTGAGTTTTCTCAGAAAAAATTCTCAGTGGTTTTAAGGTATCACTAAAAATGGAAGAGAAAAATGCTTTGCCTGGATAAGGATTTGATAGTGAGACAGTGCATGGTGCTGTTTCAGAGCATTTGACTAGCATTTTGCTAGCTGCTGCTTGTGTCTAACAGGGTCAATGTAGAATGAATTTCCACCTTCTTGTGCAGACAGGCAAAGGAGATTGTGCTCAAGTATGAAGGGAGGCTCACTAGAACAAGAGGTTACCAAGCTGCTGGTGCAGAGGTACGTCTGCTTCTTCTTAAATTAGAGCTCTTCTACACCAATAGTCATCTGCAGTTTTCATTCACAGAAGCAGATGTTTGCTATGCAGTCCTGATCTCCAACCTGGGAACTCTGTAGAGGGAGGGGAAAAGCAAAACAGTCTTTATTTGTAAAAGATGTAGATTGGTGGCTCCTGCCTGTACCCTCAGAGATGTATAGAGAATACTCTCTCATCTTCATTGATATTTGGCTAGCAAGTAGAGTCAAGGACTCCTGTGCCCCCAGGTTCTGTGTGTTTCTAAAACCCACCATGGCTTACTATACCCCACAGACATGCTCCAATACCCTTAGTTATTACTGTTTGTAATGTTTGTTGTGATCCAAGATGAAAGAGACATGAGCCAAATGCTCTGTATTTAATTTTTATTTTTTTTTACATGCAGAAGTGCCATACTACTCATTTATCTGCTTTTTTTCCCTCAGCTTTGGAGGAAGTTCATTCGACTTGCATATAATTTTCTGGTACTCTTTATTCCCTGGGAAATGAGAATAAAGAAAATTGAGAGTAAGTGTAAAGATGTAATGGTATTGAAAAGTAAAGCACTTGCTAAAATGCTGAGTCTTAGGATTTGTTTTTTCCATTTACTGCATTAAATAATATTTGGGAATGAGTTAAATGCAAACTTCCAGCAGTGATATTCTCATTTTTTTCCTGGTGCCTTAGACACTGTACAGTTCTCATTTATGGTCTTAGTGTGGGATAACTTATTAAAAGTTAAATTTGTCCCTGTGTGGTTCTGAAAAAGCAGCAAGAATTTGTTGAAGTGTATCCCAGCATCCTCAGGCCAATATCCCTAGAGCTGCCTAGGGTTCAGTGTGGCTGTAACCTGCATCAGCAGCCCTTGAGTCTTTGAATTGAATTAAAGCAGCCTTTACCATTCCATCAGCAGCCAAGCCATGCCTCTGTGCTTCAGCACTGAAGGAAAATGGATGCTTGATGTCCCCACAGCCTGTGGTGTAAATGCTGCTGGTAATCAGGAGAGGTCCCCAACAGAGTTTGTGTTGGAATTATATTTTCCTCAATGACATGGTATTTTCTCTACTTTGCTGTATGTCCTGCATGAATAAGAAAGGTTTTTCATTTGTTTTATTATTCAAATTATACTTAATGAATAAATTATATGAGCTTTTATAGACTGTGCAGCTCAGATAACTATTTTCTGTGGTTTAAGGTCATTTTGGTTCTGGAGTTGCCTCTTACTTCATCTTCTTGAGATGGCTATTTGGAATCAATATTGTACTTACCATAATGACAGGAGCATTTGTAGTCTTACCAGAGGTAAGAACATCTTGTTAATATTTTCAGAAAAATGCTTACTACTGCGCTTCCCATTTCTGAATTAAACAAATGCCACACTTAAAGGTATGCATCAATCTGAAATGTTCAATTTAAAATTAATTATTTAAAATAAATTCCCCTAGTAAGGAGGGGGGGTTTTTTCTGCCAAAGGATGAGAGATTTTTGCTGTTAGTCTAAGAGATGATATTTTGTCAACACGGTACTAATGCTTTTACAGAATATGTTTGTATCCAATTACTAAAATGGAGAGCCGACTCCTAAAAGCTGTAGTTGGTGTTGAGTATGCTCAAGTGCTGTTAGCATCATTTACAGGCAGAAAAACAACATCTCTCCCCAGACTCTGGATTATTGTCCATTAGAAATAATTTTCTAGATGTCCTGAACAGCCATCACTTTTACTTCTTGCATGTTAGTAAAGCTATTTGTGACCTTTATTAAATTAATACAGAAATATTATTTTACCTAACCTCTGTTGTAATGTTATCAGAAAGCATATGACTATCTGATTTTTCATCTCATTGACTAAACTAAAGAAAAACTTGTTAAAACAAGCAAAAAAGCAAACTGAAATAAAAGATATTTACTTTCAATTTTTTACTTTTTTAAGAAAAGTAGATTTAGTATTGAAATACCATTTTGAGATCATACACTGCCATATTTACTTTTAAAATGCTTAAAGTAAAACAAAAATTGTGACCTCATCTAGGTGATCCTGCTCTGGCAGGGGGGTTGGACTAGAGATGATCTTTTTAGGTCTCTTCCAACCCCTAACATTCTGTGATTCTGTGAAAAACATTTTTTAGTGTTTTCAGTTGACATCTATTTTCATGTTTCAGCCTTTTTGAGGATGTCTACAGAGCACTCAGTTTCCTCATAGGTAGACCACAGGCAGCAGTAAAACCTCTATCTAGTTTAGTGGAAAATGAATGCAGGATTTCTCATGGAGTTTCTAGTTTAGAATGAGGACTGATCCAATACTGCATATCCTCACAGTATCATCTGTGTGGCAGCTCTCCAATGGGTTTTGCTGAGCAGCCCTCTGTCAGATAAGCTCCCACAGCTTCTGAGACCTCCTCTCTGTTTCCCAGTTACTGGCCGGAGCACCGTTCGGCAGCACAGTCAGCAAGACCATTCCCGAGGAGCATAAGAAATCTGCTCAGGACCTGGACACCATCTGGTCACTAGGGGCAAGACTAAAATGACTTCTTCCTGTTTCCCTCTCATTGTTCTGTTCTAATCATTAGTTACTGCTCTTATTGATGGGCTCTGGTCTTTGCAGGGCTACCTCCAGTACTCTGTTTTGTTTTATGGCTACTACGGTCGTGACAGGAAGATTGGGAAAGCTGGATATCGCCTGCCTCTTGCCTACTTCCTTGTTGGAATGGCAGTGTTTGCTTACAGCTTCATCATTCTCTTGAAAAAGTAAGACCTCCCATTTATTGCTGTTCATAAACTTGTATACTCAGGCAATTGTTAATGGTGTATTTATCCCATTTCCTCTGTATTTATTCTATGTAATTCCATTAACCTGTTCACGTCTGCTAACACCAGGGAGACAGGCTGAGTTTAATTCTAGCTTGCACTTTATCTTGTTGTTATTTCTCTCTCTCTTCATTTTCACAGTCTATGAAAGGAGGGAATCACACAAGATAAATGTGTGCTTTGTGTTTGTATAACATAAAGTCCAACACTCAAGGAAGTCCTTTCTGTTTCCCTCTTTCCTGGTGTAAATATTGCTATGGCAGAAATCTATATTTGAAGTGCAATGCTTTCAGTATTATTACTCCTATCTGTTGAAATGGAAATACAGAAAGTCCATCCTAGATGAAATACCACTTGCATTGTTTTAGCCAGTATGTGGCATCCCATTTTGAGTGTAAGCATGATTTCTTTACTGTTGAAGGGCCTGGAGTAGGAGTTACTTAGCAGAGAGAGCAAGACTGCTGGTGCTGACCATAAATCCAGAGATGTGCCATGCTTGGAGAGGGGCAAGGTCACTCTATCCTCTCTGGATTTGCTTTCCCTTCCCTTCTGGCATATGCCTATTTATCTAGCATAGTGCAGTCCAGGGACATATTTAGCACTGTCTGTAATAACTCTGTGTTTTAAAGCTGAACCTTCCCTTTTCATTTATTTTTATTCCACTTGCTGGTTTGTGCCAGGAGTCACTGATGCCTGACACTAATCTACACATCTGCAGTTTCTACAGATACGATTACCTCTTCTCCTTTTGACTTATCTCACTCACTCTTTGCTTAGCTGCTTACAGTTCCCCTTTTAATGTTGTCCTTTTGGATGCCCTTTCTTTCATAAGCTATTAATCTTCATTTAATTTCTTACACTTTGCAGTATTCTGACATCTTACCCTATCTGAGCTGAGTAGGGGAGGTTTTCTTTCTTGTTCTCAAATTATGTAAAATGGTACTGGGTTTCTATTGAACAATAACATCTAATTTTGATCATGAAAACAATACAGAAAGCAAACAGATCTTATGCATGTTCACTAGTTTTACAAAACTAACTTATAATCACAGTAATAATGATTTTAGTGATGGTATCTTCCAGCTGGATCCTACCTGGAGATTGTAAAACTGGAATATATTTAAGTCCACAGCTCTAGTATAAATGTATAAAGAATATAAATACCAAAATGTCCTTCCACAGTGAGTCACTTCAGCACTAGAACAGAAGTGAAGCTCATGCTCTGAGCCTCACTCCATTTTATTTTCTTCAGAAAGCTGCCAAGAATGACACTAACTGCTGCAAACTTTTGGTAGTTCTAAAGGTATAGGCTCCTGAAAATAATGAACCAAATCAGTGATTTCCTTCACACATTAAAAACAGTTGAATACTTATTTTTTTACAGAATGGCAAAGAACTCAAGAATGAGTTTAGCCAGTGCTTCTGATGAAACTTACACTTTCTGTTGGAGACTGTTCTGCGCTTGGGACTATTTAATAGGAAACCCTGAGGCTGCAGAGAGCAAAGCTGCTGCTATAGTTAATAGCATTAGGGTGAGCAACTGACCTTCAAATTATTTAGAGTTGATTTGTTTGTCAATCATTAAGCTATATGTCTTTCCTCTCATTCCCTTGCATATCCTATTGGGTTTTGGTATCCATTTACAGATCTGTCTGCCTAGGAGAGGGCTGTATCACATCTCTGTGTGATACTGCAGTCACATCACACTTGCTGATGCTGTCTGTCTGTCCCTGCAAGGCCATTGGGGTGTACTGTGGAAGAGCTGTATTTATTGCCACTCTATATGTGACAAGAAGCTAGATAACTAGAAACAAATTTGCTTGTGATGCAGTTTCATTAATTAATAGAATCAAATTCATGTTAACAATGTGAAAACACTTTTATATCACCTCTCCACAACAAATAGTCCAGGGACATCTTAAAGCTCTCTTAATATTAGAAAACTTCTTCAAATACAGATGTTTTCCATTGAGAATTTAGGAACAGATGTGGATTTCATCAAAAGTAATTTTCCAAATTTGGTGTGTTCTCATTAAGTTATTGAACCATATTACTTCAAATTGTGTCACAGAAAACTTAAGCTATGATATTTAGTTGTAATGACTGAGGATTATTTTGACAGTTCTGTGTTATATTACTGACATATGGATTCTATAGGCATATGCTGAAAAAAGATCTGGTGGTGTAAACTTCTAGTTGTACCCCATTGATCATGCATGACTGAAAGTGCACAAGTATTTGATTACTGTTCATTTTATCTCAAATCTCCTTCACTATTTAAACTCCCTTATCACTCTTAAAAAGCTATGCAATACAGAAGGGTATTTATCTACTTGTACTTCTAGGATGTAAAGCTTTTTATTAGTATACTTGATCACTTCTGTGAAATATATGTGCAATATTTTTGCTGAACACTATTAAAATGATATTTTTTTCTATTTCTTTCAAGGAAGCTATACTGGAAGAGCAGGAAAAGAAGAAAAGCAAAAACTTGTATGTATCTAAGATCAGAGATACCTTTCAGAGCACTGTTTCAATGCAGATAGTGCTCATCTGCTTGTCTCATATTTCTAGAAACCATATTAGAGAAGACCCCTGGTGTCAGAAGACAACCTACTGTGTTGGCTGTGTCTCTTCTTTTTTTCCCCTCCCAGGGCAGTGACGATAAGCTTAAGAATTATTGCAAACATCCTTGTGCTTCTCTCACTTGCTGGCAGTATTTACATCATATACTTTGTTGTGGATCGATCCCAAAGGTTAGAACGGACCAAAAAGGAATTGACTCTTTGGGAAAAAAATGAGGTACACTGTCTTTATTCTACCTCTGTGTTAGAAGCAGGATAATAGTCTCAGGCCTCTCTATAGCAGTAGTGTAAATCACAGGAGAAATGTGGGACAAGAGGGCAGGCTGGTGGTTACCTGGATTTGTCTTCACACACTTGCTGCAGCAAGGTGTTAGCAGGGCTGAAGCAGGCAGGGGGGTGCTGCAGGTCCTCATTTCACAGAGAATGCACTTCTAGCTGGCCCTTATTTTGTGAGGGCAAAGCATAAACTGTCCTGTCACTTACAAAGCTACTTGTCCTTCTGTGACTGAGTTGAGTCAACACTGGGCCAACAGACCAGAAAGGAATTGGCTTTGACAATAGCTATCCGTGTCAACTAGAGGATACTGAAGGTTCTGTGAATGTTCAGTGGAATATTTCCACTCAGAGGAATGAATAGATACTGACAGCAGGAAGGGAAAATAGGTGCAGAGAAGCTACTTACCCATTTCAGAGGAAGACACTGTCTTCTGTTTCCCACATGTTAAGTTTTATCTTTTAATTAAGTAGTACCTTTAAAGCTATGGAACAAGCATACTTGAGTGCTATTCCAGATCTAGAATTTTGGATCAGAACTACTGTTATTACTAATGCCAATAATAACTTTTTAAAGCATCTCCTCCAAGACAAGCAATCAGTGAAGCATGTGCAGCAGCAGCATTCAGTCAGCACTCAAGGTGCCACAGAATATTTACATGAACAGCTACAAAAGTGCTGCATCTTTCTGTTCCGTAGGTAAGTGTAGTTGTGTCACTGATTACAATGATTGCACCCTCTGCTTTTGAGCTTGTGGCAGCGCTGGAGATGTATCACCCAAGGACCACTCTTCGCTTCCAGCTTGCCAGGTATGGCTATTATGCAGAGAAGAGAGAGAGGAAGAAGAGACATGACTTCTGGTCACTTATTTTAGTCCAGTCAAACCAGAGAATGTATGCAAAGTCGATGGGATAACAATTTACCTGTATCTTATTCTACCTGTTTTCAGGGTTCTGGTTCTATACCTGGGAAACCTCTACAGTTTAATCATTGCTCTCCTGGATAAAGTTGACAGTATGAGTGTCACTGTAAGTTTAACTTGGTGTTTTCTGATGTGTAAAGCTATTAGACTTTATAGACAAAATTTAATTTATTTTGAAGTATATGAAATCAGATGAAAATCTGTTTGAAACTGATTAAAACATTAGTTTGATAGAATTATAAGGTTTAGTTTGTAATGTTTATTTACAGCTATTTACAGTTTTTTAGGATAACTGGATCAATTTGTTTGCTGATGTACAATATGATGCACAATAAATAGATTTCCATTGCTTAGCTACTAAAAAAAAAAAGCCATTACTTTAGGCAAATATTTCCAGCTCCATACAGCTACTTAAGTCACCTAAATGCTACTTGAAAATACTGTAAAAAATGCCTCAATGTGTTTATGTCGCAGAAGGTACAAACACCTGCATGTATGTACAGTTGAAAAGCAACTTTTGGGAACTTATTGTTTCAGGACTCTGATGTTAACAACAATGCAAGTAATTCTACCACCTTCTTAGCTACCAAAACTCTTTCTAAAGAAGACAATTTATCTACAACTATTCCTAATGTAGAAATTAAAAGAAATGGCATCATCATGTTGGAAGAGAGTCTTACTCAAGGCTTGACAGTCTCTGACTCACTGGTTAACAACACAGCTTCCCTTAACACCCAAAACCCACAGGACCAGTGCTGGGAGACATATGTTGGCCAAGTATGTAATCATTTTATTATATCATCAATTTATTCCTAATCTATCCTTGACCAAAAAAATAAGCACTAAATGGGTCTCTTTTGTGGCTTGATGATCCTACTGGCATTGGGATTTTGTTTTGTATGAATAATAAGCATTTCTTTTTGTGAAGCCATTAGCAAGTTTGTACTACAACAATCAGTATAATAAAGAATTGGGTACCAACAAAAAACCAACCCATTTCAGTTTATCTAGGTAAGACTCCAGAATGGTCATTAAAAAGAAAGCTTAAAGCAGAGTTTTATTGCTGCAGGCAATAGAAGAGACCTTGGGAGTTGATTATATTTGTTCTCTTTGCTGGAACAAAGATTAGTATGGGAAAAGTCAAACAGGAAAAGCTAAAAAAGAAATAATTTGTATATTCAAATCATATTTTATCAGGATGCTAATATTGAGCCAAAATACAAGTACAAATGCAGAAAAGCCACATGCAGTTCCTTTGCTTCCAGAATGACTCAGTGTGTGTGAATACTGTGTGTTTCAGGAGATGCTAAAGCTTTCCATTATCGACATGATTTTCACAGTCGCCAGCATCCTGCTCATTGATTTTTTCCGTGGCCTGTGTGTCCGATATTTAAGTGATTGCTGGTGCTGGGATCTAGAAAGCAAGTTTGTAAGTAAAGTTTTTATTTCATCAAAGTAAGGTGCTGAAGATGAGCAGGCTCTTTCCCTTTGTACTGAATGTCCTTCAAGCCTTTCATCAGATAGATAATTTCTTGTCGCATACATCTTAAAGGCACAGCTCACACTGAATTTAAATTGGAGGATGCAGGGTAAATGCTGAGATTGGATGGTTTTCTCAAGCCTGGCCATAAGCTCAAAGATCTTTATTTTTCCCTAATGAGATCATGGAGCAGTTCCAGAGTCGAAGATTAGAGAGAGCACAGAGTTCCTCCTTTCTGTAGCTGTAACATCTATCCATAATGTAGACAGGAGTAGCTGTGGTCTGAGAAATAATAACCAAAACCATATAGCCCCTTAAGAAAATTACAGTGAGTAATATTTGTTTAGCAAGAAACTCCTGGCATGAAAAGCTGAGAATTGTTCTTTGTGCTTCACTAAAGAACTGAAGTAAACTAGAGAGGAATTAGTTTATGTAATCCTCTGCTGCAGACTAGGTTTTATTGTGTTCCCACTGCCTGCCAAAACTGATATTTGATCAGGATGTTTCAGGCTATGTGCTGTTTGCAAACTGATTTAGAGAAATGCTTCTAATAAATGATCTGGGAAAAAAACAAACCAAACCCAAACAAAAAACAAGGTATTCATCCAACACTGTGTTTCTTGTAGCCAGAATATGGAGAATTCAAAATTGCAGAGAATGTATTGCATTTGGTCTACAACCAAGGAATGATCTGGTATGTATTCCATCAATGATTTTTCTTGTTCTTTGATAGCTGATTACTAAGCCAATCTAAGACAATTTCTAGTGAAACCTATTCAAGTAGGATATCAGTGGGGCAGCCTTTTATACTTCATTATAATAAGAGATTGTCTGTTGATAGTGAGCTGTTGTGCAAGAGATTTTATTCCTATGTTATTTTGCTATTAGAATTGCTTCTGGCAGCACTGAGCACTGATGTGATACTATTTTTTCAGGATGGGAGCATTCTTTTCACCTTGCTTACCAGCATTCAATGTTCTCAAGTTGATTGGACTCATGTACCTGAGGAGCTGGGCTGTGTTAACGTGTAACGTACCACATCAACAGGTTTTCAGGGCATCTCGGTTAGTCACAACAAGAACAAAAGATAAAGAATAAATCAAATGCAGACAATGGTGATGTCTTCTGTGCAGAGGAACAAAATGACAGATCTTAGTTCTGAAAGTTTGACAGATTTGACAGTAGTAATGATAGCGAAGGTCTGTGAAAAAAAGAAACGCAGTTAGTGAGGAACTGGAGGATTTGTAAAGCAGGGTAGCAAAAGACATACAAGAACTGAAAAACATGTCAGGGCAGTGCTCCTGAACCAATATATGTGGCCTAACATAAATGCTTTATTTCCCTGCAAATCCAGTTGATCATAATAATCTGTGTGTTAACTCTTGCAAATTCTCTTTGACAGCTATGAAGTGTATCTGTTGTGTCACATTTCCCCATTTTTCTTCTATCATGATGAGTATCTTGTTTACTCAAAATGGAAATAATTTAGCATATCTTTAATTCTCAAGGATCAATTATTTCTAACATGTTTTGAAGATGAATCAGCTTCTGCTGCTGTTCTTGTTCTCCTGCCCAGTACAACCTAGGCAGTAAGGTTAGCTTTTATAGACCCTTCTCTGGCTGCAGCAGTGGTGTCTGGAAAGCAGTACAAATAGGATTTTGATCATTAAGAGTCTGTTTAAATTGGCTCTGCTCGGGCTTCCTAACCATAGCAGAATGATTTTGATCTTTCAAAAATGAACTTGTTAAATAGATACAGACTTGCACATTTTATGTTGCTTCTGTTTTTCTCTCTGATTAGTAAAATCTGAAACATGTTACACCTTCTTGCAGATCCAATAATTTCTACTTGGCCATGTTGCTGTTCATGTTGTTCTTATGCATGTTACCAACGATTTTTGCTATTGCCCGATATAAGCCATCTTTAAGCTGTGGTCCCTTCAGGTAAGTCATGATGGACTAATGAAAATGGCAAGGATTTTATTCCACCCTCTCACAATAAATTCATCAAGTTCAATGCTACGCAAATTACTGATTTATTTTTTTTAAGTTGATATGCCAATGTATTTTTGCTGCCAATATTTTCCATCTTGAGATTTAATTAGGTGAATGCGTCAATGCTTTAGGTGAGGTTTGACATTTGGTTTCATATATGTAGTTCAGTTATTTTATGTTTCTATAATGTAGTGTGCCACAGCACGCTAGCACACATCACCATCTGTGTCTCAATTCAAGCTCCTTCTAAGTCTTCCAATGTTTTTGTGCTTTGGACTAGTAGTTAAAAAGCAAATAATGAGCAAGATTTTTACTGTGCTGTTCCAAAATTGCTTTGGGTGAAACATCTTGTTTATTCAGTGCAACACTGCTTAACAAATTGATGTATCTAGGATTTCTTACAACTTCATTTTACCTTTTTTTTCCCCCCCTCTTGCAGTGGACAAGATAAAATCTATGATATTGTTTCTGAAACAATCCAAAATGATTTTCCCACATGGTTCAACACCGTGATCACTTATATTAGCAGTCCTGTGGTTGTCCTTCCTGCACTACTACTTTTATTGTAAGTACTTCTTGTTTTCACAGGCATCCTAATTTGACTTGATTAATACTGGCCTTGTCTCTGGAGAGTCCAGTGTTGATACTGAGGAACAAATACTGCATTATTGTAACTTTATTAATCAATTTTAATTGAAGTAAGTAATTATATTAATTTTATAGGCTTTTTTATTATCTGAAAGAAGGCCACCTTATTGAATACATGGTGTATTACTCAGACAGGAATGAGAGTATGTTAAAAAGTCTGTCATCACATTTTCAAAAGGTAATTATTCTTCTGGGATACTGTGTTAGAGCAAGTTCACTATGTTGTATCAAGGCTTGCAGCACTGCTGGATCCAGGAAGTTTTAAGATCTTTCTTCCCTCTCAAGAGCTCCTCAGAAATTAATTTTCCATTTCCTCATGGTCATTAGTTTAGTTTATGACTGGAAACAGGTCTCAGTCTATCATTTAAAGAAACTACTCAGTCATGCTGATTTCTGACAAGATAAACCAATTATGCAGGTCTGCTCTTAAGTGCTAATATAATATAACTTGCTACAGACTTTCCAGGGGAAGTCCTTTCTTACTCTAGTTTCTAAAAAAATTGTTCACAGCTGGGAATTAATACTTATTTTGACTTGCTTCAGTTCACTTTGTTCTATGAAGTATCATTTCTCTTGCATGTACCTTTGTATCATTTTTCCCCTGTAAACTACAGACAAGTGCAGCCTGTCTCACCAGTGGGCTTTTCAGATAAATCAAAAAGACCAAAGCAATATTTCCTACTTGGTCCCAGCCATGTAAATATGAACATATTTACAAGCTTAAGTAGATCTATTGATTGCTCGAAGCTGATGGCTAAGCACATATGTAAATGTTTGTGGTATGAAGTCTAGCTGTAAGACTTAAGCTCATCTGAAAGCCAGGATAATGGATTATGTCAGGCCGGATCTGATTTCAGCTGTGCCAGAGGAAACAAGGTGTTACTCTAATCAGTCAACAAAATTACATTGGTACCAGTGTGCAAACTCAGCTGTAATCCCAGCATCTCTGCTCCATAACCTTGAATTAGGGGAAAAAATTAGGAAAATATTTACTCATATTTTAATTTTGAGCATGTTCAGAATTTAAACCTGGACAAAAATGCTGGAAATCCATTAGGGGTTCCATGCACAATAAAAAAACCCTGCAAAAAACACAGGCACAATTAGAACCACTGTTAAGTCTGTTTTCAGTGTCATTTCTTTCTTTCACATATGTTTTCTTGGAAAAAAGGCTGTGAAAACAGCATCACCTGAAGCTGGGCATCACTTTGATGTATAAACCCTCAAAGAGAAAACTGTCACAAATGTCTGAAGGGACTCATAATTGCCTCTTTCACTTCTAGCATGCTCATCTATTACCTACAAAGTATAGCAAGATCATTAAAATTCACCAACAACCAACTGCGAATGAAGATCCAAACAGTAAGTAAAGCACAAAATACTTTTACATGCAATTTGGTGCATCTTCAGTAAAGTACTACCCTAATTATATCTCTGAAGTCACTTCCAGTATTTCACAATGTAAAACTAATCCTGGGGGTTTTATCCTCACACAGTAATGTGTTTACTCTTTAATCCATAGTAATTTACTGCTTCATGTTCTTCTGAATGTATTTTAGGAAAGAACTGAAGATAAGAAAAAGGTGGTTCAGATGGCAGTAGGTAAGTTGGTGAGCCCTAGAAGTGCTACTACAGCAACATAGTGATCAGAAATGACTACTAAGGGCAACAAGGAATGCATCCTAGTTGGATTTCCTTTGTTATAGAAGCTAATTTCAGCTTTTGGCTCTTACCAGCACAGTGGTTTGTTGAATTCATTTGCATTCATACTGGAAATGGTGTACACTGTGAACTAAAATGGGGGTCTTGGGGAGAGACATTGGCTTGTTGTCCATTTTGGAATCTTATAGTGTAGCCTCCACTGTTTTTTCTGTGTTCCCCAATGCCATATCTGCCATGTACCATAGTTTGCCAATACTCCCCTTTATCATCATGTCTCCCAGTGCGACATCAGTTACTCTTTTCTTAACATAGTGTCCTCTTAGCGTGGAATTCTCTGACCAGAAGGTGAACTTGAGCCACTGCTTTATGTAGCAGCTTCTAAATTTAGAGATCCAGACAGTTGTTGTAATAATTTCTGTTTTCTAGCCAGAATCCAAAATCTGGATGGGAATGACAAGAGACCTGAGCAAGAAAGTGATCTTCTCGGCCAAGAGGTTTCTGTTCGGTCCTCTACTCCCCGAAAGAACGGCAGTGTCTTGAACTTTGAATCTCCTGTGAGCAAAAGCACCAGAATACAAACCATTTCCCAGTCTGTGCCCCAAACTGTGCCCTCCACTGATGTTGCAAGACCTGTTAATGCGAACCCCACAACTTCAGTATCTTTGACACCAGCTCCCTCAGTATCAAGTGTACAGAAACCAAGAAATGATCACACCACAAGCAGGCAAGACTGATTGGGTTTTGAAATGGCATTTCTTCCAACAGCTTCATGGAATACCTGGGTTTATTTACAAAATAGCTGTGTATTGAGATTGTCTGGAACAGTAACTTGAGGGGTCAATTGTCTACTGCCTTTTCTCAGGGAAGAACAAATATATCTCCTAATTTCTAGTGTATGTTTCTCAAAATGGTCCTTGAAACTTGGAAAAATGGCAATTGTGTAATCTCCACCATTACAATCCACTGTTTGACTTCCAGAGCAATGAAATTTTTGTTTTAATTACATTAATAGGCAAGTGTATATCTCAATATTCTGTTTGTTTTCCTTCCTAAAGGTACCCAAGTGTTGTGCATGGAAGTACAAGTGAGCTCTGTAAAACAAAGTCCTACACACCAGTGACTTTCAAAAAGCACACTGAAGATACTCATTCTGAGCCTCTATTCAGAAAAGGCATTCGGCAGGTAAATCCAGATGCCCTTGGGGCAGGGCCTTCTGTTTTTCTGGGACGTAGACCATATGCTACCAGGTATTTTCTGGTTAATGAAAATGAGCCCCGTAAAAAATCACTTCGTTCTAGCTCTCGACTCCAAAGGTACCTCAGAAAAGAGGAATCAGGAGACATTATTGAGTTGTATCCACATAATGTCAGAAGATATGTGGTTCGAACACCACACGAGATGTATTCCCCTCATCCCAGTGAAGATGAGGAGGATGAAGAGGAACTTAGGAGAGAATTCATGAACAGATCTCATCGTCCTCGCTCACTTTCTGATCTTCGCCCACCACCACGATTTTACATTGGGGAACGTGCTGATGGCCACATTCTTATGAGCAAGGATCTAGCTAGAGTCCATTACAAATCCTGGAATGATGGTTTTGACCTAGACCTGGACAGGCCTCCATATGCTTACAAGAAAGTGCACCTGAACTATCCTGAGCCATGTGTGAAACCAAAATCAAAGCAAAAGCTGGAGCAATCCCTAACAGAATCTGATTCTATTTCCATTGAATCCAGTAGTGATCCACAGAACAGCAGCAATGACCAGTATATCCAGGTCATTCATAGCAAGGAGAAATACCCAAAATCTGGGAAAAAACTCACCAAAAAGAAATCAAAAAATAGTCTTGATCTAAATATGTCTGAACCTAATGAACTGGTATGCTCAAATGTTTGAGAAAGCATCCTAGCTTTTGTGTTTTCAACTGGTTTAGGTGCAGTTGTTGTACTTGCTGTTTGAAGCCTGTCAGAGTAACTTCGACAAAGTCTTTGCCACAGCAGTGTGTGCAGCCACTCGAGGTGGTAAAATCATAGTTAGCCTTGTGTTTGACTGTTAACTGTACCTTGCTTTACTATCCCAATACATTGCAAAACTTCGAAAAGAAAATTAATCCAATTTATTACTTACTGTTATGCTGTTTAAAAAAAAAAGAAAAAACAACCCAAAACCCCAACTACTGGAAAAACAGAAGCTATGACAGAAGCTATGTACTTGGGGCACTTTAATTAAACCAGTATTAAAAATATGTCAGATGAGGCTCTCTTTGTCTCTTAGATACTTTCATAGCTATGTATGTTTCCACTGAAAAAATGCAGCAGGTCAACTTCCTACAAATAGAGTTGCTATTTATAGTAGAGTTTTATGGCACCTTGATGTGCCTAGTTTTGAATATGGTATAGCTCAAACAAATCAGCAACAGGTTTATTACAGAGAATAGTGAGTTTCCTTAGTGTACTGCATAGGGAGCAGAGTTACATGATGGTAGCAGTGCATACCAGCCTTCTAGCTGAAATCCTACATCTTCCATTAATCTTCTGGTGAGACTTCTCATCCCAGCCTGACAAGCTTTACTGTGGAGAACTTTCTATTCACAGCCTTTAAAAAGCTTACTTCATTACTTTTCATTTACTTCTATTTTACACTTTTTTCACACACTATTGCAATTTTACACCTCTTTACATACCAAAGGTGATTTTTTTTGTTTGTTTGTTTTACCATGTCATTTGGATTAAACTAGGATACCACTGGCCTTTAGCCAAAACTGCGCTTTCTCCTTGCAGTCGCTTCCACCAAGGCCTGCTGTGCAGCCGTGTCTCGCCGGCCTCGCAGGGGTGGTGTGACCGGCCGTCAGCGGGCATGGTGCAGCCTGTAAGAGGGTGAGCAGGGTGGCCCCATCTCTAGGTAAGAGAACAGCACCGCCTTCTCCCTGGCTCCCGCAGGTTTTGAAGGCCGGAGGCGATCCGAGTAACGTTTGCTCAGAGCTGCCTCGCTTGAGGCCTCTCTTCCCCTTAGGCTGCTGCCCAGAGTGAGAAGTTCAATTCTGTCAGCTCTCTAGGAGAGCCACGCCACGGCCACTCGCGGTTCTCGGCTGGCCTGGATAGCCGATTCAAAGCGAGCTGAGCTGAGCCATCTCCCGGCTCTGGGGGCCGGGCCAGCAGGAGGCCACTGCCCCTCAGGTGAGGAGGTGGTGCTACATCGGCCCACAGGGGCGGTGCAGAGCTCTCACAGGCGACAGAGCGGCGGCTGCACCCTACCCGGCTATGGACTACGCGGGGCTAGCCGAGGGGGCGGCTGAGAAGATGGAACTCTACCGCCGGGACCCTGACGGCTGGCGAGGCTGCCGGCGCACGGTGAGCAGGCAGGGGGTGGCCAGAGAGGGCGGCTGAAGAGGAGGGGCGGGGGCTGGCCCGGCGTGGAGGCTGAAAGCTCCCCCCTTCCTGCAGAGCGAGGTGTCGGTTTCTTGGAGACCCTCCGCGGAGTTTGCTGGCAACGTGTGAGTACAGCCGGCGCCCCGCGCCCGTTGCCCGAGCTGCCGGGGTGAGGGATCGCCCCCTGCGGGGCGACTGGGCCTAGGCAGCGGGGAGCAGCATGGTTTTGGTTTGGTCTCGTCCCGCCGCAGGTATAGAGGAGAAGGGATCCTGCCTGCCAGCCCCGAGGATGTCTGGGAATGCATAAAGCCGGTGGCCGGCGGGCGCAGGACCAAGTGGGACCAAAACGTGAAGGACTTCGAGGTCATAGAAGCCATCAGCGATGTAAGTTCATTACAGCCTGTTTTGGTGTGATCAATATTGTGTTGTGTTAAGAAGCATTGGGCTCTGCACAGACCTTGCTGTTGTAGTGCCTCATGAGACAGCCATACCAAAGGTGATGGAGGTAAAAAGATCTCAAGAAGCTGTACAACCTCTCTGAATCAGTTTGTCAGCTGGGTTTTGGAATGTATTTTTTTCTACAAATTTCATACATTCTTTTAATAATGGCTCATCTCTCTGGAAAGAACTATTAACGTGTTCTTGGTTAAATACTGCATATTTAATATATGTAAATGTAGATATTAAAGTTTCCTGTGCTGTGTTGTTAATGCTGCAAATCAAGACAAGCATGATTATTTTTAACAAAGTGTTTGTGAGGGAAGAAATGTTTAGAAAATACGTAGCCTTAGCTAAGTGGTGAAGTGTTCATGTCATGAGCCATTAACTCAGGTCCTGCCTTTCACCATGGCAGCACGCAACACTGCACTTGCATGTTACACTCTGACTGACCTTGGGACCCAGCGCTTTGTCCCAGTGCCTCTGTCATTAAAATAGAGATGCTATTCCATGTGATATGATGCAAAATAGTTATCTTTGTTAGCTTCCTGGAAAGAAGTATCTTAACTATCCTATGAGCATAGATGCGCAAGATTTGCTTTTCAGCATCACTTGTGGTATCTGTCCTTAACCTGGAAGCAATGAGTTATCATTCTGTTGTTCTCTGTTAAACTGCCCTTCATCAACACACTGTAGTGCCTTTTCACTGTGCTCATTTATGTTTGTTCAACAAAGGGTGTAATAGAACTCCTTGATACAGTATAGAAAGGGTAACTGAAAGAGTACCAGAAAGTACAGGGTGTTTTCTGCTGTACTTTTGAAAGCATCAACTGACATAACTCTGTTTTGTGATTTCCAGACTGTGTCTGTATGCAGAACCACAACCCCTTCAGCTTTCATGAGGATTATTTCACCAAGAGAATTTGTGGATGTGGTACTAATGAAGGAATATGAAGATGGGACGATGCTATCTGCTGGTAAGATGCTTATATTCTCAGCATGTTCATGTTGGAAGATAACCAGCAGCTACTGGAAATGAATATAAAATAAAAAAGTGGCATACTCTTAGTAATTGTGCTTGATCAGAAGATAGAATATTAGTAGTCACTCTACGTTGTTGTTCTCATAGTACATAAGCTATTTTAACATTCAGATTATATTGTTGGCCTGTGGTTTCTTCCCTTGCTATGCTTTGGAGATTGAATAAGTATTTAACTTACTGTTAAGTTCTGGATTTTGTGTGTGTGTGTTTGTTGGGTTTTTGTTGTTGTTGTTTTTGTTTGGTGTTTTTGTTTTTTAGAATTTGTAGAACTTCCTAAAAGGAGTCACATTTAGGCTAGATCTCTTCTAATATTTTCTGCACTGCCTCTAGATTTTGGGGAAGCCATTGAATAAATGTACTACTTCTGTACATGGAAATAGTAGTTCTTATGAAACCAAATAGTGATGGTTTTTAAGGGGCTGCCAGTGCATGGAAGGATGTTCTTCTGTGTTTCCACTTTCATTTTGTTGTATACCTGTTATAAGTCAATGCTTTTGTTGCCCCATTCTTCAGCTGTCCCATTTTCCAATCATGTTCAGGAATGCCTTGCCAGGAATTTATATCCTTGCTAGAGAGCAACTTCTCAGCAGTCAAGTGACTTAGGTACTGTGATATGGATTTGTTGGAAGTAACTTGAATGATCTCTCAAAAAGAAAGCAATGTTCTTACACGACATGGGTTCAGTGAAACTCCCTCAAACTGTCTTGGTTAAAATAACAATTGCCTCTGAATTCAACACTTGTTTGATTTTTCCCGTTCCACGCTTGAAGTGGTTCCTTTTAATGGTCTCTCTGACAGCTGCACACTGAAAAGGTTATACTGCTGTTCTTAATTTTCTCTTTTAGTGAGGTTGCTTCTCAGCTGGTGCTTTGAGTGCTAAAGACTCTTTCCATCTGCTGTGAAAATGATACTTTTCTTGAATACTTTTTCTTACAGCCACCAATGTGGAGCACCCGCTGTGTTCTCCTCAACCGAATTTCGTGAGAGGTTTTAATTATCCCTGTGGCTGTTTCTGTATACCTTTTCCAGGGTAAGAAGTTATCTATTTGAACATCATGTATTCTGAAGTCCTTCGTAGCCATTGTGTGATATTTGTGTGTATGCCCATAGCTTCTTGGCAATGGCACGTTTCTGTCTTCCTTTGGTAATCACTGTGAGTGAGTGCCCTTTTTGTGTGCAATGAATTAGTCTATCTTCATTTCCTAGAGGGAATTCTTTAATGTTACAGAAACCATCATCATGACAGGGTTCTTGCTGACCTCTTAAGCAGAGATCCAGGGAAATATGGTCTTAATTTTTGGTAAATTGAGTCTCTGGTTGTTTATTACATTGCCATAATTCATAAAGAGAGTCACATACCTGACCAGGGCCTGGTTTAACTGTAACTTGATCTGCAAGGTTAGCCACATTCGTTGAAATTTGGAATTAACATCTGTTTGTGTTAAAGTACTTAGAAATACCTGTTGTTAAACAATACATGTAGAAGTCACTGTGAAGTTCTTAATGCTTTTAAACCACTGGCTATAAAATCACTTGCGTTATCTTTACAGGGAGCCAAACAAGACTCAACTCCTCAGTTTCTTTCAGACTGATCTTGGTGGCTATCTTCCCCAGACGGTGGTGGATTCCTTCTTTCCTGCTAACATAGCTGGATTTTACAGTAACCTGACCAAAGCAGTTAAGGCATTAAAAGCTTGACAAGACCATTGCTGACATCACCAACTGAGGGTATGAAAAAATCCTGGAGGCTTGAGGGTAGAAATAGGAAGTTGGCCTGAGGGACTTTTCTGCAAGCAAAGATACTTAGGAAAAGTGAAAGGGGAACAATGAATTAAGTAAAGCAGGTTTTTAAACCAGCATTTTCTATCTGTGTATGTGAAGCAATGCATTCTTTTCTAATATAATATCTTCATTTTCAAGATTAGAAAAATATCCCACTAGAGACAGGAAAGAGTCCTGGAGACAGCACTGGTGGCTGGCTGTGGAGAGAAGGTGCACATGCTGGATCTGTTCTTGGACATACTTTGTCAGTGCCTGTGAGGAGGAGCATTGCTAAAATCCACTTAGCACTGCAGTGTTAAGCCAAGTGCAGGTCAGCTCTGTTTTGTGTCCGAAGCTCCCTGGTAGACTCCTGTGGAACAATGTTCCTTCCCCAAACAAAGAGGTCACTCTTCTGCTGCTAGCACTCATAAAGCTGCTGAGGTGCTTCAGTGGGTCCAAGCCAGCAAATCAGTTCATAGGTCTGTGGTTGGCAAATAGACACTCTTCCTTTCTCTCCTCTGTACCCAAACCAGTAATTTCCACAATGTCATGAAGCAAACTGCACTGACATAGTGCCAATAAATAGAGGATTAAGCACTTTACTTGCTATTTTTGAAACTGCACTTGAAATGACCATTTTTAACTGGACTTGAACATTTTTGGTTCTCTAGGGATGAGAGCTTTTAACAGGTAAATAATCTTCTCTGTAGCTTTGACTTGGCCATAAGGACAGTGCTTTCTGTTTTTGTTTTTTTTCCCTCCTAAAACTGGGTTGCCTCAGCATTATCTTGGGAAATCAGCTCCTGATCTTGTGTACAGTGGTGTGTCCAGCTTTAGAAAAATATTTATGGTGCTGGTTACTGCTGGAATGTCAGAAATTGTTATGGATTACAGATAATTACAAAAGGAAAACTAATCACTAAATTAGGAATTTAAATGCAGGTTGTGATTTTAATGCTATAACTTGATTATTTAACAAGGTTAATATGCTCTGCTTTCTGTCCTTGTATTTGTTTTATATTTAGTATAGGGCATGGATTTGCACAGTTTCCGACTTACCCTGTGGAACAGCCTTTTTTCAAGGAAACTGTTTTTAATCTAGTCTCCTTTGTGTAAAAACTTGTGTGAGTATGATTAAATAAATATTTTTCTGCTACATCATGCTGTTTCTCTCCTGGATTATCCTTTAAAATAGTTCATCGTGTACCTGCTTTGCCATCAAGAGAAAGGAAGAACCACTTCAAACTCCAGCATCTCTCTGAATTCAAGGCAACAAGGGAGGGAAAAGCCTTCACTCTCATCTACATTCTCTGTTAACTTAGTAGGAAGGTAGTTGGGTTAGAACGCTCACCCTCTCAGCTTCTGTGCCCTGGACCTCTGACCAGAGGAAGGTTGGGAAAACCTCCACTACGTTATCCTCAGCTTCCTGCCTTACCCTTACAACACCATGAGACACTCCTTTCCTCCCACTACTCCATTGCTGGAGTTGAGATGGCTCTGTTAACTGCTAGTATAAAGTTACCTTGACAGACCTTGGCTGTCTTGGATGTTCTGTTGTTTGAATACAAAAGCTGAAGCATTGCAGGGCACCTTGGCATTTCGATCCACAAAGTCGCATTCCCCTTTCTCTGCCTTGGAAACATTCTGTAAGGCAGTGTTTAGCTGTAGGCTTGTAGGCACATTTCTTCCTCCTAGGAAGGTGAGGCAAGGAGCACAACTTGTGGAGTAAGACTAAAAACTTTGCGCAGAATGTGCTTCTGGTGTTTGTAAAGTTAATGGCTTAATAAAATAAAAGAGTACTATAGCTGTAATATATTTTATTACAACTAGTGTATTAATAAAGTCATTATTTTAAAATGCTACACTTTGTAACATCTCTTTCTGAATGCTGAAATAAGAATCATGCACATTTTGTGCTCATCTTAATTTATCTGACAGCTTGGTCTGTAACTGGCAGTAAGATTGTGTGTGCTTTTCATATGTGCTTTCTGAGTATCTCACTCTTAGCCAAATGGCTGTAAGTTATAAAATCCTTTTGTGTTTGTAATATTGGCAGTAGTCTGATTCCTCCTCTTACAAAGTTTTAGATGACTTGGTGGTAGCAGAGCTTGGACTTTTCCTCTTGATGATAGCTGTGATGGGCCCATCAGGTAATGCCTTGATTATATTCCATGCTTCAAAACGAGTGAGTCCATGCATGGCAGTTGTGTGCACTCGTAACAGCTCATCACCAGGCTGAACAGGGCTGCTTTGTTCTAATGCAGTCCCTGGAGAAATAAAGAAATAAAAATTCCTTTCAATTTTCTTGTGTAGGAGACTTCAAGGTATCTTTCTCTTATTAAAGATCACCAGCATGTTTGCTCTAAACCACCTGGTCTCAGCAGGATGCAAATCACTGGTGCTGCACAGGATAACGCTGCATTTACACAAAACACCACTTTCATGGGTGTAAGTCAGCAGGCAGTTATGAACTGCACAGGTTTGCATCTGCTTAAAACCTGCCGTGTACATATTTAAGTGTGTTTACCTTTAAATATCCTGTTGATGACGATGGGTTTATCTCCATGAATAGAGCCCTTCCCTCCTTCCAGACTGAATCCTAAACCAGCAGGTGTTTTTTCTAGAGTTACAGTGCAGATTGTATCTTCAGTTGCTGGAAACAAATGGGAAGTTAGTAGAAAGTAGTCTGAAAATCTAAAACATCTGTTTTAAAAAATGAATATCCGTTTTCTTGCAAAGGCACCTTAAACTGCCAAATGAAAGAGGAAAATTTCTAACTTCTCTTTTTGTCATTATAAGGCTCTCTGATTATGTTTGAATTCATGTCAGAATGAAAATATAAAGATGAAAGCTGGTGAAATTTACTAAAATTAGAGAAATCTGTTCAAGAACAAAATTTAAGGTAAATATGTTTGGCTTAATGTTAGTAATGGCATTGTCAACTACAAACTTGATAATTTTTATTTACAGTGTGTAAATAAAGCTACACATCTCCAGATCATGCTTTAGAAACAAGCCACAAAAATACCTTAAGAATGTAAAATGTTCTGCAAAAATCTAACCTTCCTCTATTTCAGATGTAGCCACCAGCTACATCAAACACTAGCACGTTGCTTGTTCAAATAGCAATTCTCTTTCACAAAGTCATGTAAAGTAGAATCTAATAATATTAGAATAAAGAATTGAGTTGTAATTATGTATATATCTATAATTATATATATCTAATTGATAATATATATAATATATACATACATACACACATATAATATGTATATTATCAATTAGGTGTGTTGCTACAATAATAATCTTTGTATGAATTTCTGTAGAAATACAGAGAATCACATTTGGTTTATTTCAGAGGGTTTCTTTTAGAAATCCATTAATTCTTTCTCTTTCCAGTCAAAATTATTTTAAGTATCTGTTTCAGGAATGTTTGAACTATGCTGTCTTT
This sequence comes from Bucco capensis, assembly GCA_013396975.1. Taxonomy (NCBI): domain Eukaryota; kingdom Metazoa; phylum Chordata; class Aves; order Piciformes; family Bucconidae; genus Bucco; species Bucco capensis. The sequence continues at coordinate 1,039,011 of VWZO01006928.1, read as the reverse complement.
AATCATGGTTCTCAGGTTTATATAGCCAATGTGTAAATGTTGCTCATTGCAAGGAGCTGCTCCATGAATGCCCAGATTTCATGTGATGAGTAAACACTTAACAGGTGGGGGCTGCAAGGTAATGCCACTGAACTTACCAGACTCTTGTGAAGCATCACTTGTTACAGAAGATGTACTAGAGTTGATTGAAACACTGAGATGTTTTTCTCCCTCTTTAGCTTTTCTAGTGACAACAACAGCTTGTCTGGGTTGTCGAGCCTGGCGCATGATTGCTGAGGCATCGTTGTGAGTAGCACCTTTAAGAGACTTTCCATTAATGGATAGTACTTCATCTCCTTTCTGGATAGTTCCTTCCTGAGCTGCTAGTCCATTGGGAAACACTTTGTGAACCTGTTGAAGAGCCCAATCACCACACATGGACACAATGAAAGAGGAGAAAAATGACAGATCACTAAATCAGTTCATACTTTTCACCACGTGCATTTTCCATTCTTTTGCCAGGAAGCAATAGCTTCTAGCACATCTCAGAACTGAGGGCTATGTAAATTTGTACAGAGAAGTTGTCCTGTGTATGTCCCTCCTCAAGCAGCCAGGAAACCTGTTTAGCTTCAGTATCAGAGGCCAGAGCCTTAGTACCTTACCTATGCTACTTCGTGACACTCTCACTGCTCTGCTAGTGGAAGAAGTTGTGAAGCTAGCTCTAGCTTCCAGACCCTGTACATGTCTATGCACTCACCTCATTCCTCCTGACCACTCGGCATGATCTACTATAAGCATGTGAATAAGGTGTTGGTTAGTGCCTGCTGGGGGCTGTGTGTTGTTCTGCCTTGGTTTTCAGAGCTGCTGTGGACCATGGTGCCCAGGGAAACAGGACACCACTGCCAAACACCTGGAGAGGGCAACTCCGTGGAAAAAGAATCCTGTTTTCACCAATTAAGTCCAGGATTCTTTTAACTCTGTCAGTACAGCTCCCTAGTTTATGCCAAAAGCCATCCTCTGTAGTAGAAAACCAGTAATTTGTGTATTTTTAGATATACAACTTGGTTTTGGAGTATTTCTTAAAGAAAGAAAGATGCTACTTACTGTTATTACTTTGTTTTCTAGATCAATGCCCCCTGCCAGGCTGAATCCAAGCCCAGTATCATCATCTTTATGCAAAATTGTAACATGTATATCATCAAATTCCTAGGCAGAGAAAGAAATAAAGTCAAGATATGTCAAGATGATTGGAAATGGGCCCATTGAAAATGGGCTTTTTTTTTCCCCTACTGTACATTTTATGATAAGAGCTTGGAGTATCTTAACACAGCAAGTGTGTAGCTGCCAGCAGAAGCTGAACCTTTTTCAATGCAGTGCCCTGGATGTTATCTGCTTTTTCTTTTCTTGGAAAGTCTTTACAGTTCTGGAAAGCATGCATTTAACATCGATTTTGATTATTCTGAGCTTTACTACGATTCTAGAAGAATCCAGTAAAAACTAAAGGTTGCTCAGTATCCCAAAAAGGCCTCCAAAATACCAATGCTTACTACTTCATACATTGACCTTACCTGCTGAATAACTGTTAACCCATTCTTTAAATGGGTTTTACACTTGCTAAGTTAACTTTGAAGGCTTCTTCAATATTTTTTGATCAAAAGAGCTAAACATTACTACTGGTACGTACTGAGATGACTGGTTTATTTGCATGTTCACTCCACAGCTTTCTGAAAATCATACTCCAAAAAAAAAAATCCAAAAAGCAGATTTACCTTTAAGGTTGCTTCATCTAGTGATTTGACTTCCTCTATAAGCTTTGCTAACTCTTCAGGGGAAAGCAGAGAGATGACAGACTGCCCTGACACACCGGATGCTTGAGGTGAGCCATGTTCCTGTTTCTCATCCTCTGTCTCATTGTCTGCTAGGCTCACAGTATATTCTCTCAACTCGGAGAGGCTGTGTCCCATTGAGACAAGAATAAGAAAGAAATGTTATGAAAGAACGTACCTACAAAAGCATGGCAGACACAATTTTGAAGCAGTCATCTTTTGATCTTAGTAGCATTTAATTGGGGTGGTAGCTCCTATAGTAAATATTATAAATGCATACAAATGTAAAATAATCATGTTAGCCTTAAGGAAGTAGAATTCATTACATGAAAGAACAGGAATAATCTGTTGGCTACAGGCAAAACCAGACTGAAATCTCTTTGATCATGTAGATGCTTGAAATATTTCTCCTTAAGTAGAAGGAACTTTGAAATATATGTATGTGTTTGTATAGTACAAATTACAAACAGATGTAACAGTTGTGAGTTATTCAACCTTCGTGCTCTAAAAAGTTCTCAACTTATTCTGTGCTTTACTATTGTGTGCTGCTGCCTTACAATGTTAATCTGGCAGTGAATCAACACAAATGCTCACAAATGCTGATCTGTAAATGTGATTTTAATAATAAGATATCTTACTTTAGTGAAAATCCAGTGTCCAGGTGGTGGTTCTGACTTGGAGATGAGAGAGAAGTCCCATCCTCTTCCAAAGAGGACTGAGACAATGTGTCCAGAGTTTCCCATGTGCTGTTTCCAGAAGAGGCTGGAGACTGAGGAAGGCAAAGCAGAGATTTCATTAAAGCAGATGACACCTGACTACTGATGGAATAGATTTTGCTGCATTTTTCATCGTACAGCTTCATCATCTCACAAGACTGGGTAGCAGTAAGTGGGAAACTTCGTGATCTTAGACTGTGTGCTTTTGCTGTCGATACAAGATGGGAAGTTGCAATGGCTTCTGTAGTTGAGAGACCCAAGGATTTTTCCGTGTTGGCATTGTTGCTTTTTTCTGAGCTAGCTGCAAGGACCTCCCTGGAAGAGGAAGATCTATCTAGGCTCTTTGTAGCCCTGACTACAGGTGACTGTTGTTGGTTAGTTTCACAATGTTGGAGAAAGGCCTGGGCTGGAGTGGCTTCTGACACTGGTGCAGTAGGAGAGTGTTCTTTCTGGACTGATGGTTTCAGGCTAAACCTTCGGTGTACTCTTTCAGGTGACTGAGGAGCACTCAAGGATTCAAATGAGCTTATTCTTTGTTTTATTGATGACCCCCTAGGAGAGACACGGGAAAAGCTGGACTGCAGTTCTTTGTTGGAAGTACTCTCAATATCAGGAAGACTTTGATCTGCTTGTGTTTTTAGACCTGAATTTGCTTTCCTCAGTCCTTTCAGGCTTTGGCGAAACCAGGCTGGCTTAGGTGCTACAGGAGGACCCTTTTTCACACTGTCATTTTCTTCTGATTTTAGCCCTTTTGAACTGACTATTTCACATTCTGATTTCTTCAGAGCTGTCTCTGAGCTGCTTTGATTTGGATTCTCTTTCTTTGTGTCGATGCTAGATTGCAAATCTAAGTGGACGTTGTTTTCACTCATAGTGGGATTAAACAAGCTTTTTATGCAGTCAGAAATTTTAACCCAAGGGTCTTCTGTTGTTGTATCAAGAGTATAATCTATCCGTGCTTGTCTTTTAAGTATAGGCCTTTGTATTGATGAAAGTGGATTCCCTGTATTAGAGAAACATTGATTATAAATGAGCATCTTTCTACTTCTCCATCCCCTATCTATGCATTGTTATTAATTCATTAAATTTGAATTTCATTCAAGCCTTCAGTAGCTTTTTTTAAAGTTTCTAAAAAGTTCAAACTGTTTTAAAATTCACAATTCTTGATTACAAGTTCCAATTCCTGCAATTAACTGAAAAATAAGGCTCCTCTATGCTTCTATTCAAGATCCTTTTTCTAAAGGGTCTGCAGTTTCTAAAGGTAAAGTGAAATTCTGGTGTGCTGCAATCATGATATTTCCTATAATAATTAAAATTGAATGCTAAAATTGCAATGTTGATTACAGCCTAAGGAAAAAGCTGGTGTTATAATTTTTTAAAATAATTTTTTCTACATTTATAAGTATATTTTATTCTAACAAGACTCTCCCATACGAAGATCTTTGATTAATATTTACGCTTTCTTAAATTTGTACAAAAATTTCTAGTTGTATTTTTCTAGTAAGTTAAAACTTAATTCTAATGTAGGAATATTTTTTTGTCTAATTTACTTAATCACAGACTGATTATTTTAATATTAGACATGATGGAGCTAAATGGCAGCAAACCTTTGTCCAGTACACAGTTACAGTTATCTGCTTCAGTGTAAAAATACTGGTTTTTGAAGGCATCATTATTTTTTTGCTCATCCAAACCAGAAGTTACAGAATTACAATAATGCTTTATGTTTTAAGAGACTTCTTGAGAATGTCTAGTTCCCTTAACACTAAGTTTCCTTAATTCTAACTAGCACAAGAAAATACTAAATAATTATTAGTGGTTTTTACTTGCAACACTTGACCTTTCTAACTGTGCATAAAATGTCCTTTAGAAATGCTAAAACTAACCTGTAATTTAAAATTTTCAATTTAAATAAGCAGCTTCATCTGAAGAAATACAGCAGTAGTGAACCTGTCCATTAGCACTTTTTTACAATACATCAGCTCTTATACTTCTTTTGATATAGTTTCCTTTTTTTCCCCCAAGATTAATCAATAATTTGAAATTTCATCTGTTCACCCCAAAATTTACAGATGTGTGTTGAAGTCTACATTTGAAGAGAAAGGTGAAGTCAGCTCGATACCCATTTTGGAATCCAAATTAAATGTTAGGTTTAGCTGCAAAAATAAGTTCATGGAATTAAACATACCTAATTTTGCTTTCCTTTCTTGATCTGTGCTCTCAGGAACAGCAGTTCTGAGTTCAGTGTCATATGCTGTAGGAGAAGTGGTAAAGACACTGTGGGTTACATCAGTTTGATGTCCTTCTAGCATTGGTTCTCCAACTTCCTGCTGAACAAACAGGAAACAGAAAAGTGTAAGAATGTAATTATTCAAACCACACTATATATTAATCTGAAAACCCCCATATCTTTCATTTGTTTTTAATCTGAAAAGAAATATTGACTAGAAAGCAAGCTTTCAATTCTGCTTGGGATATAATCCTTTTAGGATTTAATTTAGTGTGTATGTCAAAAGTGCTGGCATGATATTTTATGGTTACACTTGCCAAGAGGCTGAAAAAATGCAATTAACATCTCAAAAATGCAGCAATAAACTTCACTGTCATCTAAAATACTGCCTTCTATAATGTTCAATTTCTGTAAAATCTACCATTCAGTAGACTTTTGCAAACCAGTCAAGCAAATTTCCTCCAACTTCATATTAAACTCTCTATTCTGCTGAAGTCCTTAAACACAAGCCAGACGAGCTAAATTATTACTGCCATTTCAGAACTCTCCTTTTCTTGGTTTTGGGTGGAAAGATAGAGTGAGGGGATTTAGAGTTTGCAGTAAATGTCTTTCTCAAGATCATTAACATGTGCTCTGAAATTACTCATTTCTTTGTAACCAATGATACCAAGTTGCCATCTGCTCTGCTGTGACACTGGAAATGCTCTGTGCTATGTAGTTAAGCTTCTAAATCACTAACAGGAACCAAAATGAAACAGGAGAGAGAGTGAAAGTCTAGAAACAAATGAGATTATCCTGGAAAAAAAAGTAGTAATTGAACAGTTTCTTAGATTTTCTGTCATGGGGTTGTGTTTGTTGTGCAACTTTCTTATTCTAGGGAAACTTTCCTCCATCCCTTGCTTCCTATGGCCCTTTTTGAAAGTTGCTCTTGTGTTCTATTGCTGTTAGACACAGACATCAGATGTTCAGTAAATGAAGCAGCTAATTTGGAATATATATACTATATATATATATTTTGGAATATATATAATTTGGAATATATATACTATAATAAAATCCTCTCTTAATGATCTGAAATACATTCTGACAAGAAACCTTCTCTCCTGGGAACTTAAAGGAGCTATTACCCTGAGATATATAAGCTGTCTTACTAGAGGAAGTTATATTCATTAATAGAGCTTGACTTTTCATGGACGTTAATGATCTTAAGTTGGTTTTTTTCCTCCTTGTTGTTTCGAATTACTCAGTACTGAAGAACAATGTTTCATGCAGTAATAAGTTCAACAAGTACTTATTTCTCTGAATTTTACTTCTGCTCTTGTCTTAGGGGCTGGTGAAAGAATGAACCTCGCATGAGGTGCTGAGTTGAAGCTTTCTTGTTTATTAACATTATAAATGGACTTCACTTTAAGCTGTATCATTTTATTTTGATCTCTGCAGCTTGGAATTCAGTTTGGTGGGGTTGATGTTTTTGCCTTGCCTTGCCTTGAGACTTGTTCATTTCTACTGGCATATTACTAAACTCAGGGGAAAGAGGTTTCATTTTTAAAGAAACCACAGCTTTGTTTCAACATGCAGATCTCACAATCCCTTACACTCATGCAAATGTGAAACACTCTCTTTCTGCTCTACCTCAGATAAGAGAAGGAACTGAAATTTAGTAATGTGAAAATATGCATTAAGTTCTCAAATACTCTAGTTCATCAACAAATGCATGTGCCTCACAATTTAAATGAGTGTATTTAGTACCTCCTGGTCTGAAGAAAGATATATGAGCCCAAGATTGTCTGCTGTATGTATTGTTACTGCTTTCTTTCAGTAAAAATCCACTACTGAAACAAATTGTTTCACAACTTCCCTACTTCATAAATGATTTGGCTCTGTGAGCGTTGAGGTCAAGAGCAGCCACACCAAGCTGATATCAGAGGCTCTGCAAACCCCTCCAATGCCAGCCCACAGCACATGGCTGTTCAAATCACACTGGAACCAAAGAGTGCTCAATACCACCAGTGGGATGTGCTCACAGGGAATGACAGTAGGTTACTCAAATTCATTCTTGCTGCTGCTCTCACTGGGGTTTTAATTCTGATTCTTTGGTATGGGAGAAAGCTTCCTTCAGCCATTTCTCTGCTTTCTGACCTTAGTTTGAACATTGCATTTTGAGCTAAACTGGCTTCACTTAGACAAATATGTTATTTTCAAAACAGAAAAGCCTCATCCCCTTCCCCCAGTCCTCATATATGTACAATCACTTTCTTCTTCCCTGCTCTTCTTCCTGCAATCACACAAAGCCACTCTACCTTCATCTTTCCCCTGCCTCACAAATATGCAAACACAAGAAAAATTTTGCTTTACCTGAGCACTTGTAGAAGGTGATACAGCCACTTCTGACACAAACTTTTCTTTTCTGTCTGCATTGCACTGGTCATTACAGGTACAGTCCTGTTTAAAGTATTTCCTTGGTGGAGGTTTGGGCTTTGATGATTTAGGTTTTCTGACGAGGATCTCTGATGATTTCTTAGTGTTTTGCAAGGGTTGACCTCCTTCACTACAAGGAGGAGGAGAATTTCTCTCTGGATTACTACCAGACAGTGAGTACAGCAGGCCAGGCTGTCTGGTAATGGGTACATCAATGCTATGTACTCTTGCTTTCAAGTCAGTCAGTTGGTATGCAGCACCATTACTACATGAGGATCTAGGGTTGTAGCTGCTGTCACTGCTGGAGCGGGTCATGAGCTTCTGTGCCCTGTGGTTGCCATGAGCAGCATTCCTTTCGATGTGTTTTTCACAAGGGTGTCTTCCGTGCCAGCTCTTTTCTAGATTTTTAACACCTGTGTCAGGAATGTGTTCAAAATGTCTATTAGATAAGTGAAAATAGATTGCTTCTAAGATTCAGCTGATTAAATTTGCAGCTAAATGCCATCACTGATTGATGCAAAGGTGTGATTTATGGATTAAAGGCTTGTAGACTGTAGAGTCAACAGTCACATTTTTGGGCACTAAGATAAAGTTATTTTTTCCCAAAGAGGAAATGGCCTCAAGTTGCACCAGGGGCGATTTAGATTGGATAGTAGGAAAAATTTCTTCACCAAAAGGGTTGCTAAGCATTGGAACAAACTGCCCAGGGAAGTGGTTGAGTCACTATCCCTGGAGGTATATAAAATATATGTAGATGTGCTTCTTAGTGATGTGGTTTAGCGGTGGACTTGGCAGTACTGGGTTAACTGCTGAACTCAGTGATCTTAAAGGTCTTTTCCAACCAATGATTCTTTGGTTGCATACATCAGTAGTATAGTTTTACTGATGATGTTTCTGTTACCTTTGGTCCTTTAGAAGAAATGCGGACCCTAGAAGAAGTATCACGTATGCTGCTGTAGAAGTAGCAATATGTTACTGTGGGAGGATGTCACACCTGAACTGAGCAAACAGCTCTAGCCTTGAAAGGGGATTAACAAGCTGTTTGTCCCTAGGACAAATCACCTGGATTGTGCAGTTCCTTGCTGTCATAGTCCTGTCAACTACTGACAGTTGCTTGAAAATCTTTAAGCAGAGGCTAAGAACTAGAAAGGATGAGCAACAGGGAGAGGAAGTTTGCACAGAAATGTTTGCTGCAGATCGNTTTGTTTGCGAAGCCTAGCCATACATACTTGACTGTTGCCAAAGATTCTAATAGAGCATTTATTTATCCTATATATCTTTTAAGCCAAAATTACCATGTCTCAGTGAATGCACTTACTCCCTTACCTTTAGTACTCCATTGATGTCTCTCCTTTCCAAATCTGTTGTTTTCCACAGCTTGTGCAACAGCTTCCTTTAGTTGTTGCTCAGATACCTAGGAAATATCATGCCATCCTCCCATGAGATTGCTGTGGCTTGGTGAGTTACATTTACACANTAGTGATGTGGTTTAGCGGTGGACTTGGCAGTACTGGGTTAACTGCTGAACTCAGTGATCTTAAAGGTCTTTTCCAACCAATGATTCTTTGGTTGCATACATCAGTAGTATAGTTTTACTGATGATGTTTCTGTTACCTTTGGTCCTTTAGAAGAAATGCGGACCCTAGAAGAAGTATCACGTATGCTGCTGTAGAAGTAGCAATATGTTACTGTGGGAGGATGTCACACCTGAACTGAGCAAACAGCTCTAGCCTTGAAAGGGGATTAACAAGCTGTTTGTCCCTAGGACAAATCACCTGGATTGTGCAGTTCCTTGCTGTCATAGTCCTGTCAACTACTGACAGTTGCTTGAAAATCTTTAAGCAGAGGCTAAGAACTAGAAAGGATGAGCAACAGGGAGAGGAAGTTTGCACAGAAATGTTTGCTGCAGATCGGACAGATAAGGACTTTTCTCATCACTGTGGTAAGGTATCTTATGTGGCGTTTTATGAGCATTGTCCTCTTCCTTTCTGCTCTGGGTTACTNTTTATTTCTTTCACAAAGATTTTCAAGTCCTGCAAGTCCTCTAATGGAAATGAATAGACCTAATTACATCACACATCAGTTAAATTTAAAGCTAAGCAAGTGCATACCATTTGTATATATTCCAGTATTGGTGGAGTACATCCATCTATGTACTGGGATTGTACCTCCTATCTATGGGTGTGCTGTTTAAACTGGTTGTCTAGATAAAATGGATTCTATGAAAGAGGAATGTTGTTTTACATGTTTCAGAGAAGTGGATTTCTTGATTTATGAGTAGAAGATAATATAATCATATATTTTAATGATAATTTATGAAACGATTTAACGTTTATAATCATTTATATAGCATTTGGTGGTTTTTTAGTAAAATCTTTCAAGAATCATATTTTAATATTAATTTATTTATAAGTATTAGCTTAGCAAGACATTTTAATTACTGAAAAATGAGTGTATAAACATTTATTTTGCGGGATATATTTTTTCAAATTATTTTCTTATTATGGGGACTTTTTTCTTGCAGAAGAAATACATTTTGGCTTATTGTATACGTTACTTGTGTAGTTTCCTTTTTCACAGCACAAATTCATGCAAGACAGTCTCCAGTGATCTCCAAATCATACATGATTATATTTAAGATAGTGCACATTTCAGGTTTGGTTTTGTGCAGCAATACTGATGAACATTTTCCCACCTGTTTTAGGTTAGCACCTGCTCCCTTAGTCTTAGCTCTTAATATGTGCTTTGTTTAAAGTCAGAAAGAACAGAGAGTGCTACCTGTGGTTCAGGGTGTCTGCTAATAATAATCTGCACCGCACCAGGATTGCAATGACTTAGCACAGCATAAACTTCATTAAGAGTCATATTTTGTACTGAAGCTCCATTAATTTCAATTATTTCATCTCCGCACCTACAGAGATATTTTAAAAAGGATGTAAGAGGATGTAAGCAAAAGAGGTTTTCTCCCAACCTTGTCTCACCCATATGAAAGTATACAAAAAGCAAAATCATGTGGTTGGTCACTAATTTAATAACAGATTAAATCATTGTCTCTGTTACTGTTTCACGAAAATGTAATGGAAATGAGTTAGATGTCAAAGTGTTTTTTCATCCAATTGCCTTGTTGCATGCAGCTTCTGAGCTTTCTTCATGTTCAGCTGTGCATGCTTTGTGTCTGTTATCTTTCTGCTGTGTGCAGCTCAGCTGTTGTTTCCATATACATCTTCCTTCCTCAAAAGTTAACACCTCACTTTTCCTGTCTTTATGATCTGCTAGTGTTATTTAAGGTCAGAAAGGATGTTGTATTTCTGGTATGTATGAATAACTTAAATAGAAAGATTCTAGTGTTGAACTATTGTAATCCTGCTGACTGCTAGACTGAATCTTTCTAGATGAAATCCAAATTTGGCCCACCTAAAGTTAAATCAAAAGGCCTTCACTGAGAATGCTGTGTTCTGTTCAATTCTAAATATACTCAACGTTATTACTTGGTTATAAATCTGACAAAGTGGATTTCTACACTCCCACTGAAGCTCATTTCAGAAAATCTGTAATTCTACTGAGCAAGAATGATTCTAAGAAGGGATAGAATTTGAGGAGCTTGTGTCAGAAAAAAAGAGTGCTAACACAAGCCAGTTTATGCTATATACTTGAGTTTTTTCAAGATACTTTCTCATTTGGAATTCTCCTCCAGAAAGAATGCTATATGCTTGCCTAAGACCTTCAAACTAGCCTAGCTGGACAGGAGACAGTAATTTTACCAGTTGCTGTAAGTATGGTAATCCCACATATCCTAAATACACATGCTCAGAATCCTCAGACTAATGTATACTCTTTAAACCCCAAACTCCCAGAAATCACCATGATTTCCTGCCCAAAGGAGTCAAAAATAAACCCACAAAACACAGCAATGAAAAGTTTGTGGTGTAAGACAGATGCTGTTTCTCATCCTACCTGAGTCTTCCATCCATGTGTGCCACTGAGCCTGGTGAGAGGGTGTGAACAAAAATCCCTGAAATACACTGGAAGTGTGGGATGCTACATAACCCGATGCCAAGGCCAACACCTGGCTCTGAAAGAATTAATAATAATAATAAAAAAATATAAGCAGAAGTCAAAATAATCAAAAAACCCCACCTGTCTTCAATTTAATTATTTTTTCTATACAAACCAGGACCAATGTTTTGTGTTTCTGAATGTGAAACATTCAGTATTAGCTGATTCTGACTCTTTTATTTTCCCCTCATGATTAAAGTGCATCCAGAGCAGTATTTCTTGTGGGGTTCCAAGATCTGGTTTACAATTAATTAACTGGTGTGCCGCAGACAGAATGCAATGCAGCCTTATTTTACAAAATACCTGTCATTACAGAAGAATTCAAGTGACTTTACAAGAACACAGAATGAGGGTAAAGAACAAAAATTAAGGAAAAAAGAATGTGTGACTTGTTTACTGTATCATTTTATGAATTTACCCTCTTTGCTCTGGACAATCACTGATGTCAGATCTCATACAGTGTGTTTGTTAAGTCGTACTGTTACCTCGTAGAGACTGTGCTTTGCTCATTGCTTTGATGTTCCCATATTTAGAAGTTTATTTCATTCTGCCATTAATTATTTATGAATAGATTATGATGACAGGTGGAGAGGAGGTGAAAGAACTACCAGAAGACATAGATACATATTTATTTGTTTTTAAGTCTTTTCAGGAATTAAATTAACTGCTTGCATAATTATGGGTAAGAGTTGCATAATCTGCTTAATAATTGGTAGTTGTTGCCAAGAGGTTTACTTTTGCATATAAAAGATATGCATGTGACTCTGATGCTTGAATGAAAAAAAAAATGATTGGCTCTTGAGGACAGATGGTGTTCAAAATCCTGCTGTTGATAAACAGTTGTTAGCACTGACAAGCACCAGGATCTAATTTAGTGTATTAAAAAAACCTTAGTCTAGGAAAAGAATCAGTTTAGTGAAGAAAGACATTCAGAAAGCAATTGAACAGTGTTTTGTCAATCAGTGCCTTGTTTGTCAGGGCTCAGTTAATTTTAGCACTTACCTTTGTTTAGGGTAACTTCTATTATGATCCTGTCATTGGGCTTTGTAGCATTTAATGAGAATGCTGCACTTTCTGAACTGAAAGAGCTGTTTTCTTTGGTTATGCATGGACTAGAGCTCAGTGACTGACACAAGTGGGGTGACAGACAGCTGGATGCAGAATGAGGTGTGCTGAAGCTTGTCCTGACTGTAAGTGTCAGAAGACCCTTTTTGGCCTGCTAGGAAGAAAAGAAAATGAATGAATGGGTTGAGTTCACATGCACATTGTTTGTAAAGACAGAAATTGTCCTGGAGAAAGAGTACATAACCTTGAATTTCTGTAAAGCATCATAATGTGTTAATCCATGCATGGATTCTCCATTCAGTTCCAGGATTTCATCACCTGTTTTTTTAAGAGAAAAATTGTACTGTGTTACTATTACTGTATTGTGCAATAAGTTACAGGTACTCAAAAGGAATCTTGCAAATGCAGTAATGAATGTAGGTCTAAAAGCCACTTCTGGCTCATTTCAGCTTTGCCTTTAATCTGCCTTTATTTATCACTCTTTGGGAATCTGGAGTAGGAAAAGGATGAAAGGAGGGATTTCCCACCTTCTTGTAGCCTTCCATCAGCAGCAGCAGCTCCACCAGGAAAGATGGTTTTGACATAGATGCCTATTGGTCCATAAATGCTGTCTTTCCCTCCAACAATACTGAATCCCAAACCCTAATTTATGAAAGATAAAACTGTGTGAGAGCTCACGTTCAGTTCTCATAGTAGTTCATTTTTTTCTGTTGCCTACATAGGCAGTGCTAGTCAATGGAGTAGTGTAATCCATGAAAAAATTATCCACCACGTGCCAGTAGTAAGAGCAAAGGCAAATTTCAGCAGAATGCCTTCATTATTTGCATTTTGGTTGTCATAATAATTAATTCACTATTCTAAAAACACAGAAAATTGTCTTAAATTCTTATTTTCTGTCCATGAAACAATAAGCAACCTAATTAACAGATTCATTCATTTGTTGTTCTCCTTAATTTCCTCTCAAATGAGACTGATAAAAAATACCCTATAGGATCTTGATATTACAATTAATTTCAGACACACAGATGGAGATCTCATGGAGCTCTCTCTCTTATGCTCTACTAAACAGAGTTAATGTGTTTTGTAAATATAAGCAATGCCAATAGACCTTTGTAGGTAGATACTTACCTACTTATTCTTTGCCCTTCCTTCCTTTCTCCTGTATAAATGTCAAACACTACCTGCTACTCTTAGAAGGAAGTTACAAGACTAATTCATACTCTGAAGCAATTTGATGTCCCTCAAATGAAAAGTGATAGTACTGTGCTGATGTCATCTTCATAGGCTTCCAAAATACAGACAACAAATGATTATTTTGTAAATGATGATAATCATACTTTATGGAATAATTTCTGAGAGTCATCACACAACTTAAATAGTTGTAAATAAAATATTAAATATTTTAACTGAAAATATTATTAACAAATTTAGAACCTTATTCAGCAAGTTCAAAAACTATAAAGTTCATAGCTTCCATATTCACTTTTTAGGCATCTTCAGTGCCATTGCTTCTGAAGAGACAACTAAATTCTTTCTCCAGACTTTATTGTGTTTTTTATTGAAGGACTATATATTTCTGGTAGCTCTTGTTTTTCTTTTCAACAGAACTGTCTTTAGGACTCAAGTCTGACTTAACTCTGTCAAAAAAGAGTAGCAATGAACATGAGTTTTTTTTTGTTGCTAGCTTGATGTGGATGTGTTATTCAAATCTGAAGACTATGCTTCAGCAAAGAGATACTTCAGAAGGTTAAGAAGCAAGTGAATGATAGCTTATCAGTCCTTGCAAAGCCTGGATGTGAACTAGCAACCTAGAAGTAGTGACCTTAATACCTGAAGCCACTTCCCTGCACTTTGCAGATAACATTTGTGAAATGAAGTCAAACTCTGTAATAAATCAATGAAGGCAGTCTTACCTTCCCTTGTCCTTTCATCAGTACAATGTTTGAGATTACTGAAGCCTGTGAGCCACAGGATGTGTGTACTAGCTGTGCTGTACTTAGTGATCTAGATGACCTTGAAATTGCCTGTGAACATAAGAAAATAACCACTTTAATGTAGAGACAGAAATTCTTGGATGTTTATTAGGACAAATTGTGCATTTCAAATTTTCCTCCCTATGTCTGATGGTACTAAGATTTTTTTGAATGAATTCTTTAATTTTCAGAAACTGCTTCTTATTCAGGCAATCACTGCTCACTGAAATTGTCCTGCAATGGATAAATTAGAGTGAAACTAGAATGTTGACCCTTGAAATGATGCAGTAGTGCAGAAATATATTTGTGCTCTTGCTTGGTTCTCCATGTCAAAACCCCATTTGTGGCCATTAGGGGTCCTAAACAACTATTATCATATTTACCTTTAAGAACTGGACTAAGAAACAAGAAATTCTAACTCCTTCCCTCATCTTGCCACTAAATATATTTATCTTGGGATAAGTAGAAGCTGTTTTCAGCATTTCCCTCAAAATATGAAATTTTAGGGCTCACAAAAAAGTTCTTCAGACTGTGAATTACTTTATGCTGCCTCTAAGACACCACACAGGCTGCTTTCTGCTGAAAAGAGGTGTGAAGCACTTCCTTTTGGCTTGGTGACCAAGGTAAGCAATTTCTTAGTGCTTTTCCTCTTTCCATTCCACAGATAGTAGATTTCTTAACTCTAGCCCCTGAGATTTGAAACATTTTAATGATTCTGCAATGAAATATTTAATTAAAACCTTCTATTTGGACAAGGAATTGATTATTACAAACTCATTTAAGCGCTGACAAAAGTCATTACATAAAGCTAACAATGTATGAAGTTCAGCAGGGCCAGAGTTAACTGCACTCATTAAAAGTCCAAGAGAGCCCAACACTTCTTTCTAGTGCAGCAAAGTGAAGCTAAGAGGTGTTGAAGTGTCTGGAACATCTGCCAACATTTCAGCATTTGCACATGTGAGAAAATAAGTCTCAATTTTGACATGGAAACAAGATTATTTAATCAGCATGAGACTAGGATTGTGATTAAGAGGGAAACGTCTGTGGAATACTAAACACATACTCTCTAAAAACTGTATCTCTGCCAGATCAGGGTGATGGCTTATTCTGGTGTGAGTATTCTGAATCAGAAACTGTAAGTTTTCAAGTTTCTTTTACCTCTATGTGAAAGGTTGCATTTTATATTTCTTAGTATGGTGGGTAACCATACCCAAAACAGGGATGCCAGCAAAGAGCCTCTGCCAACAAGCAGTATCTTCCCATGCAGGATCTTCCGGCAGGAGGGAAGCTCAGCAAACCCTGAGGGTCTGTCTGTCTGCATGGATGTTGATTGGTTGGGGTTTGTGCTCCAGTTTGGCATCTTTCTTGCCCCCATTAAAGCCCTAGGTTAGGCCTTGATGCCACTAGAGTGAGGGACTGACCAGGAAAAGACAGGGAAGCAGCAATGAGTCCTCTAGGCAAGCCTCGGACAGGGTAGGAGATGGCAGGTGACTGTGGAGAACTTCAGCTCAATCTCCCTACTCAAGGTTTGAGCCTAGGAACTTTCAGCCATACCATCTCTGCCCTGCCCAGCCTCCACTCTCCCAGCCTGTGGTGAATCGCTTGGTGCCCATCAGGAGAGCAAGAGACTGTCAGTCTCTAGCCTACCTTAACAGGGCTGGCAAAGTGTCTGGTTCACTGTGGGGCAGAAAGGAGGAGGCCTCACCTGGCCAGCACAGCTAAGGGCAGCCATTACCAGCCATGAGGCAAGTCCATACCTGCTTGTGGCCATGGCTGGGCCAACGGAGGTAACTCGGGAGGCTCGCGTCTGCTCTGAGGTGGCTCCAGGTGGCTACCAAGGTGGTGCGAACCACACAGGGGGATTTACACACACTGTAAAACCTGCTGGGGCAAGGGGAGGGAGAAGCTGCTGAAGAAATGGGGTTTGGCTGGCACAGAGCCTTTCCCGCTCTCCTGCGCCTCGCAGAGGAGGGATGGGGTGAAAAAGTGGTGGAAGTAGGCGTGCACCATCTTCCCTGACAGGGCCTGCAAGGAAGGTGGACTTTGGCGGGAAACACGACTGCCAAGGTCTTTGAGAGATTCTTTTTGGAGGCAGTTTTTTTGTGGTTTTCAGGTGATTTGCTATAGCACTTACTGTGGTTCTCCCTCCAGAGCTGTCCAGCTGTTGAGAAAGAGATTTGCGGGTGATGTGGAGAGCATGGGGCTGCCGGTCTCTGAAGGGCATGGCTTTGGTGCTGCAGTCCATCTCCCCAGTCCAGTATGGGTTTACACCTGCCACATCAGGAGGAAGAGACTGGGTTATTTCTCAAGTATCAGACATTGCTGCGTGTTCATTTTATCAGGTAAATGTTACTTAAAAATATTTTTCCTCTTGTAAATCTCTCTGTGAAGGGAGTGATCTTTTCAATCCACATCGTGTGGATAGCTATTAATGGTAAGTAGAGCAAAAACCAAACATTGCCTACCAAAGGAGCATTGGCCTATTTAGATTACACCTTTAAAAAACCCATAAAATGGAATGCTTATGCACAAAACTCCTCAGAGTAGGGTATTGTGAATATATATTGTGAAACTTTTGTGCAGTTCTTGCTTTAGTGGGCGTACCAGGGGTTGTGTGGTGTTGTTTTTGTTGGTGGGTTGTTTTTATTTTTTAGTTGGACCCGGTGATCTGAGAGGTCATTTCTAGCCATGAGTATTCTGTGATTCTTAGCTGAGAAGTCAAGACTAAGTTTGGACAACAGCTGCAGTTTCTTCAGCATTGCAGCACTATCACACGTTAAAGTGCTGTGCTGTGCACTCCCTGAATATCACAAGAGAAAAGATTGCTTCTCTGCAACTTACTGGTTGAGTTACTGCGAGTTCGTTGGCTTGCAGCTTTACTGTGTAGAAATCCATTTTGTATTTCCAAAGGTCTTTCCTTACATGTTGGTATTTCCTACACAAATATTAAAAAAAAAAAAAAAGCCCTATTGTTATGCAAGAAATTCTCAGAAGTGATCTAAGCTTAAAAATAAAATTTCTCCCAATTTGGCTTTCACAAAAATATAACCCAGGTAATTAAAAAAACCTTTGAGGACTAGGCTTTAGTGTTTTCCAAAAATTCATTCTAGCATTTAAAAACTTGTAGATAAAACATCTGGATTTCTCAGTGCAGGTTTTAAGAACAGTTTGATAACAAATAAATGATCACATCTGAATAACAGTTGATCTTGGGAATAATTTCTGGTTGTATGTGATTCCTGAAAGTCCTGCTTCTGTTGGGACATGGGGAATGCCATTGATCCTGAGGGAATCATAGCTGAAGGAAGAACATTACTAAATACAGACAGCATATGGAAACTGGTTGAAATATAGTAAAAATCCAAATACAAAAGGGTTTTGCTCTGTAATATTCTGCAGGGGCTAAGAAGGCTACAAAAGCTGCATCAGAGCAGGATCTGTATGTTCTAATCTGTCTGGAGCCAACCAAGACAAACATTTAGTTCCAGAAGCCTGATTTTAGTACTGCTGTTTGGAGATACCTCAAGGACTAATGAATGATAATTTTACTCTTCGACAGCAGGTGGAGGCATTGCCAAGTAGCAAAATCCTACTAGGACTTTCCAATTCCATTCCCCTAAGGAACTCTTTTAGAATAAAAAAATGCAGAGAAGATCCTTAAAGAGGCATTTTTGAGATGATTTTGCAGAGTTTCTCTTAGTAAGCTAGCTAGCTTGAAAAGCCTTTGTTATTAACCTTTAATTAATTTGGTGCAGCCTTGTCTTTAAATGCACAGTTCACCTGGCTGCCTCTTGGGAGGTACTAAGCTACAGAAGTTTAATATATTTCATCTCTGGCCACTTAGGCATTTAAAGGAAAGAAAATAAAAATCTTGGCAGAATCTAGCAGATGCCTGGGTGAGACAATTCCCAGCTGTCCTAGAAATAGGCATACTCTACTCAGACCTGATAGCAGCACTGGTCCAGGGGTATTTTCTCAGTCTAGGGTTGTGTCAGAGCTTTCTGCGTGCCTGTGTTGCAGATAACAAGCAAAAAGTGCCTTTCTTCTTTGAATATGAAGATCTGAAGCCTGCAACAAATCTCTAGCTGAGCTCTATTGTCTTCCAAGTGGTAAATATGTGGTAGGGGACAAACTCTGCCTATTCATCATCTTTGAGTTTCCTGCAGAATTTGCAAGTGAAAAGCCTTGTGGATGGGAGTACAAGAAGCCTGAAATTAAGTGTGTTTAATTCAATGAAATGAACTCTGTGAAAAAAAGTTCAAAAGTGTTTTCAACTAGAAGTTTTGGTGATAATCTGGGGTTGCTGACCTGTTAAAGTTTCTTCCTATTCCTCTCTCTCTGTAGCAGACTCCAGTAACATTCACCATGGGAATTTCCTTGTGGATCCTAGATCCAAAAAACTACTTCAGTACAGGGTCTCACTCTGGCTTCTTGATTCATGGATCTTTACTTAAGCCCTCCTCTGCCTTTGTTCAACTTCCAGATGGAAAATTAACATTGGCAAGCTATGTATTTCTAAAAGGAAGGGTTGTTCAGCCCTTGCTAGAATTTCCCAGGGCCTTGGTCTCCCCATAGCCTCTGTTTATCTGGGAAAAAGCTATGTTGGAAGTCACCAGAGTCTGACCACAAGAGGTCTGGGGTTTTGTCAGGAAGAGCAAAACCATGTTCTTCAAATGTCTGATGCATAAATTCCCCTTCTCTGTGAAGTAAATGTTGTCAAATCACCCCACCATTGTGGGAGGTGACCACAACTCTCATGCTTACTTTGCTAGACATCATGATGTTCATGAGCCGTCGTGTTGGGTGAATAAGAGATTCAGCCTCCTTGCTGGACAGATCTTTAAGTGATTGTCTGTTTAGTGTTAACAGTCCATCCCCTGGGCTCAGGTGACCATCCCTTAAGAAAAGAAAAAAAGGAATATGCCTGCATATCATTTATCATTTTAGATAGCCCAACACTGCTGTGTTGTTCTATGTGTATCATTATCTTAGGAATCATCTGCAATTCTCCCTTTGCCTTGAACAGAGCTGCCATGAGATGTCTTGATGTGTGATGCACCCTGGCCTCTGCTAGGATTTTTTCCTGTTGCTGCTCTCTTCTCCTCAGTCCTGGTGATCAGTGACTGCCTTTTCACATATAACTTGCATCCAGGCAAAATATTCCTGCTGTCTCACCATTCTGCATTTGCAAGTTGATTGGAGACCATATGCTTTACTCCCTTTTGGGAACTTTGGCTCAGATCACTTTCCAGTGGCCTTTCTAGGCTGGTGACATCCCTTTAATAAGGCAACTAAGAGAACACCATTTGAGAACTTGGTTAGGTACAATCTTTCATTCTACCAAATTTAGTTCCTTAGTGTAATTGAGAAGTATTAGATCCCTGAGTGGTCACAGTTTTATTTTTCTAGAATCTTGACCTGTCCCTCCAACTGGAAGTACTGTTAGAAATAATTCCCAAACATCACTGCCTTGCTCTGAAACAGAGTTTCAAGGCACAGCTGGTCCCAGAAAGCTGGGCATGCAAAACCCATGCAGACAAATGGCTCCCTAATAAGCTTGCAGACTTCACATGCACTGTACCTGTTTGCTGCACCTCCAGCAGGTATGTGGCTGCCTGTGAACCCTTTCCAGAGAGATGCACATTTTGGACTCCTAGAGAGCTTGATTCCTGAGCTGCTGTTCCCTGTGGTTGTACACAGCCTGCAGATGCAGCTGTCCTGATTCAGAAGATGAAAGATTTGCATGAAAGAAAATGTACCAAGGATGTTAAAAGTTACTTAGGGTTATCTTGAGCCTTTTTAACAAATACAGAAAATATTCTTGTTCTTAGAACCAGAGTGCCTCCAAGCTGAACAGGAACAGGCCTTTAACACTGCAGTTACGAAAGAATAATTGTATTATAGAGTTAGTGTATAAATAAAGTTGTTTTCCTTAGTCCTTCAGTGGCTTCTGGCTACAAGAGGGATGTATAAGAATAGAGTGCCCCTTTTCAGAGAGGGGAAGAGAACAGATAATAGACTTTTCATAGTAACTGGATAAATAGTTGCCTATGATAACTATTATAAGAAAAGACAGGGAGGAAAACAAACATATGCCAGAAAAGGAAATACTGTGGAAAACAGAAGAGGTCTGAATGGAAAATAACTGCATACAAAACACTAGAAACTCCACCCCTGCTGCTGACTTGTTAAGTGGGGGCAGGGTAGCAGAAAGGACTGCAACAGTGGAAGATTCTTTGTCCACTCCAGACTGGTTGAGGTTGCCGTAGTCTGTGTTGCATCTGGAAGACTAATTGTAAGCACATTTTTAACATAGTTATGAATCATTAAATATGGCTATACAGAAAAATAAATAGTGTCTGAAGTTGTATGAGTAAGTAAAGAATGGATTGAGTAAGCACATGAGGGACAACACATTTGTCTAGGAAATACACTCTTGCAGCATAAGTGCATGAACACTTCAGTCTAAAGAGACAAAGTTGGAAAGTTAGCACACAATTTCTTTTCCATTTGCTTAATCCACCTCCTAATTCAAGTATTCACTCATTCTGCTCCCAGCTGAACCCACCTCCTCTGCCCTCGCCAGCCTCTCCATACTCCACAAAGTGAAGAGGGCTCTCAGTGTATCCTGGATCTGGTCTTGCTCCCAAGAGATTTGTGTGACTGAGGAATAGATTTCTGAAGGGGAGGCAAATTTCATATGTTAGGACAGGCCACAAAATATAGCAGTGGTCAGCTGTCTGTATTGCTTCTGGGTCTCCTGGTCAGAGTGGTATGAATGCTTTCCAGTAATCTGTAGTTCTTTGACAGTACAAGGAAAGCTGTGTAACCTCCTTCTTCACTGTCAGTAAGGCTTCATTTCTGCCCTAAGCAGAGTTCATTCAGCCCTGAGGGTTAAAATTATTATGCCCTTTCACCACAGATCAATAGGGATCACAAAGTTCAAATTTACAGTAATGTCAATAAAGGTCATTATCTTCCAGGCTGACTGTAAAGCTTGGCTCCCATTCTGAAACCTGCCAGAGTAAATCTAAGGCTGTGAATGAATGAAGTATTTAACTTGGTGCCCTAAGCTCACTGCAGGTTGAGTTCAGTATGTAATGGATAAGGGCTGCACTTGTACTGACTGACGTGTTAGCTCTGTGGCTTTGCTTGCATTCCAGATTGTCTGCCGTTAATGACGAGTGTCTGAGTTTTACGAAGCCTCTTTTGTTCACCAAGAGTGCTTCTAGTGAGTGACAGGTAAGTGTATAAGCATGGACAAAATTCTATTTTAAACCAGTTTGTTTGAATTCTAGTATTAGTTTTGGGGCTTCCATATTTACTTTTCAGCCAAGGTAAATATCTTAGGAAATATATACTTGAAATAAGGACTACATTACATTCCTTTTTATCTTACGGCAGAACTTTGAAGTCTTTGGCATGGTAACAAAATAAAGATTAGAATTCTGACATCTTAAAATTTCAGATATTGAGTAGCAAAAAATGTGAGCAACCTTTTGTCTTTCTTTACATTGGTCCTTTGTTTCAGATATCAGTAAGAAATTACAGGCCAGATTCTGGATACATCATGAAACATCCATTAAACTCACAGGGTTGTCAGTAGGGTAGTGTGCTGCTTCTAAAACATGAGCAATGTGAGATAGATAGTAATGGTAGGAAATTACCCTGCTGGTTGGCTTAGTATTTCAAGATGTCAGCTGATGGTGGATTTGGGCTGCTGTGAAAGAATAATTGTATTATAGAGTCAGTGTTTAAAAAAAGTTGTTTCCCTTTTTTTCTGTAGTCAAGTTTGGATTTAAAACTCTTCTTAGGAGACCTTACTCTTGTGTCCTGCTCCCTTGGAATATCTATATATCTTCTCACAGATACTGGTCAGACACACACACACACACAGAACTTTGCGTAGCTGTTCTCCACACTTCATTTTGTTCCTGATTTTAACTTAGTGGTGAGCCTTTTCAGGCTGTCCCTAACTCATTTCTGTTAAGAGCACTGACTGTCATGTTTATTGCCCTTTCTATAACTTTTTCACACTGTACAGCTTTTGTATTCATGGTGTTAATAAAAATGCTCCTGATTAATTGTCCAAAAGTTATTTGGCTTTCATCAGTTTCACAAGACATCACAAAGTTTAGTGGGTTTGGCTCTGAGGTTTTTCATTGCAGCACCATGAAATCCTTTGTGGAAAACATTTATTTTGTACAATGGGACAGATGCCACACTGGAAATTCTGGGTTGTATTGGGACATACCTGTGAAATGACATCAAATAAAAACTGCTATGAATATTCTTTCCAAGAGCAATAAGTTGCATGTACTTAGTGAGAAACAAAGTAGAGGTTAAATCCATTTTACACTGCTGAAAAATCTTGGGAACAGTTTCTGTTTCAATCTGTAGTAATCTTACCAAGTTGGGCTACATTTCAAGTAACCTCTGCGTGTCAATTGTTTCTGCAATTAATTTATGTGAATTACTTTAAAAAAAACCCAAGGTTTTATTGGGCTGTAGGGACGTGTGGCAAATATCTGTATGTTGTCAGCATCTGCACTTTTTTTGGGTCCTGGATACAGATCACTATAAGTGCATCCAAGTGATTGCAACATGACAGAATATTTTTCTAAAGAGCAGCTATTATTAATAAACATTTGACCAATTCATGGCCCAGCAGTCAATTTGCTTTGGGTTTTGTTCTTTAATATCTTTTATTTCCTGTCTCACTTCTTATTTTATGCACAGAAACACTGCTGATGGTTCCAAGAGTACAGATAGTATTTATTTTGCATCCTCCTCCTTTTTAAAATGTCCTACTTGTTTTGAAAGGTGATTTATAGCTCTGAATGTAGTGAATGCTGAAAATTTGCTAAAATAAGCTTGGCAGGTTTGGTGTGGACAAGTGGATTCTAGGTCAACCTTGCCTACTCATTATTAGAACATGTGTTTAAACACTTAGTTGCTGACAGTGAATAAAATCTCTCTGCTTATAAGGGGCTTGCCTCCGAGTGCTTCAGGACTCTGAGAAAATTTGTATCTGCATTGTAATATCCACTCATCACTCTGAAAACAAAACAAAGTAAGTCTGTGGGAATGCATTGTAAGCAAAATTTGTCTTTAAACTGAATCTACTTGGCTGAAAGATAAAAACCAAAGATGGAGTTCAAGAGCCTTCTTAAATGCATTTTTATCATAGGTGAGAGTAGATTAATTTTTCATGTGTGTTAGTTCTGGAAAAGTAATTTGCACATCTGGGCCAACTCTCTCCTCCTGCTCCCCTTTCCTTGTCTTGTGAATTCTGAGGATGTCTTTCTATCTGCCATTTAAAGGATTTCTTTCCTTCGTGTTTCATTGGATATTTCTAGCCTAAAGTCTCATGTCAAAACATCTAATTCCAAATGTTGTTTAGAATTAAGGGTAACCATGGTGTCTATGGAAAACTGAAAAATGTTTGTGCACTCAAGACACAGTAGTTGGATTGTCTAAAATGAAATGTTATACAAGGCTAGGTCAAGTAAGGTCTTTCATTTTGTTAACCAAGCATATGACAATGAGCTGATTGACTACTAACAACAGTGCAATAATACATTTAAATATTCACCTTTTCTGAACTCCTGGTTGTAAAATAGCTAGGACTCCCAAGTGGAAGATTAAGAGAATACTGATTTAGGGATTTTGTTTAAGAAGCATTTTATTTTCTGCATCAATTCTAACAGGGAAAAGGGCCAGAGTGTCTCTGACGTAAACTGGTGTGACTGCACCAATTCTGACATACCCCAGCCAATGCCTTGATCTTTGCAAAAGATTTATAGTAGATGTAACTCATTTTCCCAGCAGCATATTCCCTTTGCAATTAATAAAACAGCAGAAGCCTAAAAAGCTTGTGAATGATGCAAAAAGCAGGGCATAGGATTAAGGTTCTGCCCTAGATAGACAATTGAGCTGATGTTACAGATGGACCTTTCCACTCGTCATCTGGCCTTTGGTATGTTTTCCTAGGAGCCTTTGCCTTGGCCCACACTTTGCAGTACACACTGTCTTAATGCAAGAACCCCTTTCCCAACTTCCTCTGGGGTAACATGGTCCTGATGTCACAAAAGCAAGAAGGCTGGGAAAGAAGAAAGAGAGAACAAGTAGGAAAAGGGAGGAGATCACATAAATGTCTAAATAACTACAGTCCCTCTCCCAGCTTTTTTTTTCCATCCTGCCCATAGGGTTATGTTTGAGACATCACAGTCTGTTGCCATAACACTTGTCATAGTACCAAAAAGCCAGCTAACTGGTGACGACCAAGGGAGAAGAATAACCTCTTTCTTTTTTCCCCCTTGAAGCAGAGGGTCAGAGACCAAAGGAAGCAAGGATAGAGAAGTTCCTAGAACTGAGTGGAGCCATGCAGACAGATCAGCTTGGATCCAATGTTTGCATAAAAAGTCAGCCCTTCACTGTTATAGTTTATACTAGATGCTATATCAACCCTCCTACCAGCCCCTCTGGCTGGTAACTGTTGGTGCAGGGAAGAGGTAATGGAATGCTTCTTGAAGTAGATCTCAGAGACAGCTGTTCTCTGAAAAAATAAGAGTTGATATTATATCTTCCTGTCCATTCTCCCTACAACTAACATAATTTCAGACTTTGTGAGGACATGAGCAGGCAAGGTCATCTTCCATAGCGTTGGCTACATAAGTGCACAAGGTATCAGACACTGCTTACAATTCTTTTTATCTTCTTTTCCTTTCAGGCTACCTGGAAATTACTGATTTTGTGAGAAGCAAACCACAGAGGCCTGTAGTGAAAGGACTAGGGGCAATTGTTTTAAATTGGAGAGGAGTAGATTTAAACTGGACATTAGAAAGAAGTTCCCCACCACGAGGGTGGTGGAACACTAGAACAGGTTGCCTAGGGAGGTGGTTGAGGCCCCATCCCTGGAGGCATTCCAGGTGAGGCTTGCCAGGGCTCTGGGCAACCTGATCTAGTTGGGGATGTCCCTGCCCACTGCAGGGGGGTTGGACTAGATGACATCCAGAGGTCCCTTCCAACCCAAATGATTCTGTGATAAAGGAGATGGAATAAATATACCAAAGTCCTGAAACACTGATTTGCTCCTGCTCATGGTGGATCCCGTGCAATCAGCAGAGAATGGCTCAGAGAGATACTTCCGGTTTTGAACAGAAGAGGTTAAACTACTATTTGGAATATTGATGTTCCAGGTTCCCCCTTTGCTCTGGATAAGAAATTTACAGAGAGCATGAAATCATGCAGCACTTTTAAACACACTTTTCTCCTTCCAATGTGACAGCAAAAATGAAGTTGTTCAGTTCTGTGGGAGTTATTAGCACCTTCAGAGTCATGCTTAGGGCTGCAGGCACTGCGAAGCAGAAGAATAGTGGAATATCCTCAGCAACACCACAGCAAGAATAGAATCAATTTTCTTGAACAAAGACAAGAATCCTTCAGCTCTGAGTCACACATCATGAATTTCTGAAGTGTCATATGGAGAGAGCAAGTGTTTCGTTGGGACTTGAAAAATCCTTGTTGTTGCCTTTCTTAAAAAGACAGGTTTTAAGCTTCAACCCTAAGACACAAGGTACAGGAAGATTGTTCTGACAAGCTTGTGCCTTGTGGAAGATAGAGATCACTGCTTTCATGATACAGGGCAGAGCCTCAGTAACAGAGGTACAGGATATGGTCAGTGTAGCTGTTACCAAGGTTCATCCTATTTAGCAAGCTGTGATAAGACTTTTTAGCATCGCTCACTGATTCGTGACTCTACAATGTATGGAAGATTAGCAAGTAGCATTGGAAGAGGTTTATGTTGCTATGAGAGCTCTGAGGAGGGAATTTAGAGTGCCTGTCGTCGACAGTGGCATTAAGCACTCCAAATGCTGCTCTAAGGGACTGGGTTACTAACTAACTCATGTTATCATCCATCCAGGCTCCTGACCCATCCTATTGAGTGAATAATGCTGCAGCCTAAGAGTGGATTTATACCTTTAGCAGTTATATTTTATCTGTGCATTGGTATTAGTTATGACACTTAATTCTGTTCCCAAGATCCCTACTTGGGATGTTTGCCAGCTGTGAAAGCAAATGATCTAAACAAAGTCTGCAACAAGATACTGAGTAGTTTTATATGGGTGTGGATCACAACAGTTATTGGAGCCCTGCATATTTTGGAAGTATGCAAGCAAGTAGACTGCAGCAGCTGATACACACCTTAAAAAGTGGTTCAGCTTTATTAAAAAAAGAGGAGTCTACAAAGGCCAGCTCCTTCTTCACTCAGAAAGAAATCAACAGTGGAAGAGGTGGTATGGTCTTGCAGGTGACTGAGTGTGTTTTGGGACTTGCATCAGTGTCACCTGTTTACATTCTCTGTTGGCTTGGTTTGTCCTCGTGCTGGGACTTTGATAGAGGCTGAAACACCACATATACTGAAATCTGTCCTGCTGCAGTCTTTGCAATATTGGATTGAATGCTGTGATTATTAGCAAGAAGCTCAAGGAGTGAGAGGAGATTCTGATTTTCGGTACCACTGGGACACTATGTGTTTAGACAAAGAAGTCTAATTTTTTGCCAATTTCTATTGAACATATGTAGAACAAAATAGAATAAATAAGAAAAGTATCTTGGGTGAAAGGAGAATTTCTTTCTCAGAAGCCACTATTTACACAGGTAAAAGGCAGATAATAAAAGAAGTACCAGGAGGACACAAACTGTATTAAGACGTGTCATACTTGCAGTGAGGTCACAACAGGTAGATAAGAAGTGGAAAATATTTTCTAAAGGCATCTAAAATATGTTGCTCAGACTGAAAATTTGTTCAGATTGTTAGGGTTAACATAGTTACTTCTTGATTAAAGAACAATGTTGTTAGGAGACTCTTAAGGCTTCTGACATCTCTAGGAAAAAGCAATATCTCTAGTGTGTTTAGAGCCATCACTACCTCCTTCCTGAATCAGAAAGAACATCTGCCTGCTGAATCTCCTGTGTCTTTCACAGGATTACTGCAATTCATGCTTGCACAGCTTATGAGATCTCATAGTATCACGCATTACAAATGCCCTTTGCTGTAGTGACAGCTGGATACTTTGAGCTGAATATTATATTGCAGGTAGGAAGCACCAGCTGTGCTGCTCTGAAGACACTGAGAGTGGCCTAGCAGTCACCAATTTCAGCAGAACGCCTGTCACCGGAGTGCAAGAGCACAGCAGGGAAGCTAATACATTTTCATGCTGTTTAAACAGAGCAGGAGCACTGCAGGCTCATAGGCTCTGAAAAAGCCAACTAGAATCCTGTGTTCCTGAGAAATATGAATTAATCTATTTAAGAATTATTGCAGCAGGAAACATTACAATACACTGCACTGAGTTGCCTACCTGGGTGAGTAACTTTCTTCTCATGTTGTTGCAGTTCTCGTTTGCTGCAGCTTTGGACTGGACCATGCTGGTGATCACACACGGAGGATCAGGTGGGCTGTCTTCTGTCTCTGACGTGCCTGGTAGTTGTGTTCTAGGACAGCAGTCAAAATCCTCTTGACCCCAACTGGTAGAGAACTCAAATGGATCAGGGCATTTCTCATCAGGGCTTGAGCCATCGTCACTGTTTTTGGCATTGCAAAGTATAAGTGATCTTGAAATAGAGCGGAGCTTTCTGGACTTCCTGTTCCCAGCATTGCTTTTTCGATCCATCTTCAGAGAGCTGGTGGTGCTGCTCTTTTTCCTATCATTCTCCCATTTATGTGGCATGATACTTTCAATAACTTTCTCTGCTTCTCTGGTGCTAAACATCCTCCAGGAAAGGAAATATAAAAAGTAAGTTGTAATATACCCACTTTCTCCCACTTAATAACCTACACTACTGAAAAGCCCTAATGAATAAATCGAATCAACAGAGCCTTTCAGTCTGCTAACAGCCACGTGATATCTCATGACTTGCTAATTCTGTTTCTGTGCAGTGCTCTACTAAATTCTTCTTCACCTTTTCATTCTCTTGCCATGCTCCCCAAGCACAACGGAATGCTTTTAATAAATGTTTTTGATGCTTTCATTGTGCTGCTTCCTTTGGGCTTCTGCTGAATTTGCATGTTGAAATCCCAAATTGAAAAAAAGATACTTTAAAAGCATCATCCTATCTTCCTAACACTATCTGGAAAGAAGCAGCTCCTTCTGAAGTTTGATTCATGAAACCACTGTATTTCAGAGATTAATCAAATTGTCGAGGTGAAGTTCTCCATCTAGCACATCTGATTTGTAAGTGGTTTAGCAAAAGTAGATCTTAGCCATGAGAGAGTAAGGAATGCCAGGCTGCTATAAAACTCCTACCTTCACAGAGCAGAACTCACTTAAGACCATGCATTTAACAGTAACAGAGATCCAGTGAAGCACTTAAGATGTGAATATCTGATTAGGGATTGAACTTTATAAAGGAATACAGCTCCAATTCATCATTCAACAGGTGTCCTATTACAGAAATGGTTTGTTTCAGCATATGATTCAGCATAAAAAATTAAGAGAAAATGGAAGAAACGCTATACAATCAAAATATGACAGAAGTTGTAGCTTTTGTAAAATGAGTAAAGTAAGGAGCATGTTAAGATTACAGGGGGAGCTTTATTAAACTGTTTTCTTTTTCTCTCAGGAAAGAGTTTTCTAGAAATATTTTGGTAGGTATGTGTCACTGCTAAAAACAAAGTCTAAATCAATTATTTTGTCTTTCTCAATTTTTATTATCATATTTATTGCACAAATATTTCTCCTCTCTTCACAGCACCTAACTGATAATGTATGCTGCTATTCTAGAGAAAATACCTATTAAAACTCAAGGATGTGCATAAATCCAAGATGTTCTAGGTGTTGTACAGGAAAATGAAAATCAATGTACTTTGAAAGGCACATTTCAAGTATACTATCGAAAGAAAAAGTTTGTACATTATGCTTTCAGCTGGGTTGTTGTGTTTAGTTAGGGGTTTTTCCCTCTGCTTCTATGCAGATTTATGTGTTAGGTATGCACTTTGTACCTGAAATGTCACTGTGTTACAGAAATAGAATAATGCAGATTTTCTAAAGCTCCTTACAGCCACAACAATAAACACAGGCCTGCAAGTTCTGTCCAAGCCAGATTCATAAAATAAATCCAAGCCAGATTTATAATAAATTTGCAGGGTTATTTTTCTTTTCCTTTTTTTCTTCTCATACAAATAGCCAGGAAAACCAAAACCAGATAATAAACACTTATACCATTGAGTACCAGTCTAAAGGAGCTATATGGCATTGCTGGAGAAATACACAATTCAGCAGAAATCTGAATTTGTTTGGATTTGTAAAAGAAAAAAAAATTTGCACTCAACTTTTTCAGGAGCAGCAAAGAGGTACATTCCTCTCCTGGGGAGAAGGATGTTTATTTGTGCAGGTTTTTCTAGCATTTTTAGGTAGGTAATGCTCCTACAGCCTTCTGTCACAACTTACTTTCTGTCATACCAGTTCTAATATTGTTCTGCACCCTGATGCCTCTTTTCCAAAACAAAATCCCTAACATTTCAGAAACTCATGCCCTGAGTACTGGAGCTTGATTAATTTTTTAATTTGGACGCTATTCCAGGGCAACATTTAAATTTTAAAATATCCAGGGAACATGTCAAGTTCCACAAAGCTGATGTGTTTTCTGCCTCTCCTGTGTGTCTTTGGGATCCTCTCTGCTTCTGTGGGACAGTCTAACTCCACTGCATAGGAACATTGGAATCAAAGTCACCGCGGTCACAGCCTTCCCTACGCTGGCATGAGGGTTAACTTTCAGGGTCAAACTGAAGTGGCATGTGTTCTCCATTCCCTTCAGAATGATCTTCTTTTTTCTTTTTTCAGAGCATCCTCCCTTCTTATGAATTACAAGATTTGCAACCACAGCTGAGTGCAGCCGTGGTGTGGATAGAGGACAGCCATCCTCCCTTCCTGTGACTTGGAGCACGTGCTGAAGATGAGGACATCTAAGACTTGGTGTAATGACACAGAGACCAGAGGAGATGCAGAAAGGTATGGCATAGGTGGAGCTCAGTGTTAACACAGGGACTTTGTGGCTGAGATGGGGTCTTGTATCTCTAGGATTAATCTCCCTTCCTGCACTATTCAGAGCCTCTCTGCAGTAATTTATTTCAAAGTACAGAGATGAAAATTGCTATGAATTATACTAGAACAATAATTTTGAAAATGGAATAAGTAGTTGGTAATGATGTAATTCAGCATCAACTTTCAAATTTTTGCATGGATTTTTTGTTGATTACTTAAAAGCTGACTGATGCTTATCCCTACTAATATGTAAAGACTTTCAAGGTTTGGAGATCTTGTTTCTTTCTTTCTTTCTCTTAAAAAAGACATTCTTTAGTGTTTTGTTAAGCCTAAAGCTTTAGTCTACCGTAATATGTATGTATTTAATGACAAATTCCTATTAGTATTCCTATCATATAAGGAAATTAAACTTGTGAAGCTTGCTATTGCTTTTCTTGAAGGCAGGTAAAAATGCAATCTGGCCCATTAGACCAGAATGTGAAGTTTAAAAAGAAATAAGATGTCTGGGATGAGGGGAACTTCTGCAAGTACCTCCCCTTAGCACCTGGGTAGGAAGAAACAGAGCTACTTGCTGACAGTGTGTGGAATGCACATCACTTGAAAGTCTGCAGCAGGGATTGGAGCTCCTTCAGTGATTCTAGCAATTCCTACTAGACACCTAGTAATACAAATGTCAGAAATGAGACTGAGTTGCACATTCAGACCTAAACAATCTTCCCTATGGGGGAAAATGAGAAGAAAGAGCACTTTTCATTCAAGGATTTCAATGTTGTACAAATATTACCTGTACTCTTACTTCCCCAAAGAGAAACAGTTTCAAAAAGAGCTATTAAAAGCTCACGGGTAAGCAGAGGACTTGATAGCTTAATGGTCAAAATACAGCTCTCTGGAGACTGGCATGCCAGAATGAAGGCTGCAGAGATGCAGGAGCCCTTTCTGCTGCTGAGGTTAAAAGGAGAGCACTGCCATCAGTACTCAATGCTCCTAAGTGCCTCTCTGACTATGCTGAGCACCTAGGGTGTAAGAAACACATAAAAGCACCTGTTGAAACAGTGAAGAAAACATTGCTCTGAGTGCATTCTCCTATCACACCCCCAGGCAAAACTCCTGGGGAATTTTACCTTATGCAGAAAGAACATCCCTTTCACTCTGCTGCATCAGCCCTTTCCTTCTCCTCCACGCCCATCAGAGCTCCATCAGCTCAAAGACCAAGTTTAACCCTGAATGACTTACCTAATATCTCAAAGCAAGCCAGTGGCTGAGGTGAAAATAAACCCAGCAGAGCTGAAGATTTCCAGCTAACATTTGCTCCTGCTCTAGGTGTTAGATCACAGCCCAAACCTTAACTAAAGGCAACATTCTTTCCAGAGCTGCTGATTCAAGGTTGCATGAAGTGACAAGAAGTATAGGTGATACCAAAACCATAGTCTCTAAGTTTTCCAATAAAAATATCCAGAAATGTTATTTTACAGAGAAAACAGTGTCATAAATGCCAGAGAAGTTTTGTGATTCATCGCCATCTTCCAGCAAATTTAATTCAAGGTATTGGTAGCATGGACAATTACTTCAAAGTCAATTCTCCAAACCATTCATTGTTTTCTCCAGTGCATTCACTGCTTGTCATTTTCTCTTGCCATTCTTATACCTTGAGCATGCCTGATGGAAGTTGTCTGTGGTTTGTAATGCAAACCAAATGTTCCTGCTCTGATTCTTTCTTTTTTTTTTTTTTGCCAAGCTTTATTTTTCCAGCTTAAAGTCTAAAAACTCTAACCCAGTCTGTCTTCTGCAAACAAAATACATTATTTGAGCTGTGCCCATTTGGTTCAAATTTTTGGTTGGATATTAAACTAAGCATTTACAAGATGCAAATAATTTGGTGTAGCTCCCAGATTACTGCTGTTAATCAGACAGTAGGAAAGATAGAACTTTTCTTTGCTAGCAACAAGATGAGTTTTACATTACTAAGTGCTAACAGCATGATATCTTGCATCCTATTTTAATCTAGATCTTGTGATCTTTGTCAGATTCATTACTAAGCAGTACTATTAGCACTGAACTACTGCAGATGTCTAGGATTTCCAGGCAGTAGGAAAAGCTAGAGGTTTGGAAGTTTTCTAATAAAGAATGAGAAACTCTTGGCAAGTTGAATTTACTATTAAAATTTAAATAAAAAAAATAAATAAAAATTCAAAAGGAGGAACTTACAACAGCGAGGCAGACAAACCTGACTCCTGCAGAAGGCTGTTCCTCTTCATAGGCCTGGCAAAAAAAGACAGAGTGAATAATTGAAAACACACTCTGATGGTGTCACGTGACACGGTTTCAGTAATTCTGCTCAGTACATTGGAACGGAGCTATTGTTTCCTAATTGAAGAAAATGTCAGCAAGGATAGATAAACAAAAGCAATGGGATGCAGGCTTGGGGAAGCTGTTTCCAGCAGACTCACGGCTAGGGAGGTGAGGCCATTTAAGGAGTTTGTGTCATTTTTATTTTTTTTATTTTTTTTTTAGCTATTGCTCTCCAGTCCTAGGATCTGATGGGGTTCAGGCATGTAAAAACTACTTTGAGAGGGGGAGAGCAGGGGCAGCCAGAATCTGTGCTAATCAAGTACAGGATTTCCTGCTGGAGGCTGAGATGGCAAGCATGTTTCTTGTAATTTTTAGCAGATATTTTAAACATTAAGCTAGGAAGAGTTTCATAGCCCACTTCTGCTCCAGGAGCAAAACATAATAGAAGCCACCTTTGAATGCCAAGCCCTTATGTTGTTCACCATGAAGTGACACAGTTCCTTTAACCTACCAGTTCTTGCATACTCTCTCCTTTATGGGCTAGACTGCAGCTTTTGTGATTTAGCCTGATTAAAGACTCAGAAAATTTTTTTCTTAGTCTTTTTCCATAGATCACTTGGGGAATGAGAGCTATGCCATGGTTCCCAAATGCCTCCATTACATCCTTCATTTGCTGCAAGTTTCACTCTGTGTTCTACTCATGTGGTCACTTCCCCCACAACACACTGCCTGAGCTGCATCTACCATCAACTGTGGGAGCAGGCAGCCACCTTTCTGCCACATCCCTAGGAACAGAGCTGTTTTTCACTGATCACAGAGATCAATGTGTCAGTCTCCACCTGTCAATCCTCACTTCTCCTCACACTGACAAAAACCAATCTTGCTACAGAATCACAGAATCGATCGGGCTGGAAAGACCTCCGAGATCATCAAGTCCAACCCTCCATCAACTCAAATCCATTTACTAGATCATGGCACTCAGTGCCACATCCAATCTTTGTTTAAAAATCTCCAGGGATGGTGAATCCACCACCTCTCCAGGCAGGCCATTCCAATGCCTGATCACCCTCTCTGTAAAGAACATTTTTCTGATCTCCAACCTAAATTTCCCCCGGCAGAGCTTGAGCCCGTGCCCCCTTGTCCTATTGCTGGGTGCCTGAGAGAAGAGACCAGCTCCCACCTGGCTAGAACTTCCCTTCAGGTAGTTATAGACAGCGATGAGGTCTCCTCTGAGCCTCCTCTTCTCCAGGCTAAACAACCCCA
This sequence comes from Bucco capensis, assembly GCA_013396975.1. Classification (NCBI taxonomy): domain Eukaryota; kingdom Metazoa; phylum Chordata; class Aves; order Piciformes; family Bucconidae; genus Bucco; species Bucco capensis. Next base: position 1,005,147 of record VWZO01006928.1, on the reverse strand, counting down.
GCTCCCTCAGCCTCTCCCCATAGGACTTGTGCTCCAGTCCCTTCACCAGCCTTGTTGCTCTTCTCTGGACCCGCTCCAGCACCTCAATATCTTTCCTGAACTGAGGGGCCCAGAACTGAACACAATACTCAAGGTGCGGCCTCACCAACGCAGAGTACAGGGGAAGGATCACTTCCCTGGTCCTGCTAGCCACACTATTTTTGATACAGGACAGGATCCCATTGGCCTTCTTGGCCACCTGGGCACACTGCTGGCTCATGTTGAGCTTCCTGTCAATTAGTACCCCCAGGTCCCTTTCCGCCTCGCTGCTCTCCAGCCACTCTGTGAATAGAAACCTATTCTTTTGATGAATCTGTGTGATAGGAAATAGGCATTTGTAAATGAAAAGAAAAATTCCATGAAAGAAAGAATTGTCTCTGAAACAGTTAATGTTAGTTTATTGAAACAGTGAAGCCTTTTTTTGGAATGCTCTCACAAACTATAAATCCTATGCTTTTCAGGAAAATGTAAGCAGAAACTTGAATTTTACACCTGGCTCTGTCTGGTCATGTAAATAGTCAACAAGTGAGTGCTTAGGCACCTGCTGCCTTCTGTGTTCTGTGCCTTGAAGGTCCTGCTTTTATTGATCTGTCACTAAACTAAGAAAAGAGAGAAAGAAAAAATATCAACTGTGAAGACAAACATCTGTCCCATGAGAACGAGGTATGTACTGGGAGAAAAAGTGATGATGAAACCTCTGCTTTGTTACAGTGTCTACAGAAGGCCCAAACTACTCTGTCCATGATAATTCAACTGTGGCTAATTTATATTTTAAATGTTTACAAAAAGAAGAGAATATGGCATTATTTTCCTAACAATTCAGTTTTCAGGATATTAGTTCCCCAAACAAAATCTGTTGTAAAGGACACGGTTTTAACTTGGATCACTGGATGAAAATAAACATAGGAGATTACCCAACTCTTTCAAATTCTAATCTTGTAAAAGTTCCAAGATTTGACACTGAGTAGCAAACAACAGATATCAAGTAGTTTTCCTGGAAAGGAGGAGACACAGAGAGCTGAATTTATGTTTTGAGAAGGAGTTCTTCACTGTATTTAAATAGGGAGAACAGTGGCCTTGTACATAAAATGGGGATTTATACTGGTTTTATGCTAGTACTGTAAAAACGAAATATCAATGAGGAAGCAAAGCCACATACTGTTTACCATTTAAGTATCTTACACTGTAACACACACATGTTTTTGTTTAGCAATAGAGAACTCATTCACAGAAAATCTCAACAGCCTCTGAGTTTTGATCCAAACTGATTGAGCTGGAAGCTCAAAAGCATAGGAAAGCTGCTTTTTTTATTTCTTCCTATTGTCACATGCTATTGCATTTCCTGACTATTGGCTGAATATTGTAGTCCCTAAGCCACAGGGAGTTTTGTTCATTCAGAATCTGGAATTCTGCCAGGGCCAGCAGCAGAAATACAAATATCACAAGGAAGGGACTTTTTTTCATGTTTAACTCTAACCTTTTGCAGTTTTTTCCATCTATTCTGTACAGTAATTGTTCAGTGACCAGTGGTGAACAGAAAAGCAGGTTTTGTTAGAATCCATAAGGAAAAGGAGAAAAAGCTCTGCTGCCCATGCCATGTTGCACTAATGGTATGCTTTGGTATTGGATGCTGTGGTCAATCTTCTTTACTTAGCTAAAAGGTATCAGGAAAATGGCAATGAACATTGATCACAGGCTGGAATTTTGTATTAAAAGACTGAAATTATGTGGATTCTCCTTTGCAGGAGGGAGCTGCATTGATAAAAGTCTATGAGAGAATAGGTACTACAAGGAAAATCAGCTGGGTTTCTTTACTGCTTTCTCATGTGAGACACAGGAAAAGAAGAATGCAGTAAAATCAAGGAAGTTCAAACAAATAAAAAGAAAGAGTTGAATACTAAAACCTAATATGTGGAACAGGAAGATAGCAGAAGTCATAAGCACTTGAAGCTAACTGTTTTGCCTTTGATTTCAGTGGGACAGAGATTTCACCCCAAGAGGCAAGCTGATAGAGGTAATATCTGTAGTTAAGGGGAAGAGCATGTAGAAGGGGCAGCAACTCTTGCTTCAAAATAGAAGTCAAATAGCACCATTCACAGGTAGAGTGATACTTCTGACATGGGATAGGTCCTAGTTACCATAAATTGGAGTCAGTATCTATTGCAGATGGGAAAAGGAAATAGAGGAGGCATGACATTTATTTTTAGGACAGTTCTTCTCTTTTGCCAGACAAAAATCAGGATATATCTGGAACCATAGCAGATACAGGAGCTGATCCCTCTATTCCTCAATTTATTTTCCACATCCAAAGGTTTGAATTCTAAAGGACAAATATGCAGACTATTCAGTAATAAATATTTTGCCTGTTGCTACTGGTGATAACCTTTTCCAAAAAGTAGTATATAAATTTAAACAGAACATTAGTACTGGGCAAAGCAAATCTAAGTAATGATGGCACTTAGCCCCAGTCCTGATCTCCACCCAATTCCAAATACTGCTTGCGTTAATAGGAAAGAAAGCAAATAATTTGGAGTGTCCTAGTTTATGTCCTATCCTCACACTGCTCAGCAAACTGTTGAATTATTTCTGCCTTACACATGGGCACCATTTTCACACTTTGCCATATTCCAAACAACTGTTTTGTTGCACAGGACGATCTATCTTCTCATTGCTGCTAAACCAGGACTGAATTAGTCATCCCTGTCTTGGGTTTTTCAACGTTCAGTCTGCCCTTCCATCAAAACATAGCAACATGGCATGTTGAGTCACCCTATAAGCACAGTTAATCCAGCATCCTTCTCCATCAGTGGCTAATAGCAATCACTTCAAACAGATTATCTTTAAAAAAAAATAAAATAGAAGGGCTTGCTTTCAGGAATAGTTTCCTCTGAGTGCCCTCTTGGTGAGAGGAGGCTGGCACTCTGAGGTTTTGTATGTATTCCAAAATTCTTGGAGCTTTTTACATTACGATTGGGTAGTCTTGTTTTAGCAGAGGGTACAGATGCCCAAAATGGGTAAGTATTGCATTATGTCAAATTGGGTAAATCTCATTCTAATTCCTTTCATCACTTAGTGCCTAACTTTTGTCAGGAAGCAATTTTTTCTTCTACATATTAAATGAATCCTGTGTAATGCAACTCTAATTTACCCATTTTTGGCTCCCATAAAGCTTTTGATTTCAAGAGTGTGCAGAGGCAATGAGTTTCATGTGTTACATAAAAATGTACTTCCTTGTAATTGTTTTAAGTTCACTGCCTCTAAGATTTTTTTCAGTTCTTATACTAGGAAAAATATCCTGATTTTCAAGTTCATAGAATCTTTTTCTCATTGATCTTTTTACTCGTCATCCTCTATCTTATACATACTTTTATCTTTTTTTCTTCTCCGCCTCCCTTCTCTCAGCTTCATGCTGCTTTCATATGTTTGGATCTCCTCCTTTTTCTTTAGATCCTTCTTTTAAAATCCACTTCCTTTTGTGAACTTTTATTACCTGACTCCATAATGGTATCCAGCTCTGCTGCTTTCTAGTCTGTTTTCCAGTGAATTGCCTTCCTGTGAGTTAATAAAAGTTCCTAGGCTTTGTCTTCCCAAATATTGCATGACATGCCCTCACACTCTCTATGATTACTAACCTTAATCTAATGTCCTTACCTGCTGCAATGCCTTAGAGCTAAGCTGTAAAATATTGCTTAGAGAGTTCCATAGAAGAGGATCTAATACTAAGTGAACACCCATCAAAAATTTTTACCTCATCTTGAGACCATATTCTGGAATTTTATTAAGAATATTTTACTGTGTACATAAAATACTTTGTTTTCAGAAAAGTAGCCTATGTGATCTACATAAGTATTGTGTCACATTTGTGTGATTCCAGAACTACAGGGCTAGCAGTGTAGAGAGCATTGGCTGTAGCCATGGTGTGATGTATGAGGCACAGCAAGAATCTTTTAACAAACTGGTGTGCCTTGTGTGTTTTATTTTCCAATTTTTGTACTGGGTATGTATACTGTATGCAAGAGATTATGCTGGGCTTAGGGAAACACTACAGAATATTTGTATAAGCTATGAAGCTGCTAAATATCTGGTACTGAAGCAAATGTCCATCAATTTTTTTTAAAGCCATACCAATAGACAGTTTATAACTTAGTGCAGCACCACAGGAAAAACATTGTGAGCTCCCCTGTGTGGTCTCATTCTAATTTAAAAGAAATATTCTTTTTATGACTTTACCTCTTCTTTACACATTTCCAGTCACATAATGTTCCTTTTTCATCTGATTTTGCGTTCCTTTTGGTTTATATTTGCCTGAATTCTAGGCTGACATAATGGGGCCCTTTGGGTTGCATGAAAGGAGAATTATCAATTGCCAAAGCTATGATTTATCAGGGAAAAAAAGGAAAGGGTAAACAAAAAAACTTACTGTATATGCAAAAATCATATGAAAATTTTCTCTGTATTTTTTCATGAGTTCAGTATAAAAGCTGTATGCAGACCTATCTACTCTTACATTTTATTATGAATTCATGTTGGATGCTGTCATATTTGTTGCTACTGCTTTCTCCATTACTCTTTGAACAGCTAGATATGAATGAATGGAAATACTGAAAAGGTGAATATATTTAGTTCATCCAAGTATCTGTGGCAGAATTTGCTCTGTGTTTTGCACTCTGGTACAGGCACCACTTTGTACAGCAGCCTGATCTCAGTCCCACTGAAGTCAGGGACTTGTTACCCTTCAGCATGTCAGAGATAACCTACATGGACCCGTGTTGGTTGCTGCATTTGTTGGTTTGGTTATTTGTTTGGTTTTTTTAAATCAGCATTGTTAGTGATTGATGAGGAATTATGCAATCTCTTTTTTTGGATAGCTATGCCTGAGTAAGATGATATTTCCACATTTATAAGTGCAGTTGACATTTCAACTGCGAGGCTTTAGCAGTAGCTACTTCTGAGTCTTTGTCATGCCTGGTGCCTGGCAGAGGCAAAGCTACTTAATACAGGCTGCTGCTTAATTCTGCACTAAACAAATCTTGAGGACCCTTCACATTTCTGCTGCTTTCCTTTATCTCTAAGGCTGTGACAATCAGAATGATGCTGAGCAGATGGTTATTTGTAGCATTGAAGATAACAGTACTAAGCTTCAATGGCAGCTCTCTTGCTCTTAACTTCTGCAGTACTGTAGCTTTTAACACTGGCTTTAGTTGTAATGCACACCATGTGTGTTGCTCACTAGTGTTGTTGTTGACAGCAAGATGAGACTACGTTATTTTACAGGCTTCTCATGAGAGAAGCAGTATAATCTGTCACAGAAATAGCTCTCTGGGAAGACCTAAACCACAGTGCTTCTGGTGCTTCATAAGATCTGATGACACCCTGCTCATAGGTGAGATAGGTGATGCTGGAGTCAGCTGTAGCATCATACACAGTCTAGGATCTAGTATCTTTGGGAGATGACTTTTCACCCACGTTTTGAAATCAGCCAATGCCTTCAGAGCAGTATCTGATGTTAAATAGCTTGGAGCTAGAGACTGAGAGATCTCTGGTGAGGATTCCTGATCTTAGGATTTGTTTTTCCTACAGAATCGAAGGTTTGAAGCCCAGAAGAAGTTGCTCTAACTAGCTAGTCTAATCTGCCACAGAGAAAATAAATCAACTTGTAATTCCTGTACTGATGGCAATAATTTCTGCTCCAGCTAAAGTAGATCATTTAAAATAAGCACCAAACCTGACTGTAAAGACAATATTCCACCAATCCTGAAAACCTGCTGTAGCATCAGATAGATTATTACACTGGGTTAGTTACCATTTCTTTTAACATTGCTATGTCCTGATACTCATTTACTTTTATTTCTGTATTTGACCAAAAGAGCTTGACTATATTACTGTTGTGGCACACTAAATGTCCATGGTCACTTCCTAAGCACTATTGTGAACATCAGTAAGGGAGACCATGGAATAGGAGATGTAATGGAACGTTATTGCATGATCTAATATTTGATTGCTTTTGGGTTTTTGTGATAACCTCAATTTAAACATTGAAAAAATAACTGTGTCTATAGTCCAGGACTACCAGATTGTAAGTAATTCATCTCCATCTCATTAGGGAATGGAAAGGATACCCTAATCCAAACATAATTGGTGTAACTCGGATTGTAAACACTATATATTTATTTTGCAGCAGATGGAGGTGGCAAGAGCAGCTATGCAATTGGATTGTGTGACACATTGCCTCTAGTCACATGGCTGTCCTGTGAACAGACTCTCTGGAAAGGCTGTCTGAATATGCAGAAAAAGCTGGTATGTCTGTGAATATGTAAAACAGTATGTTGAGGCTCACAAAATGCTTGGTTTTGAGGGCAGCCACTGAATGACCCTGATACTGGAGCAGATACGTGCTCAGGGAGGTCAAATTTCCCAGTGTCCTTTTCTTATGTATGCTCACTTTGGATCCAGATAATATCTAATCGTCTTTCCAGAAGAATTAATATTGTATCTTTTTCTCAGTTGGGATTTCCCAAAAAAACCCAGCCTCCTCTGGAATTCAAGTCCCAGTTAATTGTCCAAAGCCATGTTCCAAGACAACCATACAACCACCAACATAACCCAGGACTTCCCCTCTGATTCTTTCCTTTTCCTTCAACATCTTTTAAATTGATTATAAATTTTGTTTTTTAATTCATGGAGTGACTCTTAAAAGGCTTGACTCAAACATTCAAGAGGTAAGAATACTCAGACCTCTGGGGGCTGCATACAAGAACAGCAGTTTTAAAGTTGGGTTGTTGTTTTTTTCCCTATTTCTGGCTAAAATAAAGGACCTTAAATGCATAAAATGAGGAAAAATGTTATAATTTTGACAATATCAGTTTAGGCTCAGTATTAATCTTGGGCAGAGGCATAGACTACCTATAACAGCATAAATGTTATAACAATACATGGCAAATAAAAGCAGCAGATCACATCACTGATATTCTTTAATGGTAAAGAGCTGCAAAAATTGATGAAGATGGTGTTGTTCATTGGGTCAGTCTTTCAGCATAAATTGAAGCAATTGGACAGCCCCATAGCTTTATGTCATCCTGTCACAGCCACAGGCTGATGCAGTGGGGGGAAGAGAGGAGTTTTTTGTTCTGGTCCTTGCCTCCACCCTGAGAGCAATCCCCACACACAGGAGCAGCAAAGGGTGCTCCAGCAGCCTCTGTGCTGACTGTGTCCCAAGGGATTGCCTGCAGGAGGTGTGTGCTCAGCTTAGAGCACACCAGCTCCACAACAAATGAGGTTACACTGGCAGTACAAATAACATACATCAATATGTGTGTGTGCTATACTAGCCTGCATGTTTTTTCTGTAGGCTCACACTATATGAATCAGTTACTAATGAGGCTTATAATAAAGAATACTGTTAAGTGAATGCTGCATTAATAATGCTGGCAAGGTTTCAAGTCTACAGATGTTATTTATAGTGTATGACTAAACAAATACCTTTGAGGCTGAGACTGGAGCAATTTACTGATTTCCTGTAGAGGCTAGTTCATACAGAGATTCAAGTAAATAGTACATTTGGATGTCTTGCTGAGAATTATGGTCTGAAACTGTGTTAGATAATCATATTAATGTCTACTTTTAAAATAATTTGGATATGTATGTGTTATTTCAGAGGATTAGACAGTATTGCTATCCAGCTCTCATGGAGAAATACATTTTTCTGCATAGCTTCTTTAAAGAAAAATATATCATTTGAAGAATATAGCTTGCAGTAACACAGCAGCATTGAAATGAGTAAAGAGGTTAGAAAACATTCCAGAACAAAAGGCACTTAGAAATTAAAAAAAAAAAAATAATAATCCCATATCCTTTCCTTTTCATCTGGTTTTGACATTAATTAATTTCTCTTATTTATGGAGATTAATTGCCTGGGAAAGAGATTTTGTAGATTTAAAGTGTTTTTGAGTAATGAATCATTTTGTTTCAGTTCTGCCTCTTACAATATTGCAGGTTTAGAGAGGCCTTCAAAACTGAAGAAAGCTACAAACTCACAAAATGTTCTGGTCCAGTCCACTGGCTTTTATATATGTGAGAACAAATGGAAGAAAAACACAGCAAACTTAGTGTCCTAAATTAAGGTTCTTGTATGTATAGCAACCCTTTTTAAGTCATAATTATTGAATAACAATAATTTACTGCAAATTTCTCATATAATTTAAAAACAAAAAACTATGACAGTGAAAAGTCAGACAAAACCAGAGTTTGTGAAAATCCTCTAGTTTACCTCTTACCTGTTTACTCTTTGAAATTCTCAAGGCAGTTGAAAATGATACATACTGACATGTAAAAAGAGCTGACTGTAGGATGCCTAAATAATTTGCTATAAAAAAATCACTTACCATTGCCAAGTATCTTCTCAGTTAAGCCCACTATTATCATGCCTTCTTGGGTATGAAATATGCAGCAGAGTCAATTCCCAGCGTGTTAACCACTTGACAAAATAATAAATGCAGTGTAACTCCACAGTGTTAGGGTATTTGACTGTAACTCCTAGGCATTCAAAGTGACTACTGAGTATAACAACTTTTCCTCTGCAGAAAATGCCTTGCTATTTGCCAGCAAATCTTTAATGCTTTGGACTGGGTATTTCCAACTACCGCCCTACTTGCTAGGCAGATGTGTATAAAAGAGATGTTATTTCACTGAATCAACCACTGAGATCGTAACCCTTTTCCTGTACCACAAACAGAAATGTAAAACCTCAGACTTTCCTTTTGGACTTTTACTGACTTGTGTCTGTTGTAAGAAAGCAAAACACAACTAGTCCAAGGCCTAATATACGTGGAAAATGTGTTAAAATGCTTTAGATCATCTCATTGCCTCTCATTCCTGCAATTCACTAGTTAACTGGCTTGTTCTGTGTTTATGTAGTTGCATGGTACAAATACAACACCTAAACTTCTCACCCAAAGTTGAAATGAGTCATTTATTACTTTTTGCCCACACCACCCCCATAAAAATAAAAAAAAAAAAAAGAAGAAAGAAAACACAAAGTGCTCATTTAACCCAAGTGAGTGAAAACGCTTTTCATAAGGTCTGCAAGGGCTTTGGGAGGTTTTTCTTTGGTGAATAAAGTCTGTGTAGTGGAGCGAAGAGTTTTGTCTGAGAATGGCAGAAATCAAGCTAAAGCAAACAGACACAAACTAGGGTCCCTTTGCTGTGTGAAAATAAGATAACAGTAAAGGAGATGTAAATGTTATTCGTATCAAAACACTTGAGAGGGATTCATTGTTTTGGGGAGGGGAGTGGAGGCAGAAGGAGTGAGGAGGTATTTTTGTGAGGGTTTGGAAGACACTACTAGTGTTTTGCTTACTGAAATGACATCACTGGTCACTTATTTCTGTCTCTTTGTGAGGAAATGACCTGAATAGATAATATGAAGATGCTTTTAAATATTTGTTAATCAAATGTTATAGTGGGGAAAGCACAAGCAAAGTCATGAGTGATGGTCATACTAAGAAATGGAAAACAGGACTGAGACATTTCCTCTGCTTCTTTACTGGAGACAATGGAGCTATGTGATTAAGTCACTATTCCATAGGATGTAACTCCCTGATTTCTGATACTGGCTGTGGATCCAGTCACTATTAGAAAGAGGGGATTACAATGGGTAACCCTTCTTCTCTTGCCTATATCCTAACCATAATATAAGTACCTGTAGCGCAGCTCTGATGGAACAGTTTTATTTTGCCTTTGTTCATCGCCCTCTCCAGATGGGTATTAGACTTCATCAAATTCTAGCCCTAACAGCTTGTTTCAGGACCACAGCTGGAATCAGCATGTCTAGACTAGCACTGATTTATTCCTGGCTCTCAGACCTATGTGCATGCTACTATTCCATATGCTTCCTGTTAGAGAGGTAATAATGCCGTTTCACAGCATAACTTTGATTTTCCTTTTTTCTTCCCCTTTTTATTGTGATTAGAATTTATTTTACTTATGTGGGAAAATGTCCTGCCCCTGTTTTGAACTACTGCTAGTTCTGCTGGAACAGAGAAAGCTTCCAGACAAACAAAATAAAGTTCACAAAGGAAACAGTTAAATTTTTTCTGACTGCCTTCACTGTCACAGAAAATGCTAAACACATTTGTAAGTTATGTAAAACTGCACCAGTTCATATTTTCCCCTCCTGGTTTCACAGCCCAGAAGAGCAAGAGGACCTTGTGACATCTCTAGGCTTGCAAGAGTTTACTAATAAAAATCCTCAGTAGAAAACAACACTCCAAACCCTCCCACTACTGGGCAAATGAGTTTCCCAATTTATTTAACTTATCCACAGACTAAACAATGTTAAATTTACAAATCTGTCATCTATCTATAGTAAGCACTCTGCCTTAAAACCACAGAGGGTGGGTGTTATATCATTGTCCACAATCCACAGGAGAGCTTGCAACCTGGCAAGTCAAGTACAGGAGAGAAACCTCCTGCCTTAATATCTAAGCAATACATGCACTGAGGCATGCTATAGCCCTGAGCTGGGTGGTGGGAGGGTGTGTGTTTCTCTGCTGCAAATTAACCTCTGAGTTTAGTTTTTCTCATTTACCATGAATAGTAATTGATAACATCAACAGCATCATATGCTTCTATCAGCAGTCTGCAGAACATAGGGAAGTAGCCTGCTGTGTAGGTACTGCAGGGGAGGCAAGTTAATGGATGTCCAACAGCACTGATAATCCTGACAGTGCACGCTGAAGGAGTAAAGCTGTGCCTGCTGTGAGGGGAAAGTAGGCAAAAAAGCCACTGGTGTAGCAGTGAGGTAACTGGTTGTGAGACTGTGGAAGCAGCAGAGGGTAGATCAGATATGTAAGTGCAGAGCACGAGGGGAAGGAAGGGATTAAAGGAGGAAAGCTCTCAAGTTAGAGTGCTAGGCTGGATTGGAGGAAATGGGTAAAGATTGAGTAGAAGGTGCTGAGTATAGGCATCAGCTGAGCCTAAGCTGGATAAGACATGGTGCTGGATTGGGCCCTGCAGATCAGGCTCAGGGGAGAGCAGAAAAGGGTTTCAGTAAGGAATTAACTTTTTCCCTTTTTCTCTGGAGCAGCAGGAAAACAGGCCTTGCACTGAAAAGAAGCTTATCTGCAGTCTGCTTGCCATTTTTCATCAGTTCATGTCAAGAGATATGACAAAGGTCAGTGGCTTCCACTATCCTTGTTTATAAACTGATGAATTGAGGAGCAGAGAAGCTAAAGAAAAAAAAAACCCAGACTTAATTTGAAGGATGTCATGATTCTGACGCTCTTTAAAAATCTTTCATTTGATAGAAGTTTATCTATGCCCCCAAATACCTAAAAATTCCCTTTTCCAAGTGATTCCTTTTCCTTTTCATATAACGAAAGTAAAATAAGCTAATCTTATAATGAAGAATGCTTTATTGATGTGTTTTATGATACTTTTATTATTTCCAGTATTATGCTCCAATCCATCTTTAATGTAGCCTGACATCTTGTTTGCTTTTTTGACCACTACTGTGCACTGAGTAGAAATTTCCATTAAGCTGTCCACAGTAATGCCTAGATCTTTTTCTTGAGTGAGTTTGCAAACCATCAGTGTGTATGAATACTCCAAGTTGTTCCTTTCAGTACACATTACTTCACACTTACCTACACTAAATTTCAGCTGCCATCTTGTCCAAATCCTTCCTTTAGGGTTGTTTTCTTAAAGTTGTGGCTTTTCTAAATGATCCCATATAATTTCCTAATAATATTGTCTCTGCTATTGCATGCTTACTTTCCAGATGAGTAACAAATACATTAAATTAACCCCAATTTTGGTGTAGGTCTTGGGATCTCCAATTATTAATATCCTTCCTAGCTGAAAATAACCATTGACTTTTTTTTTAATTAGGTCTTCACTAATTCAAGTCATAATATTTTTCTTCCCTACTCTTAAACATCTTATGCCATTTAAAATATACATCTAGGTCATACCTTTAAAATTATACATTTATCCATAATTCTAATGTCTTTATTAAAGAATTTAATGACATTAAATTGTGAGGGTGCTTGGAGGATGTAACTCTTTTCTCCAACTAGCGCCAAGTCACCCACCCTCACCGTGGCCTTGGATGCAGTGTTGAAGATGGATACATGTGCCAAAAAGCATCAAAGAGGAACAGCTTACTACTTACTACTGAATAAAGCTTTAAATGAGCCACTCTGAGTCCAATTGTAGCACTACTCTCTTTAGCACAGATGTTAACAAGGTGGAAAGAGTTCAGACAACAATTCTAAGAAGTCTGAGGAGCGTGTTTTGTAGTAAACAGACTAAAGAACTTGTTTTATTTTCTTCCAACAGATTGTTGCAATGTGATTTCTTTGCTATTTGTGTACACACCTTCCTGAGACAGAACACAGAGGACTAGGATGTGAAGGCAGAAATAAGGTCAAATGCAAGCTCATCATTAAGGTAATAGGAACTTCCTGGAATGTTTGCTCTCCTTTGTGCAATTTTCCACAGCAGCCATGTTCTGTTTGGGGAAAGTGGCTAATCTCATTTCATCACTTAGTACTCTTTTAGGAGCTAGATTTCTGTTTAGTCATTTCAAAAGCCTGCCTAGCCATTTGTGTTTTACATTAATGTTGTTCTTGACTGTAAGAATGCAATGTTGCAACTGGCAAAATCAGGTAAAATACATTCATTTCAGTAATGGTTTATTTTCTTTATCTAAGCAAAGCGAGTAATTACAGCTTATTAGGTGTTGCCTTGATTGTACTCAACATGCAAATGTTACATAGACTAATGGATTTTTATAGAGAGACCCAATACGCTTTTTATTCTATAACCAGTGGCTTTTTATTCCGTAACCATGCCAGGATCTTTTTTGCAGTAACAAAAACTATATGAGGCAAACTGTTTTTAACTGTGACAAAGGTTTTTATTTCTTGATCTCTAAAACACTCTTCCAAGTGAAATTTTTGATCATTGGTCAACAAGGGAGAGAAGTATCAATGCAAAACTTCATATAATTATTGAAGAATATAACTGTGGCTATATTTGACTACTAAATTGTAAAGATGATCACTGTCTATTCTGCAGGGAAAATAACCTACATTCACCTGCAGAAGCTTAATATCATATTGGATTCTATCAAAGGACAGATGGCTCTGCAAGTATTTAAACTTGCATTTAAGTATTTTGAATTGTTTGTGCTCTTCTTTTTCTCTGTAGTTTTGTTTTCATGCGTATCTTTTCAGAACTCTTGAAGAACTCCTTTCACTGCTTATCAGTTCAGCTTCAACTTCATTGTCCCATCCTCAGGAGGCCTGTCTTCATGAGCGATGCTGTTATGTAGCAGGCACAAGAGCTCTAGGTGACTGTCTCTTCATGACAGTTACACAGGATGATTGTGCTCACTTAATTATAGTGTTCATTTGGAAAAATTGCTGCCCACCTCCAGCATGTTAATAAGTTCTATTTTGCAGAATAGCTTCAAGTATGTTTAAAAAATCATTATTGCACATTTATACCATTTCTGACAACATCTTTCTTCACAGTATGAACTTTGTGTTATTACAAAACACCTAAAATTGCTACGGGTTACATGGGCTGACCAAAAAACCTTCATGATTCTTTGACTTATATGTAATGCTTAACTTCTAAAACCAAACAGCTAATGGTTATGTTGTGTAACAGGCCAAATATGTGGTTTAAATCAACTTTGCCTCAATTCTTTTAGTGATGAATGAACATTCTGTTCTCAGAAATAATTGCTTAGATGAAAAGGTTGCACACATCAACTATATAGTGCAAATGGTTACTCCCCAAATCCTTGTTAAGCTAATTCATAGGAAACAGGAATTTGTGTTGGTGTTTCTGAATGCTGTATAAAGCCTAGTGTTCAGTAGAAACCATTCACTAGTCCCAAAGTGTGATGCAGTTTAAAATCAGTTAACACTTAAGGACAAAATTCCATAAACGCCTAACATGGTACAATAAGTTTATATATAGTTAGGTATTCATTAGCATGGGACAGAGGAAAATGTTTAATTCCAAGTCCTTCTGGAAGCATCAAAATTTTCAATGAGCAATGTAGGCTATGTTATAGCAAAGGTTATACATTCTAATTATTGAGATAGCTATATGGATCCCTTTTAAACAAGTTTTGCTTGTGTCTGAAAAAAGAATGAGGGGAAAAGAGAATAGATCCAGAGATTTTTTTTGCCTAGATAAATTGATATCATAATCAAAATTGATAACTTTATTTATTCACCCTGTGAAATTTAGTGCTATTTGAGAGTAAATAAATGCAGATGAATTTTATGATAAATGTAGAATGCCAAGACATTAAGAACAATGATAACATTTTCTTTGTAATATTTCCATTTTGTTCTTATGAGAATCTAATAAACTTCCACAAAATGCTTCTTACTATCTTCCTTTAGGAGAGAGTTATGCCCATTTAACAGGGAAGCGTGCTGATGTACAGATATGCTAACCGTGGCTAGGCTTTGCGAACGAAGATCCAGGGAGGGCTCCATCCACACTCCTCCTCAGCGCCTCTTCCAAGCGTGCTGATAAAAAGAGGATAGCAGATAGCACCCTCAAGCCTGCACTAGGGATTTTTTTTTTGGTGAGACACAGCATGCACAGAGCTGGACCCACCCTTTAGTCCTAAGGTTCATCTGCCAGGGCCTAGCAAGCTTGGACGCTGGCAGTGAGGTCCTTAGGACAGAGGTTTAACCTCTTAGCTGGAAGGCCTTACAGGGCTAAACGAGCTCCATCTGCCCGGGTTTGGAATCAGAGTTGTCCTTCTCCTAGGATGACTGCCAGAAGGCTAATGAGCTCATCCTACCCATGCAGATATGCTAAATGAGGGATGAAAAGGCACATGATACACGTATGAGAAAGTGCAGAATGGAATTAACCACACAGCAATGTGATCTGGGTCCTGTACTCAACATGTTCTAGAAAGAATTATCTCACTGGCTGTCTTAAGAGGAGCAAAGAGCACAGCTCATAAGTTGGCCTATCTCTAGGCCACTTTTTAGTTTCTCAGTCAGACTATGAGTAGAACCTGAGGTCAGATGCTTTTGAGGACACAACTGGGCAGGAAAGCAGAAAGAGGAGTGATGATAGATAAGAAAAAAGGGGACATGCTGAAGCAGTAAGAGTAGTGAGAGTGTTATTCTGGTTTACAATGTGATGCTTTGAAGCCATTTGTAACCAGTCCTGATAGATCACATAGTTTCAAAAGAAACCAATTAATATATTCATATAACGAAAGCGTAGTTCTCCTGCATATGGTGATCTGCATGTTATTTCTATGTCAGCATTAAAGTACCTAGTGTGTGTATATGTATATAATGCTAATTCATTTGTCTTTATATATGTATATTTATATGGCAAAAATATGCCTTTCTTCATGGTCAGTTAAATTCACTGGTTATTTACAAGACTTTAACACATCTTGGGTGTCCTGGCTGAAGTGATGCTGCCAAAACTGTCAGCAAAAAGATCAGAAAAACTGATGAACCTTAAACTTTTCCCCAAACAACTGCTCAGTTGTTTCTTTAGGATATAGAAGAGGCAGAAAGCCCAAGTAAGAGGAGTGGTAGGAAACCAGGCAGGAAGGATAGAAATTGCTGTCTGGTGTGGATTTCTCAAACTGGTATGTTTAGTCTTGCAGAGACCCAATAACAATAATCCATGCTAATTAGAGTTTGAGGCATTTTAAGAGGTTTTGCCCATAAAGGAAAGATAGCTCAAACTTTCATGCAGTGCTTTGTTTAATCACCAGTTCCTTGCTTTCACTTTACTTAGGAATTTAATGTTTTTATAAGTTCTTCAGGTAACATTTTCGAAAGTAGCTAAATGCTATTTTTGAAAGTAATTTCTGTTAGAGTAAGATCTCCAAAGGTATGCACAATTTTATTCCTAACAATTTCAGTGTGAACAAGCTGCAGAAACAGCTCTTCAGTTTCTCAGGACCAGTGTCACTTTTCCAAATGGGACTTGTGATAATAGTTGGTTGGCTATTTATAACTAGTATGCCATATAATTAACTAACTAAATATATATATAAAAAAATACTATTATGTATAATTCTTATTCCCCTCTGTGGGTTTGTCAGACCCACAGGGACAGCACTGTGGTTTTTGGGCTCTTCTCCTAGCAACTCCTGTTAATGTCAGAATTAAATGGGCAGCTGCATCTTTATACCTCACAGCAAGAGTTTACTATTTGGCACTGTTTAATGTGTACATTTCACATACCTGTATCTCTGGTTATCTGCACCAGGTCTACTTCAGTTTCTTGTCATATTACAACCACTTTTAATAACAGTTTTATGCTATTACTTACTAAAATTCTCTGCTGTAGTTTTTCATATCTGGAAAAGAAGATGAAGAGAGGGTCCCTGCCCCCAAAAGCCTATAATTAAAACAAGACCAGCATTATAGAAACACATCTACTAGCTGGCCTGTAACTGGATGGTCTGTTTAGTTTTGTTTTGACATATTGTATGAAGCAGCATCTAACAGATGTTGGGAAATGAGCTCTCTGAGCTGCTCATATAAACATACAGCAGAGATGTGTGTGTATGAACTAATTTCACCATTGAATGTGAGTATTAATGTTGGCAGGCATTTTTTTAATCCTGTGCTAGTCTACTGTACTTTAAGTCCTCCTTGCCAAAAAATATAGAAACTTCTCGAGAGAAAGCTAAGTGACTTTGTTGTAGCAATGCTTTCTGGCACAGTACTGATGCTTCTCTTGTATAAAGGATGTTGCCTTGTACAGGCCCAGCAGTGAAAAAAAACCTGAAAAACCTGAAGCATCAAGTGTTTCATTACACATCCTCTATAAAAAACAAACAAACAAAACCCCAACCAAACAATAACCACAAAAGGGGGCTATCCCCTAGTCTTAATGGCAAGTTGTCCCTCTCATTATGCTAACCTTTCCTAATGCTAATTTATCATGCAATCATGTAGTTGACATTATTAGGGATGCTCATTTCTCTGCTGAAATAGCACATCCAGCAAGGTGACAGATCTTTCCAGTCCTCCTCTTATCTAGAGGAATGCTGTATTGAAGATTGGATTCCCTTTTACAGCTTCCATGATGAAATGAAGCCAGCATGAAGGAGTGACCTAGCAAATTATGGCTTAACTCCTTTCTACAGGAAAGGCAAGAAGGAAGGTCAGGCAGAGAATGGAGGCAAGATCTAGGACAAGCCTAAAACAGAGTTAGGGGGGAAATGCAACAGACAAAATTACATAGATATTTCCTAATTTCCACTTGTATTTAATGTATTTTGCATTTCACATGTAGATTTTCATTTTGTGGCCCTCTTAGCTTAGTTTTCATGCATTAAAAAGTCTTAAGAGTTTCTAAAGCAACAGCTATGGTTTTAAAAGAACACTTCATCTCTCCTCAAATCACAACAGAAGGGCAATATTAATTTAGGCTGAGTGGGCACAGATGTTATCTAAATCACCCTCTCACCTGCCAACTCCACCAAATGTTCCAGTGCTTGGAGGTTTTCTTTCAGTGCTACGTGGAATTTCTTATTGTAATGTTCTCTGTTCCTTTTTTTTCTCAAATGTTTTATCCCATTACCAAACCTGTATATGGCCTTCTCCTCTGATCAGCTGTCTGAGCTAAAACTGTTCTTCATCAATCACTGAAAGAAAAGCAGCCTCTGAAGATACTGATATGATTAGGGTGAGAGGCCAGGGATTTGTGCTGAGTGCTAGAAGAGCACTTTATAACCACAGCAAATCAGTAAGTTTGGGCTAGGACTTGACAGAGGGGAAGTGATGTGAAATATGAGTTGGGAAAGCATGCTAAAGAAAAGGAAGTGAAAAAGCAGATTTAAAACTGGATTGGTGTTACCAATGTATGAGTTAACTAGTTAACTAGTCAGCTTTTCTTTTTTGACTCTGAATTCTTTTTACCTCTTTAATGTTGTACTGCTAACACATCTGCACAGCAAAATACGTGCAGATGCAAGTTCTATCTGTGTGCCTCAGGCCTATGAAAAGCTATATTAGCACAGCACTAAATCTGAACTAATGCACCCTGTCCCTCAGCAAGGACTAATAGCCCAGCATCAGCTTCATGCTAACAGCTTTTGAGTTGCCTGGGATGGAGGCAAAGTGAGTTTTATCTTCCCACATCATACTTTGTAGAGCTATCCCTATCAGGTCTGAGTTGGAAGGAGCATTAAAAGCTTTCTTAATACATGATTTTGCTTTTCCTTGGTATATGGCAAAGTGCTTTGCAAACAAGGCAAGCTTCACTGTTCATATTTCATGATATGCAATGTTAAGACAAGCAAAATGCAGTGCCTGCCCTTAACTACACAATAGGTCAAGTCTGGAGTATGGTTCAGATCTCTTATTATTCTATCCACTAAATCATACTGTCTCTCTAACTGTCAGTTGCAGCATTGTCCAGATTCTGTGCTAATACTCAATCCCATAATTCTTTATACTAAATCCTCTGTTTATCAATAAATGTCCACAATAGTCAAATTAGGAAACACTGCAGTGTATTCTACATGGCTGGATTTTTTTTCTAGTTCAATGTTTACAAAATCAAAGCAGAACAATGTCAATCTGCTGTGAAAATGTGCAAAATTTTAACTTTTGTGTATTGAAGTGAATAATAACAGTGCCTCTCTATAAGACATGCATTGGTTGTCACACATCAGGTTTCAAATCTTTACGTAGAAAGTGAAAGAAAAAGATCGTAAAGGTAATTTACTCGGAGTATATTTTAGTTACAAATTGCTTAATGTTCCAGATAACTTTTAGAAGTTGATTGCATGTTCTGTGTTCTTCTTTGTAACTCTGTTGCTTAACTTAATTTTCCAAAAACTTGACAAAACAGTACTGATATCTCCTATCCCAGAACTCAAGGCTGATTTAAATTGGTTAGCTTTTGTGCCATTGTATGAGACACTCATTTGGATTTAATAATTTCAGGCTGTTTTACATACGTATCATGCTGTTTAGAAAAATGTGGTGCCATCATGTGGACAATATTAAGAAGTGTAAAAAAACCCCACTGTTTTTAAAAGAAAAACTAGGTAACAGATGAATGTCTATATTTGATATTATAAATCAGCTGAATTATAATTATTGTATTCTACAAGAAGCTATAAACAAATCTGTGGATTTAAAACTGTAATAGGTAAGAAGAAAAACTGGTAATGGCATCAGGAATTGTTAATTCAATCCTGTTTCTTTTCCAACAGCTCGGGAAGTCCTTTCCCATGAGTACAGATTGATCAAAACATACAAAACCAGTCTCCAAGCCAATTTTAATCAGCACCTAAATTCCAACCTTACCTACTGCTGTACTCATTTCTGTACTTTTTTTCTCTTTGGTTTTCCTCTAAGACTTCACAAAACTTGTTTTTTGTACATCCTGTGTTTCTTCTCTTCCCTGCAAATGCACACACTCTCACACAAACACTCCTACCCATAACATCAGCCAGCCAAGGCACTCTGCCCACACACTTCTCATTCCTGCATGACTTCACACAAAGCTTTGTTTCAGCAGTGGTTCTGGTTTAAGGCCTCTTCTTGTTTCTTGCATTTAACCCAGAGGAGAGAGACTTTCCCAGATTAGAAATAGCTATCCATAATATCAGTAAATGTCCACAATGGTCAAATTAGAAACACTGCAGTGCACTCACACAGCTTAAGTTCTTTGCATCTCATGTTGGTTGATTTTGTTGTTTAAGAAAATGTGAGTTCCAGCCAAAATTTTTACCATTCTTGTGCCACTATGTTAATGTGGCTTCTCTGGTGTCTAATTAGGTATGAATGTAGACTACAATCTTTTTCTTACTGGATAAATTTACAGTGTCTCATTCTTTTCCTACTTTGGCATTTATTTTCATGAAATTTGCGGGGGCTTAGTTTTCTTAAACAACTTTACCTTGCTGTCACACTTGGTAGAAAAGATTATAGATTGAAAAATTCTGTGGGTAGGAAGCAAGTGGAACATGGTGATGCATGGAATAGGCTGTTGGAAGTCTCTAGTCTGTATCACTGTGCTCAAGTTCTTGATGACTTGACCTTTAAATGTTTAGAAAACATGGACAAACTTTATTTATACCTTTTTTAATAATTCCCATAAATCAGAAGCCTATTTTGAGATACAGAGCTCACTTGTGATTTTTGTTTTAATAATTGGCAGCATTGTGCTAGACATGGAACAAGCTCAACAACCAACTGTCTTTCAGATGAGCTTTAAATGTCCAAGTATCCCATGCCAGCTTGCCTGAGTTTGGATTTCTGTGTTTTGGAAAATATACTCACCCTTTTAAAAAGCATGACACTGGCATAGTATTGGAAGAATTGGTTAAATAAACTCTGAAAGCCAGTA
The DNA here is from genome assembly GCA_013396975.1 of Bucco capensis. Lineage (NCBI taxonomy): Eukaryota > Metazoa > Chordata > Aves > Piciformes > Bucconidae > Bucco > Bucco capensis. The sequence goes on along the minus strand of VWZO01006928.1, from coordinate 984,726 downwards.
GTTCAGTGCAAATATATTAGAATTCATAGACTCTGACATCTTTTGCCATCAGGGAAGGTGAAACTGGTAAAATGAACCCTTCTTGATTCATGAATTTTTGATGTTGTGCAGGGTTCATAAAATTTTATTAGTTTTTGTCTATATATATGTGTGTGTGTGTATTTGTATAACCTTGATGAGTTAATGAGATTCTGCAATACTACTAATGGTGGACTTTCATTTTCATTTTTAAAGCAAACATCCCTTAAATTAAAATCTGAACAGAAACATGAAGAATCAGAATCTCATCAACTTCTGTCAGCTGCAGTCTGGGAATTTATATTCTGTGTCTCTTCATCAAACTCATCCTTTCTGATCCCCCCTGCCTGGGGGCTGGCTCTATCCAACATTGTACCATCTCTATTGCTGGGATTTCCTGTAACTATTTCCCAGTAATTCTTCTCTTCTTCAGCTTTATGGGAGTCCAGATAAGTGTGACAAACTACTTCATATTCTTTTCCAAAATAAGATCTGCAAAGTCAAAGAAAAGGGGATGGGCAGGAGGAATTAATATATATATACACAACCAGCAAATCTGTGTTATCTCTGAATTGTCAAATGTTTTCTCGTGTTTCTCTTGGCTTACTCAAAATAATCACCTTGCACTTTCAAGTACCAGACCCTTATAAGAAACACAATAGCTCACTTCATTTCCTAGGAATAATTTAGGAATTTAAAGTCAAAGGGGAATGCTACCTTTCTACATCCAGAGCTATAGCTGCCCCATCACTCTAAGGCACTGATAGACCAATTCAGTATGTACAGGTTGGTTAGGTTCATTCACCATTTCTCTCTGACTGTTGATCACTCTGGCTACTTAAGAACTCTTTCAGCCTCAAATTTTCAGACCTTGTTTCATCCTCAAAAATCTGATACAAATCCTCAGCCAGATCTTGCTCAGAATTTAACGGGAAACAATTGGTATAATCCCTAAAAATGCTTAACCAATATTAATTCAATGCATGCATAGTAACTTGAATTGTTGCATTAACTTCAGTTTGCTGAGAGATTGTTTCATATGGACATTGTCAGTATAGTTTTATGCAATGTGTTTTTATTTAGTTATCTTACTCCTTGAAAGTCTTAGTATATAATTTTTTCTTTGAATAAACAACTGTAATTGCTCAAGATATTCAAAAAGAAAACTACCAAGGATTAAAAATAATAAAAAAAGAAGACTGAGCTTAATGTCTGCAGCATCACAATGGCACACACCACAGCCCAGAAATAAAATAAGGGAAAGGAGAATGTGTATTCTGCTTTTTTTTTTCATTTCCTCAGGTTGTTCCTAAAGCACCTATCTTGCTCCTCACAGTAATGCTTGATATTGGCACATCATTATGCACGTCCTTGCCAGTTATAAATTATTCTTACCTTGTCCAAAAGTTCCTTGGAACGGCTAGGCTGCGATTAGTATGGCAATGAGTAACAATGACTGGACAGTTTGCCTGGGAAAAAACAAACAAACAAACAAGGGAAGACACTTGACATTTTTATGTAATTTTAACTGGTTTTATTCAAATGAAATGTTTTTATTTATTGCTTAGTGTAAGCCTGCATCCCTTTATCACTAAGAGACTGCTGTACATTTACAGTGAGATATTTTACACCCTAAAGAGTTCTCAATACACTGTCTCAACAGCTCAGACCAGTCCAGTGCTTAGATTCAGGTCAGACACATTCTCCTGTCCACTATATTCCATTCTGCTTCCTTGTGCTGGGCACTTAAAGTCAAACAAGTAGCAGAGAGTCATTCCAGTGGCCTGTGCAATCAGGGTAGTTCCTCTTACAATTGATTTTTGCCATATGAGAGATCCAGATGGTTGGGGACATAGCCTAAATCTGCAATTTTCTTATGCATAATGGAACTAATTTTTAGGCACTCCCATTTATACCAATACTGTGAATAAAGGATGCTTTCTTTGACAATTACATATTTTTGACTGTGTTTATTGGTGAGATGATTCATGTGAATGAGTCACCATTCAAAGCTGTAGAGGAACATGATATTTTGCTATATATGCAGCACTTCAGGAAGGCTAGCAGTTATATGAAACAGGAAAAAGCTGCTTAATGTAATTACAAAAGGTTAAAAACTGCAGTTGGAAACTGCTGCACTGATCCATATGCTTGGGTTGTTGTTTTTTTTTTTTAATACTTTTAAAATTTAATATACAGGAGTTCTTAATCACAGCTCCTAATATTGGAAATGGAATTTAGTGCTCAATAGTCCTGAAAAGCAGATTCCAAGTACTACATCCTCACATCATGACAATGTCAACATCTAAAAAATTCTGGTGAGAAAAACTGAGCAAGTCAACAAAAAAAAAGAACATCAGAACCTAATAGTTGTATATGCAGGTTCCCTGGTAAAAACAAACATTCCCTTTCCTAAAATTACAGGTCAGAATTTACATAAGGAAAAATATATGAATAAAAGGACTACATCTAGTGTTTCAATTAAATCTTTATAACCTTTTCTACTGTTTGAATGTCTTACAGGAACTGGAAGTCCTTCATATTCAAGACGCAGCTGTGGATCCACAAAGTTTGCTTGCCAGCAAGTCAAATAGGAAAGCTCATCTGTCAAAAATACTTGCTGAAGGCAAGATTTCTTAGCAGACCTTACAAATGATTTATGGTCACTTGCTAGATATAACTGTAAAGAAAAATATGTATTTAGAACAATATAAATATAAAAGAAACATGATATGTAATTTAAAAAAAAATGTTTTTCAATACACGATTTTTTCTGGGCTCCTGAAAAATCAGTTTAGGGTTAGCCAAGCTAAACCTACACATACAAAACACAGATTCTATACTGCTGATAAACTCATTAGGTACATACTCTATATGCAGACTGGTGGATACTAATTTTAAATTGTATTTACATTCCAAAGATTCTCTTGCATCGAAGTGGTTGTTGAAAAAATTTTCCCTTGCAAAGTTGTAATTTAATTTGTGTGCCTATATAACACACAATGTCTTATTTGTTCCTAGCTTGCAGACAGAGATAACATTAACATTTAATAGAAATTTGCTTCCTCAGAATGATAGAATAGTTTGTTACTTCATATATCTGCTATAGATTTATCTTCACAAGTAAAGACATCTCATTTTGGATTTAAAGGAAGAAAATCTACCTCTAATGATATATTCTTTCATTATTTAAATTTTCTTTTTATTTTCTTTTTGAAGTCTCCTTTATCCTCTCATTCTGGCTGACAGCCTCCTTGGCCTGCACACCTGATCTCAGGCAAGTTACATAAACTGCCAAATAGGTATTGCTTATCTCAATCTATGTATGATTCTGAATCTGTTCTGGAAAGCTAAGATGTTGAACTGCTGTACAGCTTTTATATCTGTCTGTATAGTAATTAAGTACACACTGTCAGTATATGCTACCATTGCCATTTGCAACTTTATTGTCTTACCATTTGGTCAGAAAACCCTCCAGTTGTCCCAAGACCAAACTTTTGCCCAAATCTAATAGGTTCATCCACTGCACCTCCATCAACACTGTTAAAATTGTAAAAAGGAAACGACATTCAAATAATCATCTTTGCTATTCTTTTTTGTTGTTTTGGTCTATAGTTAGGTATTTTGTATTTAGTTTACCTTTAAAAATAGGCAAAAACATCTTTACTGGAGAGATATTTCTTGCTTGACTTACTGGTTAAAATAGTTGACAGAATAGAAACACACTTTATTGATCCATTTTTATGATGTATGAGTGGAAAGATAACATCCAATGAGAAATCAATGGGAATTCAGTACTGAGGCCTCTTTAAAATAAGCTTGATACAAGCATCTGAAAAATCAGACTGAAGGCAGAACAGTGTGTTTGTAACCTACATATGTTGCTAATAATACATGTAACTGATATGAAATAATTTGGTTCATTACATCAACATAATGCTGGTATATCCCAATTCTGGAAAGATTTCTGTATTTTACATTAAAGAATCACTAAATTAAGTGCTAGGCTTTCTAAGTATATTCATTGTAATAAATGTATAGCTGATGAAATTAATGGGGGACTCGATAGCATTCAGTGCCAATGCCTCTAAGATCAGGTAGCAGCTAAGCAAAAATATTTTGGTTGCAGTTCTAAAAGGCCTAAATTATGCTCTTGGCATCAAAATCGTTAGGTCTAACCCAAAGTGTTTTGCTCAGTGAGGATTATATGGGTTAGTCTGTACTCTTATGCACTATTATTATTGTTAAATATATGGACTCAGGCAGAGCTTGCAGCTATTGAGCAGGACCATGTTCTTCTTTTTTTTTTTCTTCCACAAACAGCTGGAATGAAATATGTCATTGAGACAATATGCTGTTTGGTTAAGGGTTTTTAGGACAACAGAAACACTGTCCACTTCATGTATAGCTAAAGCATTGACACAAATTTCTGCTTCAGAGACCTTATTTGCAGAAGAGTATAGTATTACTAATATAATAATACTAAGTGATATTGGGACATGTTTTGTATTCTACAGCTAAAATTAAAAAGTGCATTAAAAATAGCCACAGAGATTACCAAATGATACAGTGAACTGATTCTCTTTTCGCACCAGTTCTAAGCTGATTTAAACTTCCTTGGAATTATTTACAGTAATAGGCAGAGCAGAATCAAGCTTAATACCTGGCCCAAGTTAAAGACTCTTTCTTAAATAAGTTAGTCTTACTCAAATGCATTTGTATTTTAGCAAACGTCATTGCATATTTCTCAAAACAAGATACTGAAAGATAAAATAACTGAAACCAACTTGGACTGACGGGCCAAACCTTAAAATACAAAAAGTATTTCGACCCATAGGCTCCACGCTCTCGAATGCACTAACTCCACGAGGGAGTTGCAGGGATGCAGCTGAATATATGGATATTTCATCCAGATTAATTGCCAAAGTCAGATTGCCACACGCTCTGGGGCAATTCTTCACCAAGGGTTTGTCATCTGAGTTCAGAAGCATCACAGTGTCTCCAAAATGAGCAAATCCATCCGTAGATATTGACAGCTGTACCTAAATTAAAACATACATAATTTTTCACAGAATTATCTGAACCTAATATCAGTAGTATTTCAGCATATGAAATGCTAATCCATAGTGTTGTCTCCAAATGTGGGATTAGACCTGGTGTGCAATAAGTCAATCTCACACACTGAGACAAGATATTTCTTTATTACAGAATTGTGCAAGTTTGGGTGATAGGTGGTTCTCCACAAATCTAACACACCCAAGTGTTTTCTACATCTCTATTTATACATAAGTTTAGAAGTTAATAAGTTTCCACAAATCCATCTTAATAATGATTGGTTAGTAATTTACATATTGTTCACTTCTTTAGCTGATTATTCAAACTGTAACATAAACAAGATAATTATAATTAAGGATACGTATGGTTACATATTCTCTAGGATATTCTTCCTTTAGCTAACTCTTGATAAGACAGCACTCCTGATATGGCATTTCTCGCCTAATTACTCTTGACAACAACAGCAGTCTTTATGCATAAAGAACACCAATAACAGCTCTGCAGTCCTATGAGGAGTCATAGGGAGCTGATCAAATCTTTCTCAGAAATTACCTTCTTTAAAAGATTATCTCGAAGGCTGTTTATCTTCTGTATTAAAAGTTCTCCTTTTTCTCTCTTATGTAGAAAATCCTTCAGGCGCTCCTATTGCCAAGGAGAGAGCGGGCAGAGTTATCCGGCACTCACCACCTCAAGTTTAAACCGAAGGTAAAGCACCATGGGGAACGCCAGGAGGGGAAGGGTGGGAGACACGCCCAGGGGGGTGAAGAGGGGAGAGAAGGGTTCGGTCGCTCCAGTACCTCCTCTAGGCGCGACTCCTCCTCCCAGTTGCCCATGAGGGTCCCAGGCTTGAAGACAGCCATGCCTCCAGCCCGGCACTGCGGCTCCGTCGCTATGGCGATCACGCTAGCTAGCGATAGGGTTCCGGAGGGGCGGAGACAGCCAATGAACAGGAGGGGGCGGCAGGGAGGGGGCGGGGCTGAGAGCCGGGGGTGAGGGTCCAGGCGGGAAGACAGTGAGGGACTCTTGCCTGCCTTGGGCATGCCCAGGGTGTGTGGGGATAGTGCGAACGGCACACTGGTGCACAGGACAAACCTCTCGAATTTGTGCCGCCTTAAGGGTATCCTCTCGACAGACTATGATCTAGCAGGGACAGGCCACTGCATGAAAAAACAAAAATGTATGTCCATGCATGTTTCCTTGTGGTTTTTGCCTCTCCTGGGGCAGGTCAGCTGAGATGGGGGTCGGTCTCTTCTCTCAAGTAAAAACTGAAAGAACAAGAAAAAATGGTTTCAAGTTGTGCCAGGGAAGGTTCAGATCACATATTAGGAAGAATTTCTTTACCATGAGAGTTGTTAGGCGTTGGAGCAGGTTGCCCAGGGAGGTGATGGAATCACCATCCCTAGAAGTCTTCAAAAAAACATGTAGATGTGGTACTTGGGGACATCGTTTAGTGGTGAGCATGGTAGCTTTAGGTTAGCCGTGGGACTCAAATGATCTTAGAGGTCTTCTCCAACCATGATGTTTCTATGATTCTATTCCTGTAGGGATGTGCTGAGAAGGCTGCAAGGCTGCTGGGCCCAAAGCAGCCCTGCACCTTCTACCATTGTGGATGGGGCCTCCACAGTCTCTCAGGGCAACGTGTTCCAGTGCCTCATCACTCTCACAGTGAAGAATTTCTTCCTTATATTTAGTCTGAGTACATTAGGTGAATATTTTGATTACAAACGTTTTAGTTTGTTTTTATTTTAGTTTTGAAATCTACTATGACAAGAAAGGCTTGTCTTGCAAGCTTGCTGTTGTAAGGTTTCAATGCTGGACAACTTAAAAAGCTTAAAAGAAAATGTTTTTTTGTATGGACGGCTGGGCTAAATGTCATCATCAGCCAGCTTGGACAACAAGTCACATGAAACCTGACTCTTTTGTGTTTGGATTTTTCTAAACGAAAAGTTATTACAAAAAAAGTACTCAACACACCCCAAGTCTTTTAAGGACTAAATATAATCCATTTTTGTTCAAATAGCTCCACTTTGTGGTCAGTTCTAGTAAGTGATGCTATCCTATACCCAGCCACGTTAGAAGCGATCATGAAATTGTTTAATTAAAATAGGGAAGAAACCTTGCTCATCTAAGACAAATATCAAAAGCCAAATGTTTCTGGGGAAAAAATAGATTTAATTGATTTCCTCTGTTGGAAGTAACTTCTATTTAGTACTTGAAATTACCTTCATGCTTTTCACAGAGCTAAGGTTTCGATTAGGGTAACTGGTTAATCATACTGGCAGACAAATGATAAAGTAGTTTTATCACACTTTTGTTCAAAAATGCAAAATATATTTGAATCTGAACAATTTTTTACCTTTGCTTATCTCAATTTCTAATGTCTAAGAAGTTTTCTCTGTGAGCTCTTCCACTCATGTATCATCTTATTTCAGGTTGAAAAACATGAATTTTTTATTTATTTTTTTTGCTTTTGTGACTCCTATTTGGCAACTTGTTACATTTTATTCATACTGATAAAACTCCCCACCCTAAAATACTGTTTAATGATATGCTTATTGGATGAGAATACTGTTAATACCTGCCTTTACTCTGCCTTGGGAGACTATCTCTTTTTTTTCCCCCCTTTCTCTTTGCTTTTTCCTGTTGAGAGTTATCAAAGTGCCAAATTTGATTAACAATACAGGCTAAATAACACTGCACAGGAGAAAAATATGTTCTTTAGAACAATTTGTTTCCTTTCATTTTATTATTTTACACTAGCATTATTCTGACATGCTATGAATCAGAGCATAGCTATCATTTTTCTTTGCTGTTGTTAGGTTTCTGGCTATTAAAATGATTAATCTGCTTGTTAATAATATAACTCAGTTTCTTATTCTAACCTATTCCCCAAACACTTATCTGTTCATAGCTTAAAAGGAGTTAAGAAGCTTATATGATATGATTTAAGGATCGTTGTTTTTCCAGCTAATTCTACTGATGTCTCCCACTTTGGCTGTGAATTTCAGTGTGGAGTTTTCTTGTAATGCTTGTTGCTGAGGAGTTAACAACCTGTTCATGGCATAGTAGTTTCTGAAATGTAGTAAAGCATTAAGCAGATCTCTCAGTTTACCTTTCAGAAGAAAGAGGAGCAGGATGCTTCTGTGATGTATTGGCAGTAAGTTTGCTGATGCAGGTACACAAGTGGAAATTTTCCTGGTATTTTCATTCTACTGGTCTCTAATTTAGGCTTGTACAGAGCATACCTTTATGAGAAATTGTTGTATGATGGAATAGTCTCTCTTCAAATTGAGCTGTTTCATCATGACTGATCACACCAGTTATTTGAAGACTTTCTTCTCTGCCTGGCAGAATTTTATTCAAGAGGTGGGCTTGAAAAACCACTGGAGCTCTGAATCTCTCAGAAAACTGTTGTCATTTCAGGAGTAGGAACTTATGAAAAGAACATAGAAATATTAAAGTATGTCTCCAAGGAAAAACACTGCATTTTGCAAAGTACTACTTGCCAGGCACCTAGTTGAAAATACTTTTGTTAAGTGATGTTCCAACCTACTTCCAATATATTAAATGTGTTATTTGCTGAACTACAAAGTTCTGTCATCACCCACAGGCATTGACACACAATCACTGTGGCTGAGGCGTGGTCCTATTTATAACGGGTGGAAATCAGGTCACTGTCTCTCTTGTTTACTGATCTGTTTAAACTTTGGTTTCCATGAATACTCATGCTTGAGATTTTGAAATTTGCCTTTTTAAACCAATCTTTGCATATAAAAAGCAATTGCATGACTGCCTGTAGGGAAAAAGAAAGCCTTAAACTCCATAACTTTAGCTGACCTTGACTATGGGGTTGTTCAGGCATGCAGTCCTGCCAGTGGGAACCTACTGCTTCTGAAATGGAAAAGCAACATTTTTGCATCACTTCTGTGAACTCAGTGTGTTTCTACCCACTTCAAGGCTAACTATAGATAATGCTTAAGGTTGCCTTTGCTTCCCTGTTTAGCCTTGCCTGCCACATGGTCCTTATCTTCACTTGTGAATAGCCTATGTGCATCAATCATGGCCTGGTTATGTCATTTCTCTCCTTTTGGATTTTACTGCCATGTGATGATAGTGTTAAGATAGAAAACAGTCTGTTCCGTTAGTTTTCCGTGGTGGAAATATGTGCTTCAGTCTCTTGAAGCAAAGTAATGACACTAGAGATGCATGTCAGCCCATCTTCAAACCTTTGCTAAATTTGCTTGTTGGAGCTGTATCCCACTGGGCTCACATCAAAAGTTTATTCATGGTAGTTAAGGTTTATAGATAAAGAAATGTTAGAGATCAGAATACTTCTGTTAAAATGAATCTGTATGTTACATAAGATGAACTGTTACAAAACAGGAACAGAAACTGACTTATGTATTTATACCACAAAACATGAATCAGTTAAATATTTCTGGCATAACAAAAAGGAACATGATGAGAATCTTTTGTCCTAAGGGGAAAAGAACATGTGTATTGTAATTGTTTTTAACATTTTCTGCCACCATTCTGCTATTTATGGCTTTGATTTGGATGACCTTACTCTGGCACTGTATTTATGTCAGACATCACGGCCTACAGAAAATATTTTATATGTCTGAAGACCCTGGCAGCTGTTCTAATTTGAGACATTTTGGTATTTCTTTGTCACTATTGGTGAGTAAATTAGGACTAGTCTATGGAAGAGAAATGGTATTTCAGTATAATGCTGAGGACACAAGGAACGGACAGAGCACAGATAATGTAATAAATTACTAAAATAGTCATTGCAGTCTACAGTGTATTTGCCAGTCCTAAATGAAAAGCTAGACCATTCATTCTCTGAACACCCGTTCTGGGGAGAAATAACTTTCTTGCTGAAATAACTTCTTGTGTTCTCTTTGTTTTTTTCAGTGGAATGGAATGATACAGAATTGGGCATTTTTCTCCAAGTTTTACTTGAATTTCCCCGAAAAAATAAAGGGGGGGGGGGGGGGGTGGGTGTAAAAGCAAGGGTTGGAGCTCTTTGAAAAGGAGACAGTGTACCTATTCCCATGAATAGTATTTTGTGCTGTGAGATGAGAGTGCTGCTCTATTGGTGTATGTACTATTCCCACAGGACTCGGCACAGCTCCTGCAAGAGGGATGTGTGCTCCCTGCTCAGCAAAGGAGCCCTGAGAGCACAACTGCATTGCATGTGTCTCTCATTAGATAGAGATAGGGAAGTCTTGACTAAGGTTCGCTTCAGAATAAAATGTGTTATTTATGTTCATTGAGACAATGAAAGCACAGCTTGCTCTCCTTCTTCAGTGATGTCTCTGATAGCAGAAAGCTATTTTCAATAATGCATGCAGAACTCATTAGAAGGTAAGGATATATTACAAAGATCACCAGGCCATGTGCATTGCCATTATTTGAATGTTTGGGAATCCATCTAGGAAAGAGGGAGCAAATATGCAAAAGAATATGGTTATCTTAATCCGTAAAATCTGTTTGTCTTACATAGTCCCTAAGAAAAATTCCTTAACCTTGGTAGAAGTTACTGAGGAGTAAGCAATATCCAAAAAATGCAGAAATTTCACAGCTTTTTAACTAGTGCTTTCACATGGAAAGGGAAACCCTAATTATATTTAAGCAGCCTTAAGCAGTAGTAGCTATAGGAAACAAGTAATGGAAGAACAAAATTAGTGATATAAAAACTAATGGGCTATATTAAGTAAGAGAAAAGCTGACAGATTTTTATTCATTGTTATGAGATATGCCACTGATGTAAATAGACTTATATTTGCTTTAAATGAGAATCAAAGAGGAAATACATTTGCATTTATCTCCATTTTACATAGCCTTTTGACGTTAAGAACTGGTTTCTCTCTTACAGAACTCATGTGGGGATATAGTTCTCTATGGAGAACAATCACTAAAACCACAAAGAACTCTTTAATCTCACTTGATCCTGTCAGCAGTCTTTGGCAACAAAAGCAGCAATGGTGTCTTACAGAAGATAGGCATGATTTCCCATGATGTAACAGGGTATGTGAACGATTCACTAGAGTCAATTTTGAGATAAAAATTTTCTGAATAGAGATTGTTATGCAGGAATACAAATTCTAAGGCTTAAGAGTACAACTATGCAATTAGAGGGAGCATGTAGGCTTTTATGTCAAAATATTAGTGAATGTGCAAAATAAGAACCATCAAAGAACTGGTCAAGTTAACACACTCACTTGTGATATGGCCTTGGGAAAATGAGAATGAATGAATTCAGGGAGGAGAAAGGTGAATTAACCTTGGGAGAGCAGCTGAATCTAAACACTGGCAGTAAAGAGAGAAAAGATTGCCTCTCAGTGGCTGGATGGAGGAATAAGTGGCATTCTTGTGATTCTTTCAGGCTCAGGGCATGAAGGGAAAATCAAATCTACCCATGTGGTTCTGGTTGATAAGGAATGCAATAGTGTCATGACAGAGAGGGAAGCTTTAGAATAAGAGTATTTTTTCCCTGCCTCCTATTCTCTTTTCTTCCATTGATCTGCTCCTCTCAAATTCAGTTTTAGTGACTTTTGCTACATCTCAAGTTGTTTTCTTCATTCATTTTGTTTCTTTTCCCTTATCCTATATCTCAGAGGCTGCTTAGTCCCTTGAGAATTCATAGGCACTTCAGATGAAACTCTACTCTTCTGGGGATTTTTGCTGATATGAATTCTTGCAGGTACTTGATGACTATCATAGATATTCTTACTATTTTATCTCTTATTTTTTGTAACCACTGCTTTTTCCCCCTCTCTTCTTGTGCTTTTTATACTGTCTAAAATGTAGACCACAATAAAATTGAAGAGAAGTGCCTTAATCTATTCTGAAAGGTATATTGATGAAAATCCTGTGGTTTCTTACATATTTTCTATAAATACATACCATTTGGGAGTGTGTTTATAACATTATTTCTGTAGCAAGTGTCTTCTGCTGCATGTTCATACCTCATATTATGAAGTGTGAAAGTGACTAAAAGCAACGAGTTGTGGAAATTAAGTGTGGCCTTGCACAAGTTGCAAGTACATCCTTTGGTTGGGTGAAAATTTGGCTCTTTTTTAAATGACAAAATTACTTTCTTATTTTCAGTAAAAGTCTTTCTATTGTACAGTCTACACTGACTTACAATAATAATTTTGAAACCTTTTTTTCTTCCCCAAATCTTTGTGAAGTCTTGCCAAGGAAGGGGAGGGTCAGGGGGAAAGAAGAAGAAAACAAGCAAACTGAATAATCGTATATCTGAAGGAAGAAATCGTTGCAACATAGATTGTGTCTGATTCATCTTTTTGTGTATACCTAGGAAATGCAAAACCAAGACCTGCAAAAGGTGTTGTTAGGAATAGCCCTGACCATTGTAAACTGATCAAAGTAATGAGCTTCAGTCTGTAAAATCATGAGGGGTGATTTTGTTCCCATCAGCAGGAAAATACTCTGGAAGCCAGGCAGCATCTGTTATTTCTTAATTTTTTTTTTTTGCATGTCATATTTTGTGTTGTTAGGAATCCTGCACAATTCTAGTTAAACTTGGAAAGCTGAGGGACAGCTTTGTTGCTTTAGTAACTTCTGCTGCTCCTGCAAATGGTTTATGTTTGCGTGCCAACTTCACATGCTTAATTTACTACTAAGGTTCACTGTTCTCATTGTTTCACATAACCTAGTGTGGACTAGTCACTAATTTAATTTATTCCTTTGTTAGCCTATGTCCAGCTGGTGCACTGGTAACCCTAGCAAAGGTTATCAAATGTGCCAAAAATTAAACTAGATTTTTCCTTCAAGAAGTAGCAAAGAAGATATTTAAATATTCTGTGATATCCTTCTGTCTTTAATGACAAATAAATCTAATAATAATCTACTTATGGTGCATAGTCACGTGTACTTCTAAACATGCTCAAGATTGGGTGGAGGAACTTCAACAGCTCAGGAAGACAACTATTTGTCTCTATTTAAAGAAATTGAAATAGGGTACATAGAAATTCAAATAGGATGTCTGTGCTTTACCAGTAGAGAAACTTTGTTAGGGTAAGCAGCTACCTGATATAAGTTGATGAAATTTGAATGCCTGTGCTCAAGAACACAGTTCCCAATAGGTTTTGAAGACTCTCTAACAAACAGAAATTCTCTGCATTCTCTGTACGCTAATTGATAAAAGCAGTCAATCATAAGTCTCCAGCAATGCCTCACATCTCTCTCTTATATTTAGCTACAATTATTAATAATTTTTCAATTGCTTATGGAAGTATAAGTATGGAAGTATTTTAATAATTCCCTCTGTTTTTCCTTTCTCACTAATAATTACTTAACTGTAGTTCCAGGCTTAGTGCTCTTTTCCCTTTCCATCTCTAACCAAATTTTTCCCTATATAGTTCATAACATAGTCTCCCTTATTATGTCTTCCTTTAACAATAACATACCAGTGAGATGTGTAATTACAAGTTGGAAAATAGGGAGGAAATGTTATGCATATTGATAATTACAGGAGTTTGCTAACAAACTCCAGTGACCATTCTCTTAGCGTTTTGATTTTTCAAGCAGAGATCAGTCAGCACAGAGGACCAGCTCTGGGTTGTCCTCTTTACATTTTCGGGCCAGCTCTCATAGCTGTAAAAACTATCACATGGAGCTTCAGCCTTTCACACATCTGAGACAAACCCAGGGTATTTAGTACACTGAAGAATACATAACATCCCTGAGAAGCATATGAAAACATGGACTTAGATTTTATTGACAACTATTACAACGATTGTTGAGACAGGCTGATAAATTTTGCACTTTTTTTGGTCAAACTTAACAACTTTTTCCATGTAACGGTTTTCCTTGTTAGGATTATTTGCAGGCTTGGAAAGAGATGTGATCTTCTGAGAAAAAAAGATTTCTAAGGACAATTTTCTTCCAGTGTATTTTGTAAACACTCAGTGGTTTAAGATAGACATTTTGGTACTGGATGGTTAAGTTATATCTGGAGCTGTCCAGATGTTTGGTTAGAGCTGGAGTAGCACTTCTTATATGCTTATAGAAGTCATAAATGCAAAAAGAAAAAAAGGCAATATAATAAAGCACTGACATTAAAACCATCATCATTATAGTAGTTTTTGTTGTCCAGGCTCTTATCCATAGTGGTTTTGTGCTTGTAACTAGAAGAAGCTTCCTGGTAGCAGATGGAATCTTGCAGTGCTCTTATCATTGTTTTCAGGTCATTCTCATGTATTCCTGTGTTGTCCTAATCCCCAGGCTTTGAAATAGCAGTATTCTGAATAATATATTTGTAAATTTTTGGGGGGGGAGAAAAAAGTACTGGTGTGCATTTTTCACCTCAGCTCTCTAGACAGCACAAAGATCTAGAGACAAAGCAGGCACTGGCAGCCATAGCACAGATGTTACATGGATGTGAAGGGAAAAGACGGGAAGTTTGGGAAGTTGAAACCTGTAAATGAGATTCAAAGAGGAGATGAAATATGATGAGTGCCAGGCAAAGCAAATGATAATTCCAGAAAGGAAGAGGAGGCAGTGAGACTTTCCCAGTGTGGTCAAGAGCTGGTAATGCCTTGGTGCTTTTTTAATAACAGTAGATATTCCAGAGGACTCTGATTCTTGGAAATTGATTTGTCATGCAGGTTACACTGATTATTTCTAGAGAATGAATGCAAGAGTAGGAAAATATTTGTTAGTTGCAGTCAGTCCTGCAAACAAGTTTTATAGCACTACTATGTAATTAATGCCAAACGTGTCACCATGCCTTAGACAGTAAAAGGAATTTAGGATGGATGCCTGTTTTCTCAGTGAATAAAATACCATTTCACCCTAAGTTGACTCATTTTTACTGAGAACAGTGGTTAAATTATGATAATAATACCTCCTCCCTCTTCAATATTGTGACAAAGAACAGAACATGTATTAAATTTTACACAAAAAAAAGCATCCTTCTGTGGTGATTTTAACTCTTTGTTGTATGATCAAGTGAAAACTAAGTTCTGTGGAGTAGCTAGCAATGCAGATATTCTACATGCCGTTGTCTTCAATGGATAACTGGGAGTTTTGTTCAGCAATTGTTACAGGGAAATGTTTCCCATCATTGTTCATACCAGGGTAGTTCCTGGTAGGAGGTCCACTGTAGATAAAATTTGTCTGCCTGTGAATAGTTTTACTCTCTTTTAGACCCTCTATAAGCTAGTGAAGCATGTACAGTTGCACAGTCTCCTTTCAGTTTGCACCAGCTTTGGTTTCATTGAAATTGCCAAGGTGGGTAATGAAAAAGGTCTGAGGTATGTAGAAGTTTTTGTTTCATATCTCAAATGAGTCTGATGTGGTAATGCCACCTTTAGAACAAAAAAATGAAGCCTACTTATTAATTCTATGTCCCTCCAACTTTTCTCCTTCAAAAGCGTTAACTCATTCTTTGCATACAGTGATTTGCAGAGGTTGGGGCTGTAGGTAACCCACATGTTGTTTTCTTTATTGTGTGTATTGCTTTAAATGTGGCATATTGTTTTGAGAAAGTATCTAAGGACTTAGGCTGTACTGAAGTAGTCCTTTGGCTTATGAGCAGTGAAGTGAGGTGAAATAAGAAGTGAGGATAAATATCTTTAACGCTTTTAGCCTTGCAGATTTATGGAATTAACATTTGTTTCATGTCTCCAAAAAGGAGAACTGAGCTAGTTCATGGAATTTCTATGTGTATTTTTTAGGTACTTTATTGTTCTATCCTCTGACAGTGAGTTTATATATTACCGTTACATTAAGTCAATTTTTCATGTAGAGGTTGATTTCTTGTACTCATGAGTACAGCATCTTCAGCCTTTTCTTGTTGTGGAAAAAGATTTTATTCTTTAGGTGTCCTTTTGTGAGACCTGATTAGTCTGAAAAAGTAGAAGCAACTGCTCATCCTTTGACCTGGAACCCTTGAAGGGAGCTTTTTGCAAAAGTTGTCAAGGTCTAGCCAAGATATAACAAGAGATCTACCAAGCAAGGGCCCCTGTTTCTGAGGTTTCCTATTGTCCAGGTAGAGGGTGAATTGATACAGCTTTTTGAACAAAAATCAAATGTCTGGAAACTACTATTAGGTCATGATATAGTGTGTGAGGTTTTAAAAGAGAGTTATCTACATTAACATTTTGGTTTGAAAACATAGTGCTTTTGGGGACAAATCCCAGAGTGTTGGATTGGTTTGCAGAATAGTTTTGGCACATGTGAGCTAGACTGTTCTTGGAGAAAATGAAACAAGAAACTTTACTCTAGGTTTGCACCTCATTTGCTCCAGCTGTGATAGGGATGTTGCAGTTGTACCAATGACTAATCCTTTGGCTGGTGTAAAACCACATGTGTTGGAGACATTTAATCTGAGGACCAGTCTACATCTAGTCTAAAGTGAAACCCTGAAAAAGTAGATAGTGTAAAGAATGAAGGCCTGAGAACAAATAGTTTTGGTGTACCGGTCCATTCCTATTGTGCCCAAATTACTTGCTAATGTAGACATAAAGTATGTTAGCAAACTAGCAATTATTCAATTCTATATTTATCTTTTTTTTTTTTCCTGAGAATTAATCTAAACCTTTGATTTAGTTCTTTCTGGTAGAAAAGCAACAGCTACATTTGTTTCTGCAAACCAGATTGGCCATGCTTTGCTCTTTAGCAGAAAGTCCCCAGGAAAAAGATTTCTGAGTGTCCTGCCCAACCACAGCTTCAGGAAAGGACATTCTGAACCTGCCTCAAAAGACTGTGTGTTTTGTAATTTTACAGCTGGAAAGATGAACACCACAAAGACACAATGGAACTGTGTCAGCCTCGAGATTCCCACACATATCACTCATTCCCCTACTCATCATTCCGTTTTCCTTCACATTTTGTGATATAAAGGTGATTTATTTAAACAAACAGAAGAGAACAAAATACCAGTAGGCAGAAATCAATCTGTCTGCACAGAAGCTATTTTTAAAGCTCTTTAGAATAGCACGTACTTTTTCCTGAAATGTGTTCAAAGATCATCATTCATGTGACAGAATGGTGTCTGTGCTCATGTAATTGCTGTTGGAGGTTTTGGATTTCAGAGAAAACAGGAGTTGCTTGAGAGCTAAGAATTGCTAAAATAACCAACATGCTATCACTTGAATTCTTGAAAATGCCCATAAAAATGACGTCAGCAGTGGATTGATATTTAAAACTATGCAATATAAAAGGAAATTATGCTTAAATATGAAAAACAATAGTAGTAAGAGCTTTTGTATCTGGGAAGGATTTGATATTATTTTATATATATTATATTATTTATGTTTTATTTTATATTTGCTTGTAAGCAAGGCATGAATTCTACTGAAATACATGGGGCAGTTTTAGAGATTTAAATGTCTGAAAACTTTCCCTGGTGGCAAAAATAGCAGGAATTTTATTTAAAACTTAAATAAAATGCTATTTCTACCTACTGCATTTAGATCTGTTAAACTGTAATATTTCCTAATCAGATGCATAACAATGCTTCTGATTTTCAAAGCCAAATGAGACAGAGATGGCATACCAACCAGGTCTAAAGGGGCTGGAATTCTTTCTTACTTCTAAATAGACTTATTTTATTATTATTGATACTGTTGTTGTTATTAATTATTAATATTATTTATTCCCTAAATTAATCTGTGTGTAATCTGTGTTAGAGCAACAGCAGTGGTGTCAGCAGAAGTTCTAATTGTCAAATCTTAATTCCTTCTGTCTCTGACTTCTTACTGAAATACTTAGGATATGACATCTATTTTTAATAAAACTATTCATCTGAAATCTACATAAAATTCTTTTGTATTATAGCCTTGCATTCACCATTCACCACTATGTCCTAGCAATGCTATACTGATACTAACATTCTGCCTTTTGTGTTTGGTACAGCAGAAATAACTGAACTGGTCAAACCCCTCTGCGTGGCAAATGACAACAACATGAACAAAAAAAAAATAAATCTGAAATTAATTTCCTGGAGTGGGGAAATCAGCAGATTGCCCAGAATCACACCTGAGCCAGGCATGGGTCAGCCAAAGGTCTGAAAACTCCAGTGTGAGTTCTACTTGAGAGATGGTTTTTAAAAATTCAGTTTTCACATGCATATTTTGATGAATTTATGTTAATAAGAATTACCATGGATAAACCAAGGCCTCAAGGACTAGCTGTGTTTTTCAGTTTGCCATCTTTGTAAGAGATAAAATTGAAGTTATCCTTTTAATTTTTCAGGATCCATGTTTTGTTACCCAGTGGCACAAGTACTGCTAGTCTTTTAAACCTGCTCTGTGGTTTTAACTTGGTTTCAGGAAGAAACTGATTTTCTTATTAATGATTGAAGACATTTAATAATGCGGCATTTCTTTGAGTTTTTTCCACTTCATATAACAAGATCTTATAACATCTGAAAAATAATGCTTGCAACAAGTCTTGGAAGAGAATTAGTAATCTGAATCTCAAGGTCAATGTTACATTTTGTGCCTAGACACCAGTTGATGATTGGCACTGCTTGTCTCTGCAGACCAGAATATGGGTTTAAAAAAACAGGGAACTCAGACACTTAACCATTAGTTAATGGAGTACGCATGGTAACTGAAGACATGATGCTACTGGGAAATTAATCAGTTCTTTCAGTTCTCTCATAATTAGGTTTGCAGCCCTCAGGGAAGTTCTATGGTTAGGAACATAGAGGACAAGTACTTCTAGAAGGAGGAAAAAAAGTAAACCTTGAAACTCTTTTGAAAATATGGACAAGGAAAAATAGCCATTTATCAATTTAATTAATATCTAAATATAAATGCCAAGCTGGCCTCTCTCATTAGTCTAAATACTCACTTGCACATCAGAATGTCCAATCTATATGCCTAAAGCTGGGCAGAGAACGATGAGAAGATGTGGTAGATCTGTTATGCAGGTTCTTCTTCACACTGACCATTTTCAGAGGGATGGTGCAAGCTAAGGAAAGGCTGATTAGCTCAGGATGCAGCCCAGAGCAGTGTGATTTGTGGTGTACCAGCAGACCAGGGTCAGCAGCCTCACAAGCTTGCCAGACAGTGTTTTCTTTTCCCGAATTAGAAGCTGAGTGTGCCAATAGTAGGTTTCCTGGTTAGCCCTGAACTGTAAACTGAGGGAAAGCCAGGTGCCCTGGCCTCATCCAGAGTCAAGATAGAGCTAATCAGTGAGTCCATAGTATCTCACTGCCATCAAATTCAGCAGGAGGTGCAAACCCCTGGTTGCTACACAAAGGGTATGTCAGCCAGTTGTTGATGAGAGTACCCTAGAAGTCAACCCCTCTATTACTGGGTTTAAAAAGAAAGCTTTGCTTTTCAAAAAATCTAACTTATTAAAAAAAACCCAACCAAACAAAAAAAATGAAGTACTTTCTTGCTTTGAAACCTTCAATTATGAGTAAAGAAGCAAATGAATTCTGCTATTCCTGTACTATTAGACTGAAACACCAATCAAGGTTGGAGTGAGCTGGGGGTAGATCTCTTTTACTGGGTTACCAGCGAGAGGACAAGAGGAAATGGCCTCAAGTTGCACCAGGGAAGGTTTAGATTGAATGTTAGGAAAAATTTCTTCACTGAAAGGGTTGTTAGGCATTGCCACAGGCTGCCCGGGGAGGTGGTGGAGTCACTGTCCCTGCAAGTGTTTAAGAAACATTTAGATGTGGTAATTAGGGACATGGTTTAGTGGCATGGTGGTGATAGGTAGACAACTGGAATTGATGATCTTGGAGATCTCTTCCAACTCTAGTGATTCTGCGATCAGCAAAGTTCTTGGGAGTCCTTCAGTACTCATCTGGCAGATATCCTCAACCCAATCTCTATCAGACACTTTGTTTCTTTTGTAAAATGATGGCTCCTGCTAAGGTTTGGGGTATGGAATGAATGTTAGACGTTGCATTGCTGTAGTCAGCTGCTAATATTAGAGCAACATGAACAGCTCACTTCCTGGAGGCTTCAGCAAGCTTTATTTGCAATTTTTTTTCAGTAGTATTAGACATGTGGAATAAATTATCATAAATTGCTTCTGATTAAATGTAAAGTACCAAAAGGATTTGCAATAGTTAATCCCTTTATTTCTAGGGTCTGTGAAGAGCAAATTAAGCTGAAGACTGATATGCAACTGGTTTTCATTAAAACTGAATGCTTTCATATAATAATATTGTTTTGTTTAGTTATGGAACATAATTTTAGAAATTATAAGCTTTAGGAATAAGGCAGTTAGCAGTGTGTGCTAGCCTATAACTGCTGTTATTCTGCATAAACCACAAGTAGCAAAAGTGATTTTAGAAATGCTCCAACAGTTCTCAATAAACTGTGTCTTACTTGGTACTAATATATTACATGGCTACAGTTAAAAGCAGAATTTCACCCTAAATTCTGCTGAGGATAATCCTCTATTTCCATATATTTTGATTTCAGTAAAGTTATGGGAGATAGTTTTGCTTTCCATTTAACTAAAATAGATTAATTTCTGACATCTGAAAGGATTTCCTGAGTGAGGAAATATTAAGTGAGTTTATGTTAAAAAACAAACATCACCACCTCAAATACATAAAGTGAGATTTTGTTAGCAAGCAAAAAGGAATTTACTCTCTTTTCTGGGAAGCTGTTCTCCTTAAAACTATCAAAATGTCCATTTCTTTGAAAATCAGTCCTTCTACAATGTTAATACTACACATTAATGTGACTTCATCTGAAAATTGCTCACTGGAATTACTAGGGCTTGTGTGCCTAGTGCATGGTATAGAGTGAGACAAACGAGAAAAAGACCAACAGAACCAGTATAATGTGGAGATTATTTGCTGTGGTGTATTTGGATATGCACTGATTCAACCAGATGTCAGGAGAACATCTATTTCCTGGGTTTTAATTATGATTTCAGCTATTATTCACTTCTGAAGATCATGAAATAGCAATAGCTTCTCTATGGCCATCTCTGTGTATTTTAGTTGTTGCCTGTTTTGATGAGAGACAGCTGAATGGAGTGGGAGAAGCAGAGAATAGCTATTCAGTGATGTATTACTCTAAACTGGCCCTGTTTAGTAAAACAGGTCTATTTTTTGTTTTGTTCTTACTAATGAGAAGAGAAAATATTTCTGCAAATATTTAAATAGTGCCATGGTTGGGGCAAGGGTGAGACCATGGCAGAGAAGAAAGTAATGGCATAAGAGAATGGAAACAGAATCTTCCTTCCCCCCCCCCCCCCTTTTTTTTTCCAGTTTTGCTCAGATTCTTGTGAAACTGCACCATGAGATGTAGCTCTTATTTATTTGTTTTTATTGAGGAGGAAAACTGAAGGGTTAATTTAGATAACTGGAAAAGACTCTGTTATTAAAGTTAAAGTAATAGGTAGTGGAAGTGCATTAGAGGATGCTTTTGGTTGGTATATGTGCTTTTTGCTTGCCCTGTCTATAGTAAACATTCTTTTTAAATAGATGCCGAGCTAATTAGGCAAGGTCTTTTCTCCCACTCTATGGCATTTTTGTGTGTGTCACCTGATAACTTGGAAACACTGACTTCTGTATCAAAGGATCAGAAGGCTGGCATATAAAGGGGGCAGAATGTGTGCCCATATCCTTCTCAACAAGGGAAAGCACTGGGATTGAAAGGAATTCTGAATGAGGGTCAGATTGGTCTGATTTCCCTGATGGTGACATATTTTTCTATCTGGAAATTTGTTTGCTGAAGGAATTTGAGCCTTTTGTGCGTTTGTCCAAGATTTATGGATGTTTGGTAGATTAGGCAGAGACATTGTTGCAGCTTGGAGATTCCAGATACGTTCATGTTACATTTTCAGGACAAACACAGAGCATGTTTGTGGTAAGTCAGATGATTTTGGGGCAGCACCACAGAAGTCTGCTGTGGAGCTAATATGAGTATTCTCGGTAATTCTGACACAATCTGGAGGCACTGGACTCTGAAGTATTTTATAATAAGCATGTAATTTTCACTATCTGTGAAATCTTACGAAATATGACAGCCAAACCCTGCTGTAGACAATTGTGGGAACGTGACACAAAGGAATAGGAAAGAATGGAAACAAACCTTGTAGTATCAGGATGCGTAGTAAAGCCTGGCCAAAACCTGGCCACTTTCTTGAAAATGGAACTTGCTGGAGGTGTGTTGAAGGCTGTGAACATCAATTCAACAAAATGCAACATTTTCTGGAAGGTAAGATTCTTTTTTTTTTTTCTTAATTTCCTCAGATTTTGCCCAATTAGCTGTCCCTTCTTGTCAGCAGGTGCACCACATTCTCAGGCACTAGTATGTGGTTCAGTGTGTCTAAACCCTGGGGAGCCATACTGCTTAAAGTTTTCACTGCACAGTATCTGTTCCATGGCACTTCACACATCCTTCCCCCTGTTTTACTCTTGAAGGTGGTACATAATCAGTAGCAGTCTCTTTCAGTCAGATGGGTGTGCTAATAAGCTAATGACAACAGGCAAAGGAAATACTATTCAGAGGCCTTGAGGTCCCCAGGGATATGATTCAGATTTGGGACAGGGTGCAAGGAATTGCTTTATTTGGTATCTGTTGCCTTCTCAAATGCAGTGTCGTTGTTAAAAGTGAAAGACTGAGGTACTCAATCCTTTTCTCCTTGTTTTTAAGGGTGAGGTATGTGGATTGCACTCCTGTTAGAGTCATACAAGCTTTTCCATGTTTTAGATGTAACTTGGCAAAGCCTGAGGAATTCAGAGGTCACTCCAGTGCCATTACGTGTAATGCAGCTACACAATTCTGTATGAGCCATCCAGTGCCTACCCAGTTCTGCTTCTAGTGTTCTGATTTAGGGTGACACTATTCAAATACATTCTAACATCTGAACAATTTCTAAGAATGTGGCATTTACAAGATAGCAAAGTAGAAGTGGGTACACTAACTGCAACTGTAGCAGAAATTACCAGTGCTGAGTGGCATGAGAAGAAAAATCATAGTAAAATGACAATTATAATCCTCTGACCTGGTACTGATTTGCAGAAGTATCGTGGCTGTTGTTTCTGAATTCTTGGCAGAGAATTCTGTGCATCCCAAAACCATTACTTCAGACACCACATGCTTTAAGTTTTAGATTATTTAAAAAACCTTTTTTATTTGAATCTGTCTTGGGTTAATTTTTTTAATGAAGGAGAAAATTGCTCATTAACAAAAAAAAAGCCATGTATTTGTACTCTGTGGTTTTCCAGCTAGTGGCACTTATGAGAGGTGGTAAATCACTTCCATGAATGCATTAATACTCACTATAGAGCTCGTAACCCTCAGTGAGTTTTTGCAGTAAATAAATGTTAGCTTTCTTCTGACTGCAGTCAGGACAGAGGTTTGCTAGTATCAGCACACCACATGTGTTCCTGTCTGTCCCTGACTGTGAGCACAAGTGACTGAACAAACTCATGGCAGGGACTGTGGATTCAGTTTCTTATACTGCTCCCATGCACTAAGTATCGAAACGGAGTACTGGGAATGCTGCATTTAAACTGGGTCTGACAGGAAGGATTAACTGGGGCAAGCACTGAATTGCACTTGACCATGAACGTTTCTGAAATATACAAGTAGGAGAAGGTAAATACTGAATGTGAGAGACATCCTGATGCTTTTATCTGAGCCCACTATATAGCAGGAAGGGGGAGAAGTTACTTTTACTTTTTGTGAATGCCTAAGTATCTGAGCATGCTCTGTGGAGCAGGATACAGAGCAGACTGCAGCTCTGTTCTGTGTCTATTAAGGAAATGAGCCCCACCTCAGCTAAAATGGGCAAAACATCCTTGGTAAACAGAGCACTGGGCAGAGCTTACACAATTAGCAATTACTCTGTGAAACCCAGGCTGGCCACTGCCCAACTTCAGCTGAACTTTTATCCTCCCACAGCATTTTGTTTAGAAACTATTTTTATATTTAAACAATAATACTCACTAGCAACACCCATCCTGGAGGATATCAACTGCTCTGAGAGCAGTCCCAACTCCTGCTTAAATTAGGAACAGCAGATGCCATCTTTTCTAACAGAAATGATGAAAAGTCAGTGTCCTATACATCTTCATTAACGAAAGGGAAACAAATTGCTCCTACAATGCTGTATTGTTAAACTTGGTTTAGCACAAAGGGTTCCTTACAACCATTGTGACACTGTGTTCTTCATGATGGAAAGTGAGTATGTTGGAAAGTTGTCAAACAGAGAACAGGCTGAAGCCCCTAAAATCATCTCTGTCCTCAGACTGGATTCAACCTACGTGCCAGAGACAAAAAGTATTAAGCTGACTGCAGTTTGTGAGCACATTTATGTCTTAATTTTGTTTCAAAAATCAATCTCATTTTGTAATTTGATAAAAAATTAGAACCTTTAGTCCTCAGCTACTTCCAACAATGGCTTAGAGCAGCTCCTAGGGGTGGCCAGTGAGTGTTAACAAAACAACTGCTTGTTCTATGACAGTTCTGAAGTTCAGAGTAGCTGGCTACTTGCCAGAGTTACTTGAAACAACATTAGCCACTGAGGCTTCCCCAAATCAAGTAGCTCCTACCTTTCCTACCAGCATATTCAGCTTTTGACAATCCACAGACTTTCCAGGACTATTAACTAGCTAGTTATATTGCAAGTCTAGTTGTATTGCAGCCATGGTCTCCTCTTTATGAAAATATAATTGAAAGCACCACATAGCAATGGGAAGCGAGAGAGAGAAAACTTCAGGAGAGAACTTGCTTTTGTTTCATAATCCAATTACTTTGGATACAGTGAATCAATGGGTCTATTCCAACTCGGAGACTAAGGTCTGCGCATGTGAATACGTGCTTGGAATCCCAAGCTCTGCCAATTCATGCTGGCATGACTAAAGAGATTCCTGCTTCCAGCTCTCTGCCTATTCTCCTGCTGGATGCTGTCAGGCCAGTGGGAGGGGTGGCTGGCTAGACAATGTTCCTATCCTGAGAGGCTGCAGCCTGGTGTAGCAGAGCAAGCTGCCATGAAGTTCAGTTTTACTTTCCCATGAGCAGCAGTTGCTGAGGGCTCCAATTCACAGTCCTGGATGGATTTTGAGTTCAGCAGCTGAAACGGTTACTACCCTTCACAGGTTGCTATCACTCATATCTCTGACAAAAATTGCAGTCAGAGTCTCCAGTCTAATCACAGAAAGTTAAACTCTATTCTTCAAAGCTGTGAGAAGTCAAGCTGGTAAAGTCAACTAGCCAGTGTGTATTTACATGTGAGCATACCCATGCTTTTAAACACACTATTGCACTATTGATCTCCCAGAGAATGTTTGATTCCTGTCTGGTTATAAAATCTATTTGGTTTTATCAGCAGTTTGCCAAATCGTATACTGACAGTTTTTCACACCAAGAGAAGTAGTAGCAGAGCAGTATTGTGGGAAAAATTATTTATGGCACACGTTATAAAAGGAGGTTGCTCTGAATACTATTTATATTTATGATTTAAGTGAGAATATCTGGGTCTTTTTTTCAAGAATGGAATAAGAAAATTTTGAATGGATGAAGTTCTGTGCTTATGTAGGGACTGATCTTGATTCTTTTGTGGGAATATTTTAAGGAAAAAAACTATTGGACCAATTTAGAAAAATAATTTAAGAACTATTTTTGGTGTGTACTGTCCAAATTCCTACCCTTTGGGTGTAAAGGAGGCAAAGGCCAGATTTGCTGAGTAAAAAATGATGCCAGTAGATAACTGTTTGGAATTATTTTGACTGCAGCCAGCAAATATATCTCATCACTATGGTTGCAAAAACAAACACCCACCAAAGAACTGTATCTGACACAGAGAAAATAATTAAGGGAAATGGAACAATTTGCAGCCTGTATTAAATTCTTCACATTCCCTCACACAAATCAGTAGTTACAGAGGTGAACTCTGACCCTGATGAGGATTTTCTATTTGAGTTCTTGTCACTCTGACAGTAATAGGGTGAGGAGTACTTAAAAATAGAATGGAACTTGAGATGCATCTTCCTACTCAGAACCTTTCCCTCCCACATTTTTTGTGGTGGATGAGAAGAGGTTAGAATTGCATCTCTGGATTTGAATTCAAGAGCATAGTTTTGCTTTTGAGTCCAAATCGAAAATAATTTGGTTTTTACCTCTGGTTTGGATGTAGTAAAAGATAACAGACCTTCTCAAAAAACTCTTACTCTTAAGGGTTCTCTCAGTTCATGTTTAATGGGATCAGTCCATAGTTAAGCAAGTAAAACAATTTTACACCACTAATATATATAATTTCCTATAAAATATATTAATATGTTTTAACTCCAAGTATTTTTCATTTAAAATAACATCAGTAAAAGGCAGAAAAGAAAGGATTATATATCCAGAGTTAGAGATCCATAAAAGGAATAGAAAAGTCAGCAAAGACTTTAGTATGAGTGGCACAGCTCACATTGGGATGGCTGCTGTCCTTTCTTGTTCAGTGAATCATTGTTCACTTTGCCATGTGTGATTCTATGAAGCTAAGCTACACCAACAATTGTAATATCCTTCCTCCTTTTCCTCTACCTCTGGAAAGATCCAGTTTCTTTTCATGGTTCTGAAAGGTGGTGTACATCCATGGAACATGCATCCCATTCTCTGCAAGGATGATGCAATAATGAAATAATACATATAAAACTTAAAAATACTGTATAAATTTTTCCTTCAGAAAAAGGTGAGTGTTCCTTCCCCACATTTCCCATCTTTTTTTTTTGAGAAACTGAATCAGGAAGTTATGTGAATCCATGTCAGTAGAAGAGTTGGATGTAATAAATTCCTGATAATATGCTTATTATTCCAAACCATCCCACCCAGAGAAAAACACTATCTTACTCAACAGAGCTTACATTGAAATCAAATAATAAGTGCAGAGTTAGAAAGATGCTGTAGAATTAAGTAATTAAGTTCTATACTTAAGTTTTTGTTCATGGATAGACACAAACTCTACCACAATCATTTCCTAGCTGGGAAAGGAGTGAGGATGTCGTTCTACCTTAAATTTTCTAATGTAATAGGAACCAGAAAATAGGTTGAAAAATATTAAAATTAACAATTTTCAGATATTTTCTCTACTTTTCTATGTATTTTTGAAAAGTATATCATATAAATGCATTTCTCCCCACCCCCAGTCAGCAGTGAGAGTGACATCATATAAAGGGAATGTACACAATGTCAAAAGTGTCCTGCTGGTTTGTATTAGCTTCCCTGGTCAGGCATATCCTGGGTAGCACTAACTGAAAATAGACAGTCTCTTTGAACAAAGAGTGAATGAAGAGTCCACTGTGGAGAGAAGCTTCCCTGCACCCAGCAAAGAGAGAGCAAAGCTGTAAGGAATATGTTAAAGGTAGATGTATAGTTATTCCTCAGACACAAATGGGTCAGTGCTCTTTAGGTACAAATTTAACGGTGCCTCCTTCTCCAAAATAGTCACACTGTAAATAGGAGAATGAGAGATAGAGATGAAAGTTATGATAGTCTTTCTAAATAACAGACAAATGTCAGACAAATGTTGACATGCTTCCCAAAAGAGTTGGCAAAACTAACCTGGGAACTAAGGAGAAAGTGGGTCCTTAGGCAAGGACAAGAAAATAAATGCTATTGTGTGTTTAGAACAAAAGGTGGGCCACATTCAGGCCTGGTAACAGAGGCTTCTCACAAGGTTTATTTTGGTGGGACTTTGCTGGGGGTTCTCTACAGCTGCTGTTACACTAATGTGAGTAATAAAAACATCTGTTCCTTGTTGTTAGTTGGAAAAAGTTCTTTTTGTGAGGATGGATTTGAAAACCTCAGCGTTGAGAAGGGAGCATGGGGAGGCATTTCTTCCCTGGATACAAATTCAGCTTCTGATATTGTTAGCAATAGCTCTGTGTGTGTAACTGTGGGGCTGCTTTAGATGAAATGAAAGGTAACTTCAAAATGTTTTCCCTTTCCTTCCTGGAGCCCAGCAGCTATACAATCCCTTTGGAAATACAGGTATTCTACAATAGTAGCTAATCTACTTTTATTTTCATTCATGTGGTACTGCTTTACTTAATGCTGGACACAGCCAAAAGAATTTTCTATCAGATCCCTTATAGAATCCCTTCCTGAATCCTTTGAAAGATGAACTTTTTGAAAACATTGGAAATTATCCTAAGTTTCTAATTGTTTTGGCAAAAGTTTGCACAATGTTCTGTGTCTATGGGTGATGAAGGGGAGAACAGTTTATTGGTAACTCAGTGTGTGTGTGTTATTTACATCTCTCATGTAGTAGCCAATTAAAATGGTGACACTGCTGGTGATAATAAAGGTAGTAGCATCCTTGTAGTGAATCAACAGATACTTTGAAAATGGAGGTCTTGAGGAAGATCAGACAATAGGGGGAAAAAACCCAACCTTGTATTTGAACTGTGAATTTACCAAAGGATCTCAACCCACTAGTAGGAGGTAAATTGAGCAGATGGGTTGGCAGAGACACACAGACAGCTGGCATACAGATGTTTCATTTGGCTGCTTGCAGATTATCTGGATGCCAGATTTTTTGAGGGGATCACCTTGTTTATGAAGAAGTGGCTCTTGTCCATTCCTGTAGGAAGTTCAGTGAGTGAGTCAGGGAGGCTATTTCCACTTCCTCCCTACTCTCCTCTTTGATGCAGTCCAAAAACCCCATTCACCTTATGCCAGACTTGGATTTAGATGGGAGAGAAAAGGGGAGTTGCAGTAAGGGTAACATGGTTTTGCCTTTTCTTGTAGTACAAGCAAGATGGAGCAAAACCAGACATTGCTGATATTCAATATTCAAACCATTATTAATATTTTGTCATTCTTCAGAGAATTCATTTTGCTTTGTTTTTGATAGTCTGACAAACACTGGCTGAGCTCTGTCTGCCTTTATTTGAAACAATTTTCAGTAGTTCCAAGATGAGCTAATACTTGATTGTGAGTATATTGTGATGCAGTGCTATGAAATTTTGGGGGTTTGTCCAAAAATTAGACTGCAGCTGTAGCTGTATAACATCAGCAAAGCCAGTTTACTCTTTTACAAGTTGTAGTGAACCATAAAGTAAATGTATTTTATACCCTAGTAATTGATGTCATCTGAGAATTGTCAACAATGGTGTCAGATAGACATCATTAATGAAAACTGTCTACTAGAACCCTGAGTGTCAAATGCAGACTTGGTATGAGTAGGTTAAACAAATTTGCTCCAAGCATAATAATGTCACTGGTGTACTTTTCTTCTGCTGTAAGTGTGATTGTAGTTTAGAATGACCTGAGACTACTGTTGAAGCCAAAGTTCTCCTTAAGTTCTCACTTAATTCTTTTTGCAATATCTGTCTTTTCTGTATGGAATCAGATTTGTAAGAGGCTGAGCAATCTCAAATTCAGGTGTAAATTCCTGACCATTGTAAAAGGACAATAGCCAAATGTTAATCTGACTTTGTTATCTTTAATTAAAA
The DNA here is from genome assembly GCA_013396975.1 of Bucco capensis. Lineage (NCBI taxonomy): Eukaryota > Metazoa > Chordata > Aves > Piciformes > Bucconidae > Bucco > Bucco capensis. The sequence goes on along the minus strand of VWZO01006928.1, from coordinate 955,244 downwards.
AAGGATAAATGTAAAAAGTAATATTTTTTCTGCATAACAAAGGTTGATTTTCATGAAGTTATAAGCACTTAAAATTCTGTTAAAAATCTCTCTCTAATTGAGTATTAGAAACGCATTTATGAAGACAAGTTGTGCAGTCAACTTCCTGAACAGTGCACTGAAAATGCAATTCCTACCATCAGGATGCCCTTGGTCTGAAGAGTTTGTGGTAAGCATCTGTACTTTGTGTTAAAGAAACTCATGTGAAGACTCTGAGCTTGTCAGCTGAAGTTTTTAGCAATAACTTTTGCTGGCATGAGACTGTAGCAGCAGCTATATGAAGCTAACAGGTAGCTCTGAACCCATATGTGTGTGCTTCTGTGTGTATGGTTAAATAAACATATAAATGAACATTCTGTCTATACATAGGAGGTTAATTCTGCAGCAGAGTTGTCAGACATTACAATTTAAAGTAAAGCTACTGGACCACAGTGACAGCCATGCTGAAGTCCTCTATTTCTATGTGTATGCTTAGGGTTTTTTAAAGGAATTTTTCTTTTTTTTTTTTTTTTTTTAAAGAGAGGAGGTGTCAGATAACTGTAGAAAAAGGAATGTGTTTACATTTGAGATGAGCAAACCTCCTGTTATGCTATTTCCAAGTCTGCTTTAATGCAGCATGTTTTCATTATGTTTCAGAGAGATGGCAAAGAAGAAAAGGAAAAAAAAAATCAATGAAAATGTAGACAGAGCCAAGTAAGAGTGAAATAAAAAATTAATCAAGAGAAGCCTGTGTATAAAGACATAAAGTGGGAAAGTGAATATTTTAATGCAAATAAGTATCTATGCCAGTCTACTTTTTAGAGGGTGCACTGTTTCAATGGAAGTTCAGTTAGTAAGGAAACAGGCTTATTAAAACTAAGAGAAGGGAGTCATTATTTGAAAGTAATATGAATTTAACTGATGGAAGAAACAGGTCCATGAGCTGTAGCAAGTTTTATGTATACTAAATATAGTTTGAGAAGTTTGAACTGCTCTTTTAACTCTTAAATATCATGGTCTCTGCTGTAGCCTTGTAAATCATGACAGGTCTGCAGTTATGAAATATGTAACTTAGTGGATATCTCCTAAAATCACAGTTCTGGGGGGTTTGAAGTATTTTGCACATTCTTGTTCCTTCCCATGTGATATGATTGACTAAAACCTTACTACTTGATGAAGTGCCTCAAGAAATAATGGTGTCTCTTGACCTATTATGCAATAGTTCAGTGGTGTTAGCATATTTTGCTATGACATATCTGANTGAGGAGTGTGGATGGAGCTCTCCCTGGATCTGAGGTATTTGAGCATCTGCCTTTAGAACAAGCATGTAGCTGTAAATGAAATTTGGTCCTTAGGATGCATTTTAGACATCCAGTGTTTTATCTCAATTAATCAATCTGCTTATAGGACATGCTTAGTTACAGCCATGTTGCTGGTTTTTATAGGTGTGGTAGGTGTGAAGCTATTGGAAGCCTACAAATGCAGATCATTGGATTAACATATAGAACCTGGATGGAGTGGAACAGGTATTACACAAATGTATTGTGCATTTTTGTGTGGATGTACTGATTTTTTGTTTAGTGGGTGCCTGTTACAAATGATCTCCTAAGTGAGCAGTGCTGCTGTTAGGACAGTGGCTTGCCTCCAGCCTGAATCTGTATGAGTGCCAGGAGTCAGAAAGTCAGTGGCTCAAAGGAATTAAATGGTAATTGTAATTTGAAAGACAAATTGGAAAACAATTGGCACTTTCTTTTCACAATTGGCACTGGAGACTTATCCCACAGAAGACTGGCATGCTGGAAAATATACAGTTTGGGGAGATAATAAGGAGATCTAGCTTCTTACCACACTTCAACAGCTTGGAGAAGTTTGCAAGTCTGTCAGGGCCAGAGAATTTACTCTCAGGCTGAGGTAAATCACCAAATTTTGCTTATGAATGGTCATTTTGCTGAGTGCCTCTAAGTCAATTTTTGCAGTCATGCTTGTTAACAAGTTGACAGCCAGTCAGCTTAACTTAAAATAGACAGTGCAAGCTTTCCTGTCCTCAATCCTGGGAGGCTGTTCTGGAAGAGATGGGATCTGCTCCCCGCTCCCTCCTTAGGGTACTGCAGCTCTCCACAGACCCCTAACTGATGGCTGAATGCCACAAGTTACACTTCTGAATGTGCCATTAGTGCTGTGTTAATGTAGAGACTGATTTATTATGCATGTCTGTGCTTGCACTGTAATCAAAAATCCATATGGCTTGAGGGAGACAGAATGAGGTAACCAACATTTGTGTATGGTGGATTTGAACTCTTAGGTGTTGAGCTGTCACTAAAAATACTTGGCTTCCCTTTAAAATCCTCCACTGTAGATTAGCTTCATAGTCTAAGCAAAAAACTAATATTGAATTAGAAGATCTTGTTCTATATTAAAGAAACTCAAAAGACTTAAATGAAGGCAACAATAGGGCACTCATATAGAGTATGGTATCTGAAAAAAGAGCCAAGTTAAAGTTGTGAAAATGGAAGAAAATATTCTAATATTTGCGTTGCTTCTTCACATGCCAAATATCTCAAACTGAGATAGTTTCTGTATTGTACTGACTCATTCAGAGAAACTCAGTGTACATTATTTGCATGAATGTTTTAGCCATTGTAATACTTTTGTGAAGCTGTTAAGTGTTATTAGCTCCATTATCGCTGAAAAACACAGATAAAAGATACTAGAAACCACACTTTCTAAAATTGCCTTTAAAAAACATAAGTGCAAAAATTCAGGAGCCACCTTTTGAATTTGGATGTTAGTCATTTTGCCAGTGTCTCCTGGGAAATTCGGCAATTTTGGCAACACATCTTCTGAGACTTGCCTTTCAATTTTAGTTGCACCTTAAACATATTGTTCCAAAATAAAAATAAATGTATACTTTATTTCACTAACAGTCAAAGCTACCAAGAATAAATAATACAATACTGACTTCATCATGCTAGTAAGTGCTACACTCCAGCCTTTTATTTAATAGTGATGCTATTTATAGAAAGCTCCTTCATGTGCTGTTGTTGCCAGTAACACAGATGTCCCTTGAATGCACTCTATTTTAAATCAAGGTGAAAAGCTAAGGAAAATATGAAAGAACCCACCTTTAATATTTGAATTCAACAATAACAAGCAGGGTGTGGCCACTCTGAAACCGTGGCTTGTCAGATGCTTGGGAGAAGGGAAGGGTGGGAAAGCTCTCTGCTTACCAGTTCCACAGTCTTGTTAGTGAAAACACATCTGACACCAGCGATTGTGGCCTGAAAGATACAGTGGGAAAGGGTGGTGCTTTCAGTTGTTGCAGTGAATAAGGTGTCTTGCTACTACTTGGAATTTAGCCATGGAATCAGCAGTTTTCTGGATGTTAATGTACTTAATGTTTGAGAAGTTGTGAATGAAACCTTGGGAATTGTCACTTGCATTTAAAAAAAATCCCAAAAAGTTTACTTTCTTTAGGCTGTTTTATCCCCCATAAGGACACTCTGAGGCTCTTCGCATAACTTTCAGGGTAAGAGGACAAGCTTTTCTTCTTTGTGCTCAATTTGCTGTACTTAAATCAGGCACTGTGATACTTTCAGTGTTTAGAATGAGACTTACAGGCTGCCATTTACAGAAAATGCTGTCTCTCCTACATGACAGCAGTTTGATAGTAAATGAAACTCTCAAGAATGTGGGTAGGTCAGGGACAGAAAAATGCACATCTTACGCGTGGATTATCCTTCCTGGAATAACATGAAGTATTTGTTGTTTGGGGTTTTTTTGTCTTGTTGTTGTTGTTTGGGGTTTGTTTTTGTTTGGTTGGTTTGTTTTCATTGTTGTCATTTTGTTTTTAATTAGTAACATTCTTGATTTTCTAGGCACTGAAACTTTATGGCTTAAATAATATGTATTTAGCTGAAATCATCTTAGGAGAAACTAGAGGCATCCTAGCCCTGGAAAAACAAATCACATATACTTCCACCCAGAATAGACTTCCAGTAACCCACAGAACTTGCTCTCCAACATATGAGGTCACCTGGAACAAGCACTTGATTTTTTGGATTTTCCTTTTATTGGGGTTTATTCATTTAGTTCTGATTCAAGAGGAGTCAGGACCTAAGAAAAAAACATTAGTGCTGTATAAAATCACAGCCCATGTGCTTTGCTGTTCCAGAAGACACTACCAAATATCTTCCACTCTGCCTTATCTAGCTATGAAGAATTTTATTCTGAGTAAAAAGAGTGTTTTTCAGAGTGTGTAGCATGGTTGAGTGTCTGCCATAAAACAAACTGTTCACTCCTCCAAAAATGATACAAGAAGGTTGGAGTGAGCCTAGTATCTAGACAGATTTTGTCTGGGCTCATTCAGCACATGGAAAAAGTATTTCACATCATTTCTTCCCAAGCTGACACCACCAAGCCATTTCGTTTCTTTTTCCTGAGACAAGCAGCAATAAGAAACATGCAGGTAAATGAACTACTACAACATTTTGCTCCTGCAGCTCCCAGTGGTGGGGAAAGGGAGCAGGGGGAGGGTCTGCAGCCAGCTTAGAGAAGCTGGTAGTGATTCTGGACCAAATGAGAAGTGCAGGGGTATAAAACCTATTGCTGTCTAAGACAGGAGCCAGGCTTTACTTGAACAGGAAGAGATTTGTTTCAGAGTTCATTATTAGTTGAACTATGAAGGTAAAAGGAGAAAAAGTTGTATTTCAGAAGCATTCAAAAGATGCCAAAAGCTTGACTTACTGCTATTGTTGTGTCTCTGTGGTTCTCTTCAATCTAGCACCCATGTTAGTAGCTAGGAGCCAAGCAAACTTTTTTTTACACTGATATAGCAAGTGTTTGCTTATCCGTTCAAATTACTGCATAAGCAGCATCTGAGAAAAGAAGCAGGGACATATGTGAACAAAAAAGTAAGTCAATGATGGGAAAGTCCAGGAAATGCAATGACAGGATCCTGATAAAATGAGAGCAGAAAACCTGCAAGCAGAATAAGTCACAGTATCACAGAATGTCAGGGGTTGAAAGGGCCCTAGAAAGATCATCTAGTCCAACCCCTCTGCCAGAGCAGGATCACCTAGATGAGCTCACACAGGAATGTGTCCAGGCAGCTCTTGAATGTTTCCAGAGAAGCAGACCCCACAGCCTCCTGGGCAGCCTGTTCCAGTGCTCTGTCACCCTCACTGGAAAGAAGTTCTTCCTCATGTTAATACTAAACCTCCTGTGGTCCAACTTGCTCCCATTCCCTCTTGTCCTGACATTGGATGACATTGAGCAGAGCCTGGCTCTCTCCTCCTGACACTCACCCTTAATATATTTGTAGACATTACTGAGGTCTCCCCTCAGTCTCCTCTTCTCCAGGCTGAGGAGACCCAGCTCTCTCAGCCTGTCCTCATAGGGCAGATGTTCCAGTCCATCATAACTTTGAAGATGCTAGCAAATAGTTTATTTTAAGACTATAGCTCTTATTCTTTTCAAGGACTAATTGCAAAGTGATCACAGACCCTGAATTTACAGCTGGCAAATCAAAGTTCTTTTCAAATGTATCTTATTAGAACTGGGACTGCTGCTTGCTTGTGACTGACTCATCTGAGTGGCATAGAATTACAGATCTTATGTCATCTTTTGTGAACTAAGATGTCTGCAGATGCTCGGTATCTGGGCCTCAAAATTAATTTCAACAAACAAGAGTGCAGGTAGAATATGACCACTTAAATGATCTTAGAAATTTAATGCAAAGGGGAGAGGAGATGGGTAATCCCTAATAACTGAAATCTAAACTATTGTTAATCAACCATGAGCTAGCTGTGCATCACAGCACATCAGGGGTACAACCATGGGCCTCAGGAGATCTGAGCTTAGTTTCCTGCTCTACCACAGCTTTCACTCTTTGGAGCTGGGCAAGTAATTTATCACTTTTGGCCATTTCCAACATAAGGCTAATAATCTCTGACTTTTTGCCTCTGTTGTCTCTCCAGACTAAAGGCTCCTAAAAGGTGGCAGTCTGTCACTATAGTGCCTAAGCTCTGTACAGGCTGATTAGACATGGGGCCCCTTGCATGCTGTCATCTGGCAAACACCATAACACAGTTCATAAATAATTATGTTTTACAATAGCCCTTTTCAGTTCCCAACAAGAAGACATAATGTATTTTGTTAAAGGAACAACTCTCATCTAGTAATACTGAAAAGGTTCTGAACTGTTCTCTAGTCACCCAAGAAGTCAGATGAAGTCATAAAATCCCTTCCAGCAAGTTGGTGTGATTTTAATGTGAGTCTAGGTCAGAGTTTGGAAATGCTTCCTCTGAAGGGAGTTCCTTTGAACAACTACAGTGTGAAACAGGCTTCTCAGAATGATCATGGGTCTGTCAGTGTTTCAGCTTTTCTTCCAGTATTTATCAATGCTTTTTGGCTTGCTAGGGCCTTTCTAGCTTGAATTCATAATTTAAGAGGGAGGGAAAAATTCGGGTGTTGCAAGTACATTAATGCAAGGAGATTTATTGTGTGCACAGTGCAAAATGACAGCAATGACTCTCTGAACTGTCCAAGCACAGAGAGCTTTTTCTGTCAAATACTTCTGGTATGACTGGACACATGCTCAAACTAAGATCTTTGTTTAGTAAATATTGAATATTCCCTAGTCCTTTATATCCTGTCGTCATTTCCTTTGTACAGCTTGCAGCTGTACTTTCAAGCCAACATACAAAAGTTGTTGGTTAGGCAGAGTTTTGTGTGTTTAACTGTGTAGCAGAGACCTTTTCCTCTCAACAAAGTTCTTGGAGTTCTGTAGCCTGCATTCAAACGAGCCTACACTGACATCTTCAGTGTGTAAGTCATAATGAGTAGGTTAATTCATTGTCCTTATAAAAAGTGAGAATATACTGTAATAGACATATAAATTTATACATAGAAACATACACATATATATATTAAAAAAAAACAACTAGGGAACTTGGCTGCCATGTAGTCAGTTGGTGGTTTTAGAAAACCACAGGCTCTAGGGTGGAGATAGCCATTGTATTACATTTGCTATTTTCTCACAGTTTAAGAAGCAGCAGCTCCAAAACATTGTGGTTCAGGCAGTAAAATACCCAACAGTAGAGCAGTTCCTCCATGTGTAGTGCCCATGTGTCTCACCAGGCCTCTGAAAAGAGGTGGGTGGAAGAGGATGTTGGTTAGCTCATGAGTGGTCACAGAGCCCTGTGTGTTGGACTAGAATGGGAGAAGGAGGGAAACTGTATTGGTGAAGACTTGTAATAAGGAACATATACTGAGCTGTGTGAAACAAGTGGAGGGGAGGAGGACTGTTAACCCCGGGTCTTCATAGGACTTGTTCCGTGGTAGTGACTATGTACGTGTTGGCTTGCAGCACAAAGAAGGAAAGCAGCAATATTGCAGGGTGGTTTTGTCAGTTCTGAGTTGTGGATTGAAATTTTCCTTTTTCCTTTCCCAACTAATAGTGAAATGGATTTTTTTTTTTTTTGTGCGAGTGGGTTTTTTTTGTGTTATTTCTGCTATATTCTTCCCCTCCTGTATGTTTCTGTTCTGTAAGTTGGATGTACAAGTGATTAACACCAAGCCAGAGTTAATTAACTGAGTAGTAAACAACTGTATTAGGGCGGTTTCCCTCTCAATTCTCACTCTTTTCAAGCTGTGCCAGAGGGATTTGCCCATGTAGAGCTAGACAGGAGAGGAGCTTGGATGCTAACATCTCTACGTTAGGAAATGTACTGAAAATGTAAGCACCTATCAGGTATGCCACTGAGCAACTCTTACAAGGTAGCATGATTCAGCTCAGTGGCCTAGAGGTAGAAGGCAAGCCGTTATTTTCATTTTCTCTGCCTTGTAGAATTTATATGTGCTTCAAAGCCACAGGGAAAAACCTGCACCTTTTAAACTCAGTACCTCCTGAAAGTTGTTCTATAAATGATGCCAGTAAGGGCCACTGAAACAAAAAAAAAGAAAAAAAAAAAACCCTACCAATCAACCAAAAACTTAGATGAGGAAGAATTCAATTCTCTGTAAGGACTCAGCCTAAGCATAGTAATCCTGAATGGGTAGTGTTCAGCAGGCAGCATCTTATTTTCAGCCCTTACCAATTGTTGTGATCTTCCCAGAGATGAGTTTTTCCAATGTTAAGACAGTGGAGCAGCACAAGCTCTCACAAAATTATCTGTCTGAAATTGAAATAAGTCTTTTGACAGAGTAGCAGAAGGAAGATAAATAACATGATCATACCAAGGGAAGCAATACATATGCATTGTCCAGGGTATCACACCAACTATTAGCTCATTCAGTTTCAAATTAACCTCATTAGATTTTGTAAATGTAAAATCTCCTTTGAAAAATTACTTCAAAATTGAACCTTACTCCAGAGAAATGTCTGCAATTTGACCTCTTTCTAATAGCTTTAATTTTTTTTCCCCTTTTACTTTAATTCATTATGATTTCACCAATAAATACAATAATCTATGTCTACTGCCAAAATATTTCATCAAATGTTATCTGTATTCCAGGGGCAGTGGAGAAGAGAGCTCTATTTGTTTTAAAATGAAGTGAATTAAAAAAAATTAATTAAAGATTATAGAGAACATGTATTTTATGATTAAACAGTCTTAGAGGCCATATTAAGAATTAGGAACTGTTTTATTGGTCTTTCATGCAAAATGGTTCTTGCCAATTCATTTACACTGCTAATTATCTTGCAGAAATAGAACTGCTTCATAAAGACTTGAATCCTGGCTCCTAGCCTGCAGCTTCATAGGCATTTCTGCTCATGGGAATTTTAGCACAAGATTCCCCCAGGTGCTCCAATCGGGTCAGCAGCTCTCCTGGGAGCTCAAGCGTAGCTGTGGCTCTGTGGGAGTTGAACAGCTTTAGCATTGCTCACAGCAGACACCATCCAGGGCATAGGAAGGGATTATCTATTTTCTCCAGGCAGATTATGGAGTAGGAGCAGACCTGTATAATGGCTTTTCTGCTCCACAGCTCCCCAAGGCTGTTTCTCATGTGGAAGCAAGGGTATGCGAGTCAGCAGTGTGTCTCTGTCCTAAAGATGTCAGCATCCTGTACATCATTTGGGTGATAAAACCATAAGATTTTTTCATTCAGCTTCAAGGTATGTGGTGGTGAACACTTTACTGCTGTTTTCAGACTTCAAGAAGTAATTTTTTCCTCCTTCTCTTAAGATGCTGTGGATTGAGGTCATTCTGTGCTATCTGGCTCTCTCACCTGTTCCAGCTGCCTTAGCAGGACTGTATTTAGTTTGCAAGGTTCAAGGTTAGCCTGAGGTTGGGCTCAGACCACGGTCAAGAAATGTAAACATGTAAAAGGCATGTGATATCAATACACTTGGGAAATGCCATATGATGTTCTTCCTTCTCCCCATCCTTGCTAGTGAAAGCCCACTGATATTTCTTACAGTGAATCCTCTAGGAGAGAACAGAAAAGCACCTGGACAGTACTGCAGCATAGCAAGGCTCAAGCTCATCTGAAAGGTTTAATCAGGCAAAGCTTATGTGGGACTGGTGTTTGCAGACTTATTGTTTCTGTCTGTCTTTTGTGAATCATGGAAGAATCATCTCAATTCTCTGAGATGCATCCAGGCTGCTATAACCTGTTTCTAGTGGCTCTTGGGGTATGTCTGCATTGTGTAGTAGAGGTACCTGTTCTGGCTACAGGCAAGCTTTCTGCAGAGCAATACAGCTGTGTCAGTAGTGCTTTGCATAAGACTAATTGTCATGTGCTGGTATGTCTGTGTGGCCATGCTCTGGGCAGTGCAGTCCTACTGCCTTGTTCAGGCACATGGGGTTAACTCTCAAACAGTTCTACCTTGTGGAGCATGAAGTTCTGCTGTCCTCATGCTTTCTTAGGATTTCTCCTAACTTTGGTTTCTGCAAACGCTTCAGCTAATTGTTGCCTTTCATTTCAAAAGCAGACAAACTTGCATCCTTCCCACCAGAGGAATCAGCATTGCTGAATTATGGTCACGAGGTGGAAAAGTTGGGGATCTCCTGATAACTCCGTTTCTGATAGAGACTAACATCCTACACAGGTATGGTGCAGTGCTCGTGTTCTTTCTCTAGAGGTCCTATTGTGAAAGCCCAAAAAGCCCAGCTTTGTGCAGGATTGCCCTGGAAGCCCCAGCATTTACTGGGAATGGCTGCTCTCAGTCCTATTCTCCCCAGGTACTCTGTTAACCCAGAACTTCCTCATTTCCACTTTAACATTTTCCAGACAGCATCTGCTCCCCACCAACAGTGTGCCATACAGGCTCTAAAAAGGGCGGGAGGCAAATGATTCAAATCTAAGAGAAGTACAAAATTCACAGGACTATTTTTTGTATGTCTTCCATGGAATTCAGCTAGAGTTGTATTGCAGTGCCCAATTCCCATAGCTGATTGGCTTAAAGGGACACAATTCCACAACCAAGTCTCCTATGCAGCATGTGACTGGCTGAATTCTACTCCACACAAGTAACTTTTCTCCTGAAGAACTGGGCACCCATCTGCAAACTCTAAAAGTTTAAATTCAGTTTGCTATTTTTGATTTGGTTTCTCTTGCTTGAGAATACCCCTACTAAAAGCTGTGCTTGCTCTTCTCTCCTTTCCTGCTTCCTCAAGTGTAGTGGGGACACAGGCTGTTCACCCCTCCCAGCTTTTTGCAGTCTAATTGTGTTGTACCTCTTGCCACCCTGGTGCGTGTGGATAAGTCACAGGGGTGACCCATAGCCACCTAAGTCAAGGTTAAAATTTCTGTTTGTAGTCAGACAGTGTCTAAGGTAAAGCTCACCTACCTTTTTTCCTTCATTCCTCTCCCTGATGCTCTTCTTTTCACATTCACAGGCACAGCTCTATGAGAAGCTGGTATCAGTATTGATGTAGATTTAAATAGTCTGCATTCGGTCTCTCTCCCGCTCTGCATTTCTCTGTTTCTTTAGCTGTGATCCTACAACTGTGTGTGGGCTCGTGTCAGAAACTCAATCACTGACATGATACAACTATATAGGTAAGGATGGGGGAAGGAAGAGAGCAGAAACTTGTTATATTGGCTTCACCAAGTTCTTTTGGAAGATACACCTTCCTTCTCTCTATGCATGGCTTTCTCTCCATCTTTCTCTGTCTTTGCCTACCTGAGCAGTCCCACCTGTTTCCTGTAGGTCATGTTTCAGGTCATCAGCTCTTCGCATCCTCTGTGTACAGATGTACATGTCATGTTAACAGAGCAAAGTCATCAGTCTTTGTCTTGTCCACCTTTTCACCAACACAGAGAAAAGTACTTTTACTACAGGAGCATACAGGACACAGAAAATGAGCAGCACATCAGGTTAAACGAATTACAGTTCTAAATTGTAAGGATGTGTTAACATGGGTTTTCAGGCAAGTGACTTAGCCTCTGACTGCTCATGGAGAGGCTGGGTGGTATGACAGAATTTTCACAACCAGAATTTCATTACATCATTTGTTAGTATATAGAATATCACAAGGGATTTCTACTTTATTTAACATAGTAACAATGAACAGCTGGCTGCATTACAGTCCTCTGTGTCAGCAAGGATAGAGTAAAAATATATTAGTCTAGTTTAAAACCTTCAAATTACATTTTTGTAGGTTGGCTAGTGTGCACTGTGAACGAGCAAAACCAGGAAAAGACAAATCAATAGTGGAAATAAAATGTCAAACATAATAAGAGCCTGAGCACTATGCAGAAGAAATTTTGGCATTGAAGGTGTTAGAGGGATTTAACATAGTTAAGGAGCATAAATTATAAAGGTATCTAGTTTCTAAGACTGCTCTCTTGCCTGACAGGACTTTAAGCCAAGAGTTATATATGATACCATGTTTATATCACTATTCTGATAAAATTGTGATTTTACTTGCCCGAAAATTCCAGTGTTAAAAATGTCAACTATTTAGCTCTTTCTGTGCCTCTGTGAGTTCAGTAGGGACATCTGCTCATTCCTCGCTACAGGCATTGCCTGGTCTGTTAGAGTTGTTCTGCACCACCTCTCCTCCCTTCCCTCCAGCCATATCAGAGAGCATCATTGCTGCTGCAGTGAGGACACAAGGCTTCTCTGCTAACTTTAATATGCATAACATAGAGAGGTCTGAAATCATCTGCACACTAACACTGTGTGATGTGTCACAGAAGTTGCTACGTGCAGCTATGGCATCTGTAACAGCTAACAGATTATGCTACAGAAGCCTCATTCCTGCGTGGCCTTCAAGTTTCCTAATTTTTCTGAGTCTCAGCTCACCAACTAGAGCATCAGGTTTAAGCATGATTTACTCATGCATTTTGACAGATGGATAGAGTTCTGTGAATCTATTCCATAGCAAAATATAAACACTCTGCACAAACTCCCATTCTCATGGGATTTTTGGAGTATATACAGTATTGTACAAGTTAAGAATAGGAAGAAGGGGACTTAGATGTCACTTCTTGCCCATTTGTGGTATTACCCAGAGACCTTTTCAGAGTGCTTTGCAAATGTAGTTTTACAAGCTGAAAAGGACATTGTGTTCCCACAGTTCCTATAAAAGATCTTTCTGCAATATTAAACCATGGGTTTGACAGAAAACTTTCTCTGCTCATTGGCCTGATTTTTTTAAGTATGCATGTTTATACCTTGGTATTTTTATTTCTCTAATAGCCAATAGAATAACACTGTCATTAGTGATTCTTGCCATTAGGCACAACTATGTGTATTCATCATGTCCAGTCCTACAGTAGCTGATTTCTTTGGGCATCTGTTGTTTCCTTTGCTTTTCTCAGAACATTCTCCAGCTCACCTGTTTTTCTTCTTTGGAGGCAGATGTTCAGAGCAAAGTAAGATTTCCAGATTTTGCTTTACAAGCCATTGAATGAACAACCAGTCGAGGTTTTGTTACTCAGTTAAATGTAACTCAGTCATAGTCTAATACCCAGGTGAAAGTGGATTCAAAATTGGGATGGGAAAAAAGAAATGCAAGATGCAAAAATAGCCTTTGGGTATCACCTTCAAAGAAGGTTTTCAACAAGGTGTCTCAGTTTTAGGTTGAACAATTAGAAAAAAGGACTGAGTGATATTTTATACATCTTTATTTTCTTTTTCTTCAGAAACCATGAAAGACACTGAGGGGGAAATGCTCTCTTCAGCCCTGACTGAAGTGATACAAAGTTCATTTTTATAGTTCCTCTGAAACAAGTATAAAGAGACTGATACTGTATGGTATCCTACAGTCATTGGTGGGGAAAGTGAGGACTGATGGTGGTACGGTTGGGTGAAATCTGCCTAGTGCAGAGACTCTCTGCTGCTTGGGTCCATAACTGGCAAATATACTTCTGGAAATGGACTGGAAAACATGAAATGCAAAGGTTATGCTGACCTTCAGCAAGAAAACCACATTCCTGCCTTTCAAGTAAGAGATGTTGAAACACAAAGCTGCTATTCTTAAACACAGCTCCTAGTAGAGAGGTGTTAAAATGGTTTATTTAGCTAACACAAACTTGAGCAGAACCTGTGTGAAGGAAGGTGCCTACTACCTGCAGCATCTTAGCTGAGGAGGCAGACAATAGGAAATGCATGTGATGGCTGTTAAAAGAGAGAAGAAAATAGTAAGTTTTATTCCACTGGAGCTCTCAACTGGACAAATGAATTAGAAGAAAAGATGCAGTATTTCATGTTGGCTCAAACGTTTCAAATGACAAACATGCAGAAGCCACAAATGTAATAAAAATTTTATTGTCTTCAGAATAATGGAGAAGATTTGTTATGGTTTTAGTGTGACAGCAAATGATGCAATTAAGACTGCATTGTAATAACAAATGTAACAAGAACTATTTTTAAAGTTCTTGGACTCTTTAACAAATTCTCCTTTTAAGCTTTCTTGCTTCCTGCAGCAGGTGATAAAAAGAAAAAAAAAATCATATTCATAAGCCCTTATCAAACTTATCAAAAAAACAAAACACCAAAAAAAAACCCCTGAACTGTAGAAAATTAAATAAAACACATATCCTGATTCCAGGTTGCATCATTTAACAAAAATAGGTTAAAAAACACCACAGTAGGATTCAATGGAAAAAAGTAGCTCACACATAGCAATTTCTATGCCTACTTTGTTTGGATAAAGGATAGCTTTACATGTTTTTTGCCTAAAATTATGCATCCTAAATATCTCTTAATGTTCCAGCACTGCAGAGCTAACATGTATTGCTTGATAATTCCCTTTTGAACAATTTAACATCACCATTATATTAAGGCTTTGATGTAGCATATCACATCAAGTCATTCACTCTTCAGTATTTGTTTAAGCAATTGTTTTGCTCTATAGGGATGAAGTTAAGCATGTGCTTAATTGATCTGTTGAGTCAGTGCCTGAGAGAGTTTATCTATCTGCAGTATTCCTGTAAAATGCACAGTGGACAGTTAAGTCTGGGGCATTCTGATGCTCAGCAAGAGCTGGCACCAAGTAGGCTCTCCTGTGTGCTGGGAGGATATGCACTAGTTAGGGGTGTAGTGCTAAGTAGCCTGCAATTAAAATGTTTCATAAACCAGACTGTCTTTAGTCTTCTTGTTTTCATTATAGCTATTTTTCTGACACCAAAAGTTTATTTTTTGAAAGAGACAACACAAGCATAAACTAGAGTGTAACTTATTTGTAAATGTTATATTTCATGGCTGAAGAGCAGTATCAAAACTTTCCAGGATATTGAATTTAGTGCTGCTAAGGGAAAATGATCCATCTTCCCTCTGCAGAAAGCATTACGTCATGAAGGGATGGAAACAAAGAGCTCTGAGGGACTGGGATAGGCAAACTTCCCTCCTTTCACAGGAAATGGGTGAAGTCTTACTTGAAATTATTATTCAGACGTTTTGTGCTGTGAAGGAAATGTCTCCTGATAGCACAAGCTATTGGTTTCCTGTTGTGAACTAACAGTTTTGGCATGACCAAGAATGGACAGGAAGGGCAAATGATTGGGGGTCATTTGAAGAACTTGCTTTAATGAAAAGACCAGCCCAAGTAAGTGGGAAGAAATACAGGGGAGGGAAGAAATTAAAAGGAGGAGGGGTGGAGAAAGGAGATCAGTTGCTGTTTACTACAGTGTCTTGGTGGAAAGAAATAACAACCAAAAAATCCACATCAGATTTTAGCAGAGTTAGCAGAAAGCAAGGAGGGGACACTGTTGTTGATCAGGAAGTATCATGAGGGCAGAAAGCCCTTTGTATCCTACCTAATTAAGAGTCTGATTCAACAAATATATATCCGGCTTCCACACTGAGGAAAGCCATTTTTGGAAGTCTTCACAGATGCGGAATTGGTTTTTTTTCAACCAGGACCTTTTAACAGAGGCACTTTCAAGTGCTATTTTTCACCCACGGTGTATAAATAGCACTGCCAGCAGGTCCCTGAGACTGCCTTAGCACTAGGCCATCTGACTGCTCGTCTTCCATGTGAAGCCAAAGCAAGCAGAGGGAAAGGCACAGGTGACATCTTTCCACCTCAGGCTGCCTTCCCAGCCTGTGGCGAGAACAGAAAGGTGGTGGCATCCCCCTGTCTTTCCTGAGGTCTCTGGGGACCTGTGCCACCTTCCCAGGCTTGCTAATGCAGTGCCAGGACTGCCCTCACATTTACATTGGTGCCTTAGTCACTGTGGCTCATGTTTTTGAGGGGACTGTCCAGAACTAGCCTGTGCCTGGTGCCTCTTACAGCTCCAGAGGCCATTTAGCCCTTTGCTCCTGAAATCCATAATGAGGGCCACACTGCGAGGCCTGAGCCTTCACAGTGTTTAAAGGCTATTTCTAAGATAAATGAAACTTGCTTGGATTTTTGTGTTACCTACTTTTGGCAGTGACCATTTTCACCCTTGCAGATTATTTTGATTATATGGGAATTCCAGTTGTAGAAAATGGCTGCCCAGTTCAGAAAACAACACATGAAAGAAGCCACTTTGTGTTACAAGGCCTTCCTTCAAGTGTTTTTTTTTTTATGATGCCAAGCCCACAACAGTTTGTAAAAATGTGCCCAAATTGGTCTTTTGATTTAATTTAGGTAGAATTTTTAAAACCATATATAACAACATTTCTGTGTTCTACTCTTAGAAAAATACGAACTTCAATCACATTTAAATCATGCCTTTTTTTTTTTTTTAACATCTCCTTTCAAATATTTTTGTTTCCATTTAGGACTGCCAACATTACCATGGAAACTCCCAAAAATAAAGACTTTCCCAGCCTTGTGAGAGTACACCTGCAAGAGCAAGAATTGCCTGTCAAGAGTGACTCTCCTTCGTTATTGGTGTCACCTAAGGACATTTTTTATGGTCAGTATGATTTGTTATCTCAAAATTTATTGAACGTGTACTCTTAGAATTGATACCATTTGGATTCTTGCCATGGACCAGTAAGAAATGTCTGTTGCTATCCAGTAGTGCTCTTTTTATTATACTATTCAATTATACTATTTTGAGAAAAACTCCAACTTTTTACAGAGTTGAGATTGGAAGTCCTGAAATAAGCACTCATCTCAATGAGACAAACACATGTAAAGTGATAATAAGTCCTAATAAGCTGTCCTAATATAAATCTTTCCACTGGCTTCAGAATGGCTTGGATCAGAATTAAAAAGAGAATTGCAAGAATTCATCTGCTGCTTCCCAGTACAGAGGAGGAGCATATTTACTAGTGAACAATTGGCTATTATGAAAACAGATCTGTTTAGACTTCTCAACATTGCTAATTTTATACATATACATTTAGTTACAGAACTCAGTTTTAAGCAGTTTGATATGAAATGTTGTAGTTGGTTTTCCAGTTGCTTTTAAAAAACAAATCATTTACAATGGTTTAATACAGTTTTTTTCCAAGCAGAAAGCAGCTATAGTGGTAGAACTGAATTCAGGTAATCTGGCAGTATATATGAGTAATATTTCAAGACAATGTTCTTAAATATCTTGAATTATATTAAAAAATCTCAAACTGACAAGATATTTTCATCTTTTTGGTGAGTAGTCTCTGTTCTTAGCCATATGAATTGTATATTCTGCTTGCTAAATTGTTAAATTTCCAGTATATGAAGGCTTTTGGTTTGTGTATCTTTCTGTAGTGTAGGGGCAACTTGACAGCAAGTCTGCATCAGTAATGAGCACCACTGGGAAAAATCTCTATTTTTTTTGTTTGTTTGTTTGTTTCTCTTTTCTAATGAAACACTTTCAGTAGATCCCAAGCTGAATGATAAACTGAACTTCAAGTAATGTTAGAAATACACTTTTGTGTAATTAAGGATAATACAGGAAAATGTTCTAATTTTTTTGTTGTTGTTGCTTAAACATACTGAAAAACTTAATTTATATGCATTCAGGTCTCATGTAGATTTGCTTCTCACCACTGTTTTAATGAGCAAACTCTTTGTAGAATTGTCAGCACAGACAAACCTCAGAAATACCAATTGTAGCATCAGCATAGTATGTCTAATACCAAATGATCCTGTTCAAATCAACAGGGCAATCAGTTGGGGAAATGAGATGCTATTCCACATGAACAGGAATATCAGACCTCACCTCTCCAGGAATATTAAAGAATGATAGGGAAGAACAAATTCAGATCTCGAACAATGTGTTTTCACAGTAGAGCTGAGTCTAGGGAGATTAATTCAGGCAGAACATAGCAAGTGTACGTGACAAATTAGTGTCATGACTGTTGCTCTGTCTCAGAACACAGTCTCATTAGAATATACATATTTTGCAGGGCTGGAGCTTCCGATTGTAGAGATGAAAAAGGTTCACAGAGAAGCAGTCTGGTGTTCATGAGAAGAAATCTTCCCAGAAGTGCACAGGTACTGTCTATCAGCAGGAACAATGGTCAATGCTTGTGTGTCCACCTCACTCCAGATATTAACAAAATCTCTATCCTAATCACAGTGTTGAAGCAATTTTTGCTGAATTTACCAGCTTTAAGTACAGTACTACCAAAGCCCTGGGTGTTTGCAGTCAATAAGGTTTCTATGTCACAAGAGAAATGTCTTCCCAACAAATGCTGATTCAAATGTCGTACATTCCCACTGCTTCCATTTTAGCTCTAGGCTAAGTAGATGATTATTTGGTGTTGCTACAAGCAGTCCTATTACTTATGCTACTCATCAAAGAGGTGGCTGTGTTTCAGCATTAGGTAGGCAGTACTCCTATGCATGCATCTGTGTTCAAAATGAACACTTCAGAAGTTTTGTTGCATATATTCACTGACACCCTTCAAGGTGGATTGGTGTTGCGGATGGAAGTAAAAGCTTAATTTCCCTGTGCAGGTGGGTAGAAGCCCCAGTGGCAATCAGAATAAATTAGAAATGGGTTATGTGTTTTGAGTTCTTCAGTGGTGAATACTGTGGACACTGCATGAGTGTTATCATGTGGGGTTGATTTTTGAGGAATGAAGCAAAGAAATGAAATTAGTTGTAGTGGAAGATGTAAACTAGCATAGATTTGAGCTCAGTCATCATAAAATTATTCCTGTTCCTTTGGCTGGATGCTCTAGGCAAGCTGCAATTCCCCCTCCTAAAGTGTTAAAATCCCTTCTTTTCATTAGTGGGTGGTTTGTGCAACTGATGAGATTAAACCAGCATAATACCACTTCAACTCAATAGGGAATGATTGCAACTGAAAAGCATTTATTTATTTGCTGTGAATCAGTCTGTAGTACATTTCAGTTCAATACTGAAGGGGAGGTTTGTTTGTCTTTTAAAGGTTTACTTGAATAGGAAAGGAAGCAAGTAGTCTCTGGCACCTTTGCTAATGCAGCTGACACACACCTCCCTTTATAGTGCAGTTATATTGCAGAAGGACATCTAGAACAGTTTCAGCTATTCTAGTGTTTATTGTTTTATCAGGTCTTTGCAGTTGGTTATTAGGATGCTGGTCAGTGTAAACAAGAATACTGCAATATTAGTATCATAGAAAAAAGTTGCAAATAAAGAAAAAGAGTGGGGTTTGCTGTGATGCCAGTGTCTATTGGTTCTACCTTGCTAGTAGTTTTTAAAAGGAGATAGACAATAAATAGTGACAGTTTTGTCTAAAAATAAAGCAGATGCTTTATGGAGAAGGTTGTCTCTAAGAGGACTGGTCAGTGAGTCCTCCTCGGAGACCAAGAGTTGTTCAGTGTCTGTGATTTTGGGAGTCCCCTTGGGACTACTCTAGAGCCTCTCCCTGAGCTAGTAGGTGGATAAGATTCCAATCAGGCAAATGGATGGATTACCAATACATTTTGTTGTTTGGCCATCTGCATGTACTGCTGCTGCCACACTCATTTTTCAGCTTGATGACTGTAATGATTTTGGCAATGGTTGTGGCTGCTCCCATTCATTCTTTTAACAATTTCCATTACTCTGGCCAATTATTTTCGAGGTCTTGGCCTTTTCTTTCAGAGCTGTGTGTTTTTTTTGTTTCAAGATCTCTGAATAGTGATTTGTACAAGTATGTCCCTTTGTGGCTGCTCCTCATCTTGGAGCAGTTTTACATTAAGCATATATGCCTTTTAAACTAGCTTGTGACAAAGTGACTCAAACAGTGCTGCTCTAAACTTTCCCACAGATAGTGAATAAAAAGGAGACAGGTATCAGCTCTCCATTTTGCTGGACAGGGCATGCACACTAAGCACACAGTCAGATGGAAAAAAAGATGGGTTTAGTAGTGTTGTCGGTAGCAGATCCCAGCTGTTCCCTCAGATATAGCACACATAGGGACTCTCTGTACAGGACTGGTTTCAGCTGCACTTTACTTTATGGTTTTGTCTAACTTCAGTATTTTGTCAGCCCCAACAGGCTGAAACAGGCATCTTCTTGTTTATTTAAAGCTGAAAGAAAAGTCAGTAAACAAATACTGAGAGAGTCTATACAGACACCTAGAAACAAAGCTAACAATACAGGACATGCCATTGCTCTCTCAAGTATTGTTAAGTCTTATTCTCTTAGACCCATACACACTGTCCAGCTCACAGCTCACTGGAGAGAAAAAAGTTCCCAAACGTGCCTGAAATACTAAACTAGTCCCAAGAGGGAAAACCTAAACAAACAATACTATCCCACTAGCTGAACACACCCAATCCTTCCCTAATCTAAACAGCCACTGACACTCTTATCACTTTGTGCCAGCAACTCTGTTTTATTGTTAGGAAGTAAGGCTTATACTGCTTGTATAGGTTTTTACCACCTCTGTACATTGCATGTCTCAGATTCTCAGCCAGCTGTGTGCTGTTAATTCTTAGAAGGGCTCTCACACACAGAAAGGGATTCTGTATAAAAATGCTGCTGTGCTAAGACTAGGTGGTGACTAGTGGTGACTGGTCATTAAGTCACCACCAGTGACTTGTGGTGACTGGTGCCATCTGTTACACAAGGGGCCAAACAGCCCACAATGATTTGGGCAGAATGGCTTCTACTGTATGTAAATAGATAAATAGACAACAAAATAGACCAGGCACCTCTAATGACCATTGCTAAATCACAAAAGCAGGGTCAGCTAGAGACTCTTGATACAAGAAGTTATACTAAGAATCAAAGCTGTAGTTGGTGCAAATCATCAGTTGCCACCAGAAATAAAAGCATTTCAGATGCTTTTTTCTTGAATATATGCTTAATAGTTTCAAATCTTTGAAAGCATGTATCAGCTCCTCCCCTTCACACAGCTGTACTGACTCCACAGTCTTTGGATTCAAATCAAATCTTGTTTTCAGTATGACAAGAACTTTTGTTGACACTGCAGTTAAGCAACAAGAATGCCAGTAACAAGACAAACAAAAATACCTTAGCAAGTAGACAAGAATGTAAAGCCTTAGGAAAAGCTGGGTAAGTTTTCAGCACAAACAGAACCATAGCTGTAGCCCTGGAGGTTTGTTTAAATTGCACCTGAGATGGCCACTCCTAGAAACAGGTTTTGAGACACAAGTCAACCTCTCCTTTCCAGGTGACTCTTGCAGACAACCTGCATCTAGAATGTCTCAAAGTGCTATGTGTCCTCTCATCAGGCCATGTCAGCCCTTATCAAAAAGGACACAGGATGCCTTCTCTGTCTAGACTTAACCATATGGTCTCATCAAAAGGGCAGATAGGATGTAGGGAGGTGATGGGGACAGGTAATGCTCAGAGTCTGCTAGCACTGCAGGATAATGGCCAGATGCTTGGAGCAAACTTGAGTTTTCTCAGAGTATGCTAGTGAGCTCATCAGTCCCATATTTGATCCTGGGACTGGATTTGGAGTTTAAACAAAGCAGTCATAAAGTTGTCCTTTTGGCTGTACTTGTCTCACCATGCTTCCCTATCCACTGGATGAAGGAAACTCCAAAAAATTACACATTAGGTACACAAAATTTCACAGCAAATGAAAATACACTCTCAATGTCATATCAGCACAGTGGATTGCATTCAGAGCATTTTTCTTTCCTAAATGCTTATGTAATTTAAAATGGCCAGCTAACTTCATGAAGTCCTTCACATTCCAAGACTGAAATAATTGCAAAAACATCATGACCCCCAAAGACTAAAATAAAACAGGAAAATTCACTTCCTATAGAGAAGACTCATCTAGGCTTTAAGGACATATACTTTCTGATTAAAGCTTTACAAAAGGGCCAATACATGGAATGTTACTAAGGCTCAATACCACCACAATATATGTCTGTCTGAGATGCCTACAGCACTGCTGTAGCATTACAAACATATATCAGTAAATCTACCTCTGAATGCAGTTCATCTGTCTTGGGAATTAAGTTCATCTTTCACAGTACTACAAGGTCTTCTAGACAGAACAAGAAAGAAAAAAAACATTTACCATTCCTGTGCCAGGCAGAGTTCAACTCGAAAGGAACCGGATGAAATGTGTATCATTCATCTAAGGAACAAATCCACACTACAGATTTGTCTGAGAGACAAGTCAATGCAATCCAAAAAAGCTAGAACAGGATGCCTGAATTCAGTCCAAGCAGAAAATGCATGCTGAGTAG
This sequence comes from Bucco capensis, assembly GCA_013396975.1. Taxonomy (NCBI): domain Eukaryota; kingdom Metazoa; phylum Chordata; class Aves; order Piciformes; family Bucconidae; genus Bucco; species Bucco capensis. The sequence continues at coordinate 933,265 of VWZO01006928.1, read as the reverse complement.
CCTCCATTTATTCAGAGTAGTAATAGCTTCTTTTAAAAGCACTTTGCCTTGATCATTTGTGCTAAACACGTCATATATACCAACAGAAATTCCCATCTTTGTGAATGCAGGCTATCTGCCAGCTCCACAAAGGGGATTTTTTTTTTTTAAGCAGCTACTGCACTGGGACTGTTGCCTGCAGAGCAGGTTTTGTATGTTCAGCCTCCTGCGATCGTCAGGTCTGAGTGCAGAGTAAATGGAATTCACAAGCCTTTCCAAGTCACCTCCTGTGTAAAACCCTGAACAGACAGTCCCAAAAGTGAAGTAAGGAACAAATTCTCTCCACCCCTTTGGGCAGCTCACATACATGCTTTTAGCAGTACCTAAAACAAGAAAAACACCTAGATTGACTTCACTGGGATAGATGGAAGCAGAACGGAAATGAGGAACTGATGGAAGTGGTGAGCCAGCTTCACAGGCAGAGAAACTTCCAACTTCTCTTTCCTAATGACTTTTTTTAAAGTGCTTCATTTCTGCTTGTATTCCCTTAAAAAAGGAAATCTTGGCCCACGAGTTCTCAGTGCCTACACAGATGAAAGCTGTGAGAGGCCTTAAATGACTTCAGCAGGAAACTACTGGGAAGGGGAGTGGTCTGTTTTCTGACAGTCCCATTACACATTTCTAGGAAAAATCTTTTCAAGTTCTGCATACGAAAATGAAACAGGATTACAGCACTGCCTCTCTCCTGGAGACAATTGCAACAACACTTTTCCATCTCCCATGCTGGAGTGGTACAAAGTAATTCCTTTCTTTTTCCCCTTTCCTTCTCTCTGTCTCAGGATTTTGGGCTCAGGAATAGAACTTTAGATTGAAGAGTTTTTTAGAATCAATGTATTTAAGGTCTGCTCAAATAGCACCCATGTTTATCTCATGTAATCTTCAGGAATACTTTGTTCTGCAGTTGCATTTATAAATCCATGCAGTTTATATGCAGTTTAAATGCAGTTGTATTTATAAACCCAAACCCCTCACAAACTGTTCAGTGAGCTCAGGAGTTTTCCACTTAGTAGCAATGACAAAGCAGTAGACTACTGCAAAACTCATGACAGAGAAGCTGAGCAATAACAGACACCAGCCAAATTGATCACTGGGGTGGAAGGTCATCCTCGAACAGTATTCCCATTTTTCCCCTCTTGGTAAATTGCTCTGGGAACAATCCTCTTTTCTAGCATAATGTAATCAAGAATGAAAAAGTCACCACCACTTACACAGAGCTGCAATTCCTGGCCTGACTGGCCGTGTTGGGAATTTTAACTGATGTCTCCACCCAAGCAGCATGTGGAACCAATGTAATGGGCTAACACAATTCAGACCTTAAAATGGAGTGATGTTGCAGTTCCAGCTGGTGTTGTAAGTCAGTACAAGAGAGTTTTTGGAAGCATTAGAAGAGAAATGGAAACAGAGCTGAGGAATGGCTCCCAGTGTGATGATGTACACTAAGGAATATGTGAGTGACAATGCAAAAAGCAAGACAAAAGTAAAGCATTACACACTACATAGTGCCATGCTCAGCAACAAGATAGCAACAAGAAAGTGATGACTGGTGGGACATACTTCAGGGGAAAGAGGTGCATTATTTTTTATATGTTTTTAGAGAAGACACAGTGCTCTATATATGGAAAAGTGAAGATAAATAACAGCCAAGGGGTGGATAATAAAGCTTTCACTCTGATGAAGAAAGGTTCTCTGTAAGTAGACTTGGCTCAAGTGTCCTTAAACAGGTACCATGACTCATGGTACTCTACATATCCCTTAATTATCAGAGAGCTGCACCTCCCTAATCCAAGCTGACTCTGGAAAGGCTCTTTTTTCCTGAGAACTGATTTGACTTTTGGACCAAACAAGTTTCTACTTTCTTCCCTAGCCCTAACATGCAGAATCCCAAAATCACTGGCAAGGCATGATGATGACAAGCATTTACTTTATTACCAAATACATTTCCAATATGTAGGCTCCTGCTTATAAGCAGGAGCTCTCAGCTAGCTGCTACCTCTGATGCAGATTTTTAGCAATTTAATAAGTACTTAGCATTTAATAACTATTTTGTAGTAATTTGATTAGATCTGCTGTCTATCCAGTGCCCCCATTTAATGGTTAACTGCCTTTACAGCACACTTTGTCTACTATCTTGTAGAGAATTCTGTGAGGAGAAAAGGTCAAGTCTTAGGAAGGAGTCTCCCTTTGTGTGTGTGTGCTTATACCTGTATACCTCATACCAACATCTACCACACTGGATCCTTGTCTGTCTGAAAGAATCCCTATGGCTACACCATTTAGTGAGATCAAGGCAAAGTTCATTGTTTTCAGAGTTCATGCATCAAGACTAAAAGTACAGGTCTGATGCTAGAGACAAAGTTTATCCACTGAAAAGAATCATGATACAAACTGTCCTTGCTAATTGAAACAAACAAAAACCCAACAAACTATGGAAGTATTTGAGAAGAACTAAAGAGAGGTGAGATTACCATTCACCCACAAAACCCCCAAATTTAACAGGTTGTTTATAAAAGAATACATTTTTCATTGAAAAACCCCAGATACCCCAATCTCAGGTAATGCAGTTCTTAACTAGCATTCCAGCAATCCCCCTCACAATATGCTAAACCTGTACATCCTGGTTTCATGTCTGCAGCCAGGACTCACTCTGCAAATTAGATCCAACTAGGTTCATTTTTGCCAAGCATATTCTAAAAGGCTTTAATTCCCAAATAACGTGGTCTGCAAGAGATAATTCTGTACTCTGAAATGGTGATAAAATTAAACAGTTTGAAAATAACATGCTTCAGGCTTGCAAGAGTCCTCAAGCACACTACTATAAATGCAACAGCCTTTAAAATTACTAGGTTGAACTTACCATCATTCTGACTTATGCAAAGCACTAGCTTTCTCCCTTAGAAATGAATTTAATATCATTTCCCTCTATCATTAACCAGGATTATTGAGTTCTGAGAAGAATTTCTATACAGTCAATATGACTGAAGCACACAAACAAGCCGTGAATGCCTTTTTAAAATAAAACTGTAGGATGTCAATGCAAATCAACACTAAAAAGGTTATTTTAGAGTGGAGTAACTTAGTTACACAGCATCTAATGAGCAAAAGAGATATTGATTGTTTTGCAGTCCACTTCTGAAAACCAAAACAGAGTCTTCTACTTTGTTTTCTCCTCACTGATTAGAAAGAAACCTGCTATTTTGGGGCATACACTTAAACTGTTATTTTTAGACAGACTACGAACAGAACGGATCTTCGTTCGCGAAGCCTCGCCATGAGATGAGATGAACAGAAGCAAAACCTGAAGGAAGGTTTTCACACATCATGCAGGTTATCAATTTTTGGGGTGGTTGAAATTCTTTAAATACTCTCATTAATTTTAAATTCACGTTCTTGAGGAAGAGAGGCTAGTTCAGACAGCTCCTGAAAGACAGTTGGCCATCTTACAGAATTTGCCTATGGATGTGCTCCTTCTTTATGCTCATTCTTTATGCTTTATTTTCTTGACAGGAGGTGATCTTCCCTGGATATTAGTGATCACTCCAGATTACTTCAGCAAAGTGCAGTCATACAATGAAGGACATACAACAGATCACAGGTGTAAAAAAGGATGCCAAACCAGTCAGCAACAGCATCTTCCGTGAGTGAAATCAGTCCATCGTATAAAATCATATCGTGGGGAGGAAATGTGCAACAGTCATAGTAAATGAATGTAACAGCAAAACCAGGTAAAACTATAGCTAAAAGAATACTCTGGGGAAAAGCTTTGAAACAGTATTTTGAATTTTTGTCATGTTTCTATCAGATAGATTCACTAATTTTTGAAAGTCTGTTTTACACAAGCTTCTGAGCAACATTGTAGATTTGCAAAGTATATTTATCATCCAGGGAAAATCTTCTACAGCCCACAGTTATTTTCAAAGGAAAAGGGGAAAATACTGCAAAGGCTTCAAAGATGTGAGTGAATTATTTCATCCCCTTACAAGTGCAGCATGTGTTCTCTCTTCTGTAATGACACAGTACAGAAAACAAGATGTAATTAATGCAATTCCTTTGCCAAATGAGTGGGATCTTACAAAGAATTGGCATATAATTCTGATTCGAGCTTTCTTCTCTTAAACCAAACCAAACACAATAGCGAAGAACATTATAATGTACTAACAGGGTCCTTCAACAGATATTTTGCAAAGTGCTGGGCATGTAATCAAAAGGCTATTCAGTGTCCAAAACAGCAATATTGATGCAGCCAGGCTTTTTTGTGCACTACAGTACAATCGTGTAAGTGAACCAGAGAAGAACATTTGCCCTTTGGTTATTTTATGTACCAAGACAAAAATACATGCCTTTTCCTCTCTTCTACCCCAATGAACAGATGTGCTTTTAATCACATACAAAACAAAATGCTCACTAGTTTCAGACTATAACCTTGAAATTTAGGAGTAAAATTAGATTTCAAAGACAGTGATCTTCATCTAATTATCTTGAAACTGTCCATAAAAGGCAGATAGGCAGAGAATTTGATAAAAACACCAAATAGGATTTGTTTGTTCTTTCCAGTTGGAGAGAAAATTACGGTAATTTTAATACACACAAAAAAAAAATCTGTGGCAAAACAAGAAGTTTTAAAAGAAGGCTCAGGGTCCAATATAAAAAAGTTATAGGTGACTCATCAACAGACAGATTTTACAGAGCAGTGTAAATCCAGATGCTACCTCTCTGGTATTGAACTCAAAGCTCCAGATTAATTCAATACACAATGTTAGAATAGTATAGTTAATTAAAAGAGAGACAGAAAAATGACATCTAAAACCTAAATGCTTCTCTGTTCAGAAACTGGCACCTAGAGCTGCTACAACTTTAAGCCAGCCACTAAACCTACATGTCATGGTATCCCCCCTTCCAACTAAAAAAAACCCCTCATAAATACCTAAAGTCAGACTACCCTTTCTTCTGAATAGCATTAGAGCTCTGCCAAACCGTGTGTGAAACAGATCCAGGGAACATGAGTTACAAGGCAACTCTTCAAGACCTGTTTTTGAAAGGATGTATATGGCATTGAGGTGGTTGGAATTTGCGTACAGAGAGAACAGGTAAGTTTCTAGAGGGATCTGGACCTCTATTACCATGAACTATCTCTATGTATCTGGCCTGTAGGAAGATAACATGCACTGAGTACAAAGGCATCTCTGTTCCACATTTGGGTGTTGCACCAGGAGCAGAGGGTGGAGAGAGGGAGGTGAAATCTGTGATTTTGGTGTGAAGGTAAGATGCATGATGCTGGCATCTGCAACCATAAGAGACAAATGAGGTGGAGTTGGACCTCTGACTGCTTGCCAGCCAGGGCATATGCACGGACAACAAGGGCATTTAACCCATATGGAAAGGTCAGGATGGTAAGAACAGAGTTATGGCCCACGTTCATGCTTCAACTGCAAATTTCCTAGCTTTATAGTCTCAGTAAAACTCTACCACAACATCTTAGAATTAGTTTTAAAACCATAGGCATTCAAAGCTCACCACAAATGACTAGGTCCACGAAACAGCCAGACATAAAAGTTCCTACTGAAAATCAACAGGAGTCAAGCCTCTAAATACTCTTAAGAGTTCTGACCAATTTTTTTTTTTCCCTTAAAAACTATAAATTGTGCCCACACTTTGAAACAAACCTCTCTTGCTTACAGGATTTTTAAGTCCTAAATTTCATTGGATCTCTTCATCAGTAGCACAATCTGCAGTGCCCTAGCCAGCAACACATCTATGAAGCTTCAAAGACAGTACTATTGTGTCTCTGGAGCTTGGACCACTCCAACAACTGCACTTCACCCTGTTCAGATGCTACCAGCTCCATTTGCAGGATGTTGGGACAAACTCCTCTAATAGGACTGTCACAAGAGAAGACAAGATTCTGAACAAGTTCATGCCTGAAGCCAGTATTAAGGAACTTTCATGCAGGTAGTTTTGCTCAGACTTTCTTGCAATGCATAAGGACCAACCTGAGTTTCTAAAAAGTGAGGCTTTAATTATGAGCAGAGAAACAACAGCTCACTTCAACATGAAAAAGAATACACCCATTATTTTTCCATGCTCCATAATTTAAAAACCCATTAGCTTTCAAAAATATCAAAACCCGAAATATAGGGCTCAATTTCCTTTATATTTTTGAAGCCAGTCCCAGAGATTGAAGTTTCAGACTAATGGTTACTTTAAGATGACAAAAGAGGATAAAGTTTTTGAACTATGAATCTAACATTGCCAGAACAGATTGATTCCATAAATTTTTAAACAAAAAGTACATTATTAAACATCAACTAAATTTGAAGCAGTTAAATAAGACTAGAGCATTAACTGCATGCCAATTCAGAAGTGCTACAGTGCCTACAATCTGTCACACTGCACTGATAGATTTATCTGACTTTTCTCGCTTTTTTCCATAGTGTGCAAGTTCAGAATGCAAACAGGGGCCAAAGTACACCTGAACTCCATGCCTACCAATGCAGGAGACTTCCTACAATAATGTTCCTACCAGAGGAAATCATTATATTCTGAAAAAAATCACTATGAAAAGGATGTTGTTTTGTTTTTTTCCTTTTTGCTCTGTACTTTAAAAATATAATCTTAGAGGCCAAAGTTCCTATCTTAACTGTTTGGCAATTGATGACACAAGAATTTTGATTAATGGGACATTGACTTCTGGTGTTTCCCAAGCACCTTCTGCATGAACTGGAGGAACACTTTGTATACGTCGAGTACAAAACACAAGGTCCCTCAGCTCATCAATGCCACAGTACCCAACAAGCTCTGCTCTTCTAAGAAACATTCCTAGACTTAGCAGTTTGCCTGAATTTCAACCAAATGAAGCCTCGTAATGGCGAAAATCTAGACAAAGGACAACCAGACGTGGCCTGGCTCTGCTGCTGATGCTCTGTACACTACTGCAGACCCTATGAACTTAACTGACTGGATAGGCTGAAGAGGGACACATCCCAAAGGTCAGGGGAATACAAGCTGCTCCGAACCACTCCATTATGAATCCACCGCGACATCTGTACAGGCTCCCGGAGCCAGTGGGACAAGTTGTAAACAACCTCAAGGCTCTATGCTGGCAATGGAGAACCTGATGTCCAATCTCTCCTCTCCACTGGCTCACTGAAATGTTGAGAACAGGGAGGCAAGAGACACAGGAGCTACTGCAGAGACTCTCGACCATCTGAAGGCTGGTTAAATTAATTCAGGGATACAAGCAGCTCGCAGAAGCCTAGCATACCACTGCACCACACCCTTCAAGTGATTTCCAGCAAAACTAAGAGTTACTACAATCTAAGACTGTCTTGGGGTTTCCATCTGGAGTCCAGAATCCTCTAAGAAATGCTGTTGCAGGTTTCAGGGCCGTGTTCTATGCTTTTTAGGATTCTCTACCCTTAAGACTGAAGTTCAGGTTCCTGCTGCCCAAACGAAGCTGGAGAAAAATGGTTGGTTTAAAATCTTGGTAGTTAAGTCAGATTCCACCAAAACCCAACTGCTCTCAGGTATCTCATACTTGCAGTCACCTCACCTCAAACTAATTTTGATTTCAAAACTGAAGGTAAGCAACTTGTTAGTAATCACTTGTCAAGTATTTATTTTGTTGGGGAAGGGAAGGAGGAGAGAAAAATCAAGCTTTTAACTTTCAGAGTATTTAACATAAAACCCAAAAGAGCTCCATCTGGCAACCAGCAGGATTTCTAAATAATCTAAATAGTATCTACATAAGAACCAGGCTGGCTATGGAGTAAAACACTTCAAATTTTACAGCCACAAGAAGTCTTTATTAAGATAAAAGGATATTATAAAAAATTAAGTTAGAACAGGAACAAGAGTCTGGCAAGCTGACAAAAGACCCCAGGAATCTCTGGATTAATCTTGAAATGCTGCTTTTGACTTTGCTGGAATATAGCATCATCACAGTGTGGTTTTGAAGAAAAAAAAAGAACAAACCAAAACAAAAAAAACCCTTAGGTTCAAAGGACTCTAGTATAATAAAACCAGTTCTAGGAAAAGATTCGGATTAATGAAAATCAATATATAATTTTTTGCTTTGCAATACAAAGTGACTCCTCACTTTTTAACATAGTTTGTGAATAATATTAATATTTAATTACACAAACTTCAGTGAGTCATGGATAAGGCCCTTCATATCCACAGACGTCCATCTTCATTAAGAAAAAGGTTCAAAATACTACTAATTATGCTAATTAACTATACCTTTGAACTACTCAAATTAAAATGTTGGTAACTCACAATATCCAAGTAAATATATGTCTGAAAGTGCACACAGTATTTTATTTACCAAGTTATTCATATGAAAGATTTAGCCTTGCACTTCATACCTAGCCTGTATATTTTTTGACCTGTTTGTGAATGATCCAATCTCAGTGGTGGTTTGGTGTCCTATGCAAAATATTTGAGTAGTCTTGGTGCCCCTGTCAAGTTGCTTGACAAAAACTCAAAAAGGGAAATGAGTTGGCCCCAAGAAAACATATTATGGTGATCTTGTGAGGATAGGGCAGCCTTGAAGCTCTGCACTTTCGCTATCCCTGGGCTACAGGAAGAGAATTTCTATCTTTATCACTGCCCATCTGGCACCTTTCACAGGCAGCAAGAACAAAGAAGTAAAATGTACTGGGTCCTTACCATCTGCTTCTGCTTGTAAAGTCTTGAGAGAGCCTGACAGAGAAGAAAGGAAAAAAACAATGAGAAACAACCCCTTAGTTTCACCACCAAACTGTTCTGGTAGGTACACATTTTTGCTTGTACTTCTTGCATATCTCAGAGCAACTCCAGAGGCCCTTGGTTCCCTGCAGCAATACAGCTGCTCAATACAGAGCATCCCAAATGCTCCTAGCCACACCTTCTCCTTCATAAGCATCTAATAGCCCAGAAAGAAAGGTTACATTGTTTGAGATTTGCTCTATTGGATCAGCCTCTGTTTTATCTAATAGGAAAATTCCAATGGATTTAATAGGAGGTATTGCCCTACAGATTTTTCCTGGTTCCACCTCCTTTCCCATCAGCCACATCCCCTTTTTCTGCAAGGCTGCATACACCATGTGTTGGCTCGACCCCTTCTGTCTCTGACAGAAGTTTGGCCAAAAAGAGCAGATTTTCTGCTACTTTGATCATTTCCTGTGGTAAAAAGTGAAGGGAATTATCTGACCCATGGTCTTTTTTTTCCCTTCGTTTTGAAAAATAACATGAATTTACATTTGCAAGTTCCCTTAAATAGTGTACTTGCTTTTCAGTGGCATTTTGCTATTAGTTCACTGGTTATCTTACAGAACTTATTTTTATTTGAAGCAGAAAAAATACTGCTTTGATCTCAAATTTGGAGATTCAGCAGCTGTATTAAATCAATAATGAATATCACTATGATGAGGCAGCAACCAAAACTTACCAACAAATTCACAGACAGAAGTGACAACTTCTTCCCTGTTAAAAAATTCTTATATTTAAAAAATAAGCTCAATTCTCTTTTGGTGGGAATAGTGTTATTTTTGGCTACGAATGTGCATTGCATAGTATGTTTAGATATAAATTAACCGTTTTATTAAATGCACTATTAGAATAGATCATATGTGATATAAGCACCCTGAAATACTACGTTTTCTTTTATGAAAATCACCAAGGTTGCAGATTAGAAAACATGTCTCATGCTTAAGCCTGTGTTGAAACAGTGACACTACCTGTTGACCTAAATGGTGGAAGCATTTAGGCAGTAAGAGCCTAATGTATGATGCCAAGTGATAATCAGTGACCTCAATTTGGCCTGCAATTGCACCCTGAAAACTACTCCATTACATATTTTTCCTATCCCTGAGAGTAAAAAGTGAATGAACAGCATGAATACACCTACTGAAATAACGTCTTATAGAATTAGTATTCTATAGGAATACATTCCAAATGAATTCTCACAATATATATTAAGTCTTTATAAATGTGGCACTACAGCACTTAAAATATATGTTCATGCTTAGCAGTGCAACCACGTTCAGCTCAGAAAATGCCACAATGTGCATATAGGCTTTTCCTGTTAATCATTTACGCACAGTGCATAAAAACAGTTGTACTTGCTTGCATCAAAAGCCTGGTTGACAGGTTTTTTGGGTTTGGGGTTTTTTGTTTTGGTTTGTTTTTTCTCCCCGTATGAACTTTGCTGTGCTGATCATCACAGATTTTGACAGATATGCTCTTGTGCTGAGGCCAGGGAGAGCATGGCTCCCTTTGTGTGAGTCCTACTCTAGAGAGAAATGATTGAACATTTTCAAGTGTTAGGATTACTGTTACAGTAAGTTACTTTGGTGAATTTACTATTTGTATAGGTGTATATATATATACTTTTAATCAGACTGTTAACTAAAACCTGGCTACATTTTGTGTTTTATTTTATAAAACTGAATCCTCCCCCAAAACTCACACAGCTCAAAAGCAAAGGGAGATCTGGAAAAGTTTGTCTTCCTCCAGTGTTAAAGAGAGTAAGATGGTACTTACTTATTTTTATATATATATGCATGTACTTGTAAATATAATCAGAAAGGAAGAATCTGCAGTATCCTTGTTAGAACACAACAGCACTAGACCACTTAAAATCTTACCACAACAAAAATTGGCACCATCATCATTAATAATATATTGCCTTTCACATGCAGAGGTAATAAGGCAGCTGGCACTGTGATCCATATAACCTCAACAATGTATAAATAAATCAAAGTGAATCTAATTAGTTCAGCAGTGTCAAAAATTATTAAGTAGAAACATCAAAAGAGCCAGTAGAACATTACTTTATTTTGTCAGACATGCTGCAGAGCTGCCCTTTAGAATCCTCTGGTTTATATCTGGAAGCAGGCCTCACAAATGTAGGTCATGGGAACTTAAAAAGAACTGGAGCTAAAGGATGCCACCCTAGTACCTCTACCTCCCTGAGCAGCACTGCCCTGCAGCCTCCTCAGCACCATCCCTGCACGTCCCACACGGAGTTCTGCACCATCTAGGATCTATGCAAAGGAAGGGTGGAACCAGTTCCTCATCTCCTGTCTGCCGCAGCAGAAGATAGTACATCCTGCAAGTATTAAGTTTGCTACAATCCCTTTTTCCTCCTTCCCCTCAGTACAGCTGCAGAGAAGAAGGAAGGGCAGACCGGGAAACTTGTTACAGTTTCTCGGGTTCCACAGAGACGTGCGACAAGGGAGGGCGATACAAAGGAGAGTTGAGCAGATAACTGCAAATACTACAGAGGCACAGGACCTCCCTGTAGATGGCCTTGGCCTCTTACAAACCCCTCTGGAGTCCTACAGCTGTTCCTGCTATCCAGATGGGAAAATGTGTGTGAACACACACAAGATAGCCTCTGAGGAAATACCTGTGGAGGCATCCAAGTCAAAGTTAGAACAGCATGTGTACATATTTATTTATTTATGAAAACATAGTGAGAGAACTTAGATGCAGACATCTGTGCCTCTGCAGTGTACACTACTAGACTTATATTGCATCACAGATAGCGCAGTGAGAAAATCACACCCCAGAGGAATGTAGCTTGGACTGATTTTTCACAAAGACAAGTCCTAATCATACAATTCACTGAAGTCTGAAAAGTTTCATTTAAATATAAACAAAAGTTAATATTGAGGTCCTCTGTTGGTGGGGACAAGGAATTTTTTCTAACCTTGAGGACAGGGATATATAAGCTTAGCTTCTATCTCCTTCAACAGGATTTATTTGTCCACCACCCAGTAATGTTTCACTCCCTTTGAAATTAAGTACATGCACCATGTGCACGAGAAACAATAATGCTGTAAAAGGAAGACCTTTCGCTACTCCAGGACTGTTCCATAGCCAAAACCAAAAGGTTAACATTTTCAAAGGAATAAATAGGACAGTACTTGTAAAGGTTTAAACCACGGTCGTAACATTTTAAAGGTACTTTCTCCAATAGCTTTCAACATTGTTCAATTTGCAGACCTATTAAAAAAAACAAAACCAAACAATTATGCAATGGAGCTGGGCAGACAAATAAAACCTCCTTGCCAGAAGACCTGCTCTTCTATTTACTTTTCATGGAACATATAGAAGGCAATAAAACCCCAAGGACCACAAAAACGAGAATGAAAAAAACACCACTGCAATTATGGGAACTACTGCAGTATACCTTAAGGTCCACTCACAATTCCCAGAGAATTCAACTGCTGGTGGACTGGGCCTCAAAAGTTAGTTAACTTTTCCTGTTATCTACAACATCAAACTCAAACTTCTTTGTACTGAGGAGCTCCAACACAAGCCTAACTCCACGAACCTTCACCGTCCTAAGTAGCCACACGGAACCAGCTTTTCAAGAAAACCTTAATAAGTCAATATAGAAACTCACAACTTTAACACAGATGGCCCACAACATCTGCAAGAGTTAAAGTTACAAAACCTTCTTAGCAGATAACATAGAATGCTGATAAAGACAGACAGCCCATACCCTGCTGCAGCACCCACCAGCGCTCAGCAGAAAGAGCGATCCCAATGCAGGCACCACTGTGCAGCCTTCCAGAAAGACAACCTGAGTACACTATCAGAGGTGTCCTGAGGAGGAGGAGGAAGGGGATTACTAGGGGAGGTACAGGATTTATGAAAATAAAAGAACTGAAGTCTGTATGCTGCTGTCTAGAACTACAGTTACATCTGTACCACCCATTCTCTGGGGGAAATGACATACAATGCAAACAGGCCTAGTTGTTCAATTATTCAAGTATTAAGAGATTCACAGAAAGACATCTGAGAAACATAACATTTTAATAGATGAAATAAATACTCCAGTACATGCAAGATAAAAACTGACATTGGAAAACAAAAATTAAAAATCACTTTTGTTATAGTGTAATTTTTGTTTGTTTGTTTAAACACTCACAGTAGCTTTTCCCCCAGTTTGGAAATCAACACATGGAAAACGTAATCACAACCTCCAGCCCTTCCACTCCTACACACCAAATGCACTTCTAACCTAACACTTGATGCAAAATAAAAAAAGAAGTCATACAAAACGAAAACAAACAAAATAGAAGCTACATCCATCATCTATGTGGTGTTGGGTTGGTGGTTTTGTTTTTTTTCATTTTTTCTTTAAAATGAGTGAGAACTGAGGTAACCTTTTTCCTGAACAACCAAACAGTAAAATTTAGAAGGGAAATTTCGGAAGACAAGACAAGACAAACTTTAAAAACCGCACCCAGCGCGATTAAAGCTTTTTTCTTTTTTTTTTCCTTCTTTTTTTAGATACCCCCACCTCCCCAAATATAAAACTTTTAAACAGTTACTACCATTTGTGTGAAGACCTTGCTGAATAAAGGAAAATTTCTCTGCAGATACTTTCCCTTTAAAGTAAAAAGAAGCCAAAACTGGCTACCTTTATTAGTACGCATAGTTTGAGTATGTTCTGCTTCTTCACCACATGAAATCAAATGATTGGGCTCATCCAAGCAAATTCTTTGGTATATAAAAAAGGGGTGAGGAGGTGGGATATTATTTTCCTTTAGCAATGACTGGGATCTGAACAGAAGATGGGGGGGTTAATTCACAGAATTGGAGTTCACTGGCGGTAAAGTCCTGGGTGAAGATCTTTCTCTTAGTGCCTGAGATAACAGGTTGCAACCATCTGAGACGGCGCAAGCCGAGTTCCTCAACCTTTCCCTGTAATCACTCATTTTGGTGCTACTTTCGGGGTGTTGGGCTATATCCCTGAGGCATTGGGTCAAGAGCACACAAGCAGATACCACGCTCATGGCTCCTCCTAGGATGGCAGTTTGCACAGCTTTGCCCTCTGGATTAATGGTGGCTGCTTTACCCAAAAACTGGGGCTCAGTGGCAAAGCCCACCAGAGCGTAGACAGACTGCACCAAAGGTCCACTGAACAAGACACACCGGTTCCTGGTCAGCTCGCTGGGTGAAGTCTTGACCTCCTTGACACATGCCAAGAGGGCTGAGGCGCTGGTGCTCATACATTTGACACTGAGTTTGAACTGCTCCTTAGCAAATTTATCCTTGGATTTCTCACTGGCCAGCACACAGGCATCTGTCAGGAATTTCAAGTTCTTGGACATGTTCTGAGAAACCTCCAGCAGGAGCTGAGGGCTCATATCTGCCAAAGGGGTGGTCTTCAAGACCCCGCAGCC